>CM038670.1:765457497-765784997 GCA_021605145.1 Aegilops bicornis | reverse complement strand
TCTTCTTCTTCTTCTTCTTCTTCTTCTTCTTCTTCTTCTTCTTCTTCTTCTTCTTCTTCTTCTTCTTCTTCTTCTTCTTCTTCTTCTTCTTCTTCTTCTTCTTCTTCTTCTTCTTCTTCTTCTTCTTCTTCTTCTTCTTCTTCTTCTTCTTCTTCTTCTTCTTCTTCTTCTTCTTCTTCTTCTTCTTCTTCTTCTTCTTCTTCTTCTTCTTCTTCTTCTTCTTCTTCTTCTTCTTCTTCTTCTTCTTCTTCTTCTTCTTCTTCTTCTTCTTCTTCTTCTTCTTCTTCTTCTTCTTCTTCTTCTTCTTCTTCTTCTTCTTCTTCTTCTTCTTCTTCTTCTTCTTCTTCTTCTTCTTCTTCTTCTTCTTCTTCTTCTTCTTCTTCTTCTTCTTCTTCTTCTTCTTCTTCTTCTTCTTCTTCTTCTTCTTCTTCTTCTTCTTCTTCTTCTTCTTCTTCTTCTTCTTCTTCTTCTTCTTCTTCTTCTTCTTCTTCTTCTTCTTCTTCTTCTTCTTCTTCTTCTTCTTCTTCTTCTTCTTCTTCTTCTTCTTCTTCTTCTTCTTCTTCTTCTTCTTCTTCTTCTTCTTCTTCTTCTTCTTCTTCTTCTTCTTCTTCTTCTTCTTCTTCTTCTTCTTCTTCTTCTTCTTCTTCTTCTTCTTCTTCTTCTTCTTCTTCTTCTTCTTCTTCTTCTTCTTCTTCTTCTTCTTCTTCTTCTTCTTCTTCTTCTTCTTCTTCTTCTTCTTCTTCTTCTTCTTCTTCTTCTTCTTCTTCTTCTTCTTCTTCTTCTTCTTCTTCTTCTTCTTCTTCTTCTTCTTCTTCTTCTTCTTCTTCTTCTTCTTCTTCTTCTTCTTCTTCTTCTTCTTCTTCTTCTTCTTCTTCTTCTTCTTCTTCTTCTTCTTCTTCTTCTTCTTCTTCTTCTTCTTCTTCTTCTTCTTCTTCTTCTTCTTCTTCTTCTTCTTCTTCTTCTTCTTCTTCTTCTTCTTCTTCTTCTTCTTCTTCTTCTTCTTCTTCTTCTTCTTCTTCTTCTTCTTCTTCTTCTTCTTCTTCTTCTTCTTCTTCTTCTTCTTCTTCTTCTTCTTCTTCTTCTTCTTCTTCTTCTTCTTCTTCTTCTTCTTCTTCTTCTTCTTCTTCTTCTTCTTCTTCTTCTTCTTCTTCTTCTTCTTCTTCTTCTTCTTCTTCTTCTTCTTCTTCTTCTTCTTCTTCTTCTTCTTCTTCTTCTTCTTCTTCTTCTTCTTCTTCTTCTTCTTCTTCTTCTTCTTCTTCTTCTTCTTCTTCTTCTTCTTCTTCTTCTTCTTCTTCTTCTTCTTCTTCTTCTTCTTCTTCTTCTTCTTCTTCTTCTTCTTCTTCTTCTTCTTCTTCTTCTTCTTCTTCTTCTTCTTCTTCTTCTTCTTCTTCTTCTTCTTCTTCTTCTTCTTCTTCTTCTTCTTCTTCTTCTTCTTCTTCTTCTTCTTCTTCTTCTTCTTCTCTTCCTCTATGTCATTGTAGTTGTAGATGTAGTACAGATTTGTCATCCTCTCCTGATCACGGATAAACATTGGACCATAAATGATGACAAGCCTCTCACCACAACGACCGACCCTCTTGTGCATCAACATGAGCCAAGCATGAATTACAGCTATCAGTGTTGCAGCCTGAACTACGAGCTTCATCCGCGCGGATAACCTAGTCGACATCGAGGGTGCATTGAGAAATGGGGAAGCCGATCCTTCACCTTGCCTAACGACCTAACAACCTACCTAACATAGGGGGGAGGGGGTGTTGCTTATCAGCTTCAGAGACGACGACGACGATGAAGCAGGGGGGATGGCTAAGTCGAGGATGAGTAAATGAGGGGGCGGGGTGTGAGCCTAGATTTGGCGACATCTCGACGCCGCTGATGCTAAGGACATACGAAGGGCTTGTTCTACACCTAGTGGTGACCAAGTAAATGGGGGGTGAGCCTAGATTTGTTGCCGTCCCGCCGCGTCCGATTTCCATCTCCTGCCATCCCCTTTCAATTTCGCCTTGCTCCCTCGCGTGTGCATCCCTTTTGCGCCGCACTTAGTCTGGCTCATAGAAAACTGCCGATTTGAGGGTTTCCAGCGAGCCAGCCTCTAGGCTGCTTTATGGTTCGTGCCGATTCAAGGCAGCCCACCAGTATGCAACCAAACACGTTTTGGGGCTTAACTCGCCTGATTTAAGGTGTATACGGGCTACCAAACACACCCGTAGTGAGGAGCTAGCTGGCTGTAATGTTAGAGCATCTACAACCGGACACCCAAACCCTGCTCAAATGCCCGGGCGGGCCGCTCGGTCACTGACCGGTCACGAAATTTCGACCCAGCCGGGTGCCTCAAACGGGCCTCAAACGCCCGGGCTGACTGGCACCCCTCATATCCAGCCTAAATATGGGGCGGATATGGGGCTCCCGGGCGCGCCTGAGGGAGTCCTGGACTAAGGGGTCATCGGGCGTCCGTCCTGTAGGACATGGGCCGGACTAATGGGCTATGAAGATACAAGATCGAAGACTTTCTCATGTGTCCGGATAGGACTCTCCTTGGCGTGGAAGGCAAGCTTGGCGACCAAATATGAGGATTCCTTTCTCTGTAACCGACTGTGTACAACCCTAGTCCCCTCCGGTGTCTATATAAATCGGAGGGCTTAGTCTGGAAACGGATACAATCATACAGGCTAGACTTCTAGGGTTTTAGCCATTACGATCTCATGGTAGATCAGCTCTTGTAATACTCATATTCATCAAGATCAATCAAGAAGGAAGTAGGGTATTACCTCCATAGAGAGGGCCCAAACACAGGTAAACATTACGTCCCCGTCTCCTATTACCATCGACCTTAGACGCGCAGTTCGGGACCCCCTACCCGAGATCCGCCGGTTTTGACACCGACATTGGTGCTTTCATTGAGAGTTCCACTGTGCCGTCCCCAAAAGGTTCGATGGCCCCTTCAATCATTAACAACGATGCTGTCCAAGGGGAAACCTTCCTCCCCGGACAGATCTTCGTGTTCGGTGGCTTCGCACTGCGGGCCAACTCGCTTGGCCATCTGGAGCAGATCGACAGCTACGCCCCTGGCCATCAGGTCAGATTTGGGAGCTTGAACTACATCGCGGATATCCGCGGAGACTTGATCTTCGACAGCTTTGAGACCACGGCAACCGCTCCTTGTCGCTACGGTGAACATGACTTAAATTTGTCACCGGTCCATACTCAGGAAATTGCACCTGTAACTACTCTGGCCCTAGATCCGGAGCAGATCGCGACATCCGAGGACGGGAAGCTCAACCCCGCCACGGAAGCCGCAGACTCCACGGCGTTGGAGCCGCACACAGACCCAACCTCGGCTGATATCTGTGTCTCCAGAACCTCGGACTTGTTTCCGGTGATAAGTTCCAAACCATGTGCATCCTCTTACGTCGAGCTGGATCGGTCATCGATCACCGAATTCAATGCGGCGGACGTCTTCCGGCACTCACCTCTAGGCGACGTGCTGAACTCATTAAAAAATCTGTCCTTAGCAAGGGACTCACAGCCGAACTATATCCGGTTCAAACGGGAGGCTGATGACGGAGAATTTCGCTTCCCACCCGCCACCCACTACATAGCCACTGTCGAGGATTTAAATGACATGCTCTATTACGGCTCCGAGGCCGTCGACGGTATGGGCGACGATGCAGATGAGGAGCATGGCCAAAACCCGCCGTTTACCGGACGCTGGACGACCACTTCTTCATATGACGTATACATGGCGGATACACCCAAAGAGAATAACGGCGAGGAGAAGGAAAAGCTAGCCGAGGACGAGCCTCCCAAGATACAACCAAAGCGCCGGTGTCAGCGGCGCTGCTCTAAATCCCGCCGTAGCAAGGACGACAACACCGGCACTGGAGACGATCACACTCCAGATGGTGCTGAAGACAGAGAAGATCCCGACGAATAAACGGCCGAACAAGACAATCCGGAAGATGGGCAAGTCAGCCCTACTGAACAGGCCACAAACGACGACTCGGAGGGCAGGACCTATGTTCCACCCTCCGAGGATGAGGTGAGCCTTTGCAACGAGGATTTTATCATGCCTGAGGAACCTCTCGAGCAAGAGTGCTTTAAGCGCCAGCTAATAGCCACGGCGAGAAGCCTGAAAAAGAAGCAGCAGCAGCTTCAAGCTGATCAAGATCTGCTCAACAATAGATGGACTGATGTCCTGATAGCCGAAGAATACGGCCTTAAGCGCCCAGCCAAAAGTTACCTGAAGCGCAAATTGTTACCTCAGTTCGATGACGAGGCGCCGGAGCCCGTGCCATCATCATGCAATGCGGCTGACCGACCACCATGTGGTCGGGATAAAGCGGCAACTCAAGCCGAACACCAGACCACCTTACCCCGCCATAAAGGCAGGGACAAAACAGCTTGGGGTTACACATATGACCTTCGGCAGGACCTAGATAGTAGAGCAGGACACACAAGATTGATCTATGGATCGCGAGGACGTGCCTCGACACGCGACGACGGCTACCTATTCGGACGTGACAAACCTAGTCACGCCCAGGCAGAAAATCGCAGACGGACTCCATTGTAGCTACGTCGTGATGCGGCCCGATATAGAGGCGCCACACACCCTCTCTGCTTCACTGGCGAAGTAATGGATCACGAATTCCTAGAAGGGTTTAAACCCGTAAACGTCGAATCATACGATGGAACAACCGATCCCACGGTATGGATCGAGGATTTTATTCTCCACATCCATATGGCCCGCGGAGATGATCTTCACACCATCAAATACCTCCCACTAAAACTCAAAGGGCCAGCTCGGCACTGGTTAAACAGTCTGCCCAAAAATTCTATTGGCAGCTGGGAGGACTTGGAACAAGCCTTCCTTGACAACTTCCAAGGTACATATGTCCGGCCACCAGACGCTGATGACTTAAGCCACATAGTTCAACAGCCTGGAGAGTCAGCAAGGAAATTCTGGACTAGGTTCCTAACCAAAAAGAACCAGATCGTCGACTGTCCGGATGCCAAAGCCCTAGCGGCCTTTAAACATAGCATCCGTGACGAATGGCTCGCCCGCCACCTCGGCCAGGAAAAGCCTAAGTCCATGGCAGCCCTCACGGCACTCATGACTCGCTTTTGCGTGGGTGAGGATAGATGGCTGGCCCGTAGCAAAAACACAGAAAGTGAAACGGGCACCCCCGAGGTCAAAAACAGCAACGGCAAGCTCCGGCGCGGCAGATACAAAAGCCGAAGAATTGGCGACAACACCGATGACACGACAGTCAACGCCGGATTCAGTTGTTCCAAGTCCGGTTAGCGAAAGATGCCATATAAAAGAAACAATCAGGGACCATCCAGCTTGGACCGCATACTCGATCGTCCATGCCAAATCCATGGCACCCCTGACAAACCAGCCAATCATACCAACAGAGATTGTTTGGTTTTTAAACAGGCCGACAAGTTAAATGCCGAGAACAAAGAAAAGGGATCGCAAAGCAAGGACGATGACGAGGAGCCTCGGCAATCGAACACAGGGGGACAAAAGAATTTTCCCCCCGGGTCAAAACGGTGAACATGATATATGCTACACACATCCCCAAGAGGGAGCGCAAGCGCACGCTCAGGGACGTCTATGCGATAGAGCAAGTCGCCCCAAAATTTAATACATGGTCGTTGTCGGTGTCAAAATCGGCGGAGCTAAGGGACACAATGTTTTTACCCAGGTTCGGGCCCTCTCGGTGGAGGTAAAACCCTACTCCTGCTTGATTAATATTGATGATATGGGTAGTACAAGAGTAGATCTACCACGAGATCAGAGAGGCTAAACCCTAGAAGCTAGCCTATGGTACGATTGTTGTTCATCCTCTGGGACTAAAACCCTCTGGTTTATATAGACACGGAGAGGGTTAGGGTTACATAGAGTCGGTTACAATGGGAGGAGATCTACATATCCGTATCGCCAAGCTTGCCTTCCACGCCAAGGAAAGTCCCATCCCCACACGGGACGAAGTCTTCAATCTTGTATCTTCATAGTCCAGGAGTCCGACCAAAGGTTATAGTCCGGCATCCGGACACCCCGTAATCCAGGACTCCCTCAGTAGCCCCTGAACCAGGCTTCAATGACGACGAGTCTGGCGCGCAGATTGTCTTCGGCATTGCAAGGCGGGTTCCTCCTCCGAATAGTTCATAGAAGATTTTGAACACAAGGATAGTGTCCGGCTCTACAAAATAAGTTCCACATACCACCGCAGAGAGAATAATATTTACACAAATTCAACCTGCTGACGTATTCTGCAGCGTGACATCACACCACGGCCAAGCCTTTATTTCAATCGTTTTTACTGTCCCACCTCCGCGCGTTTAGTGAGGCGGTTTCCTTGGCATGTCTTGTCGAAGCCGAGATCGTGTCCCCTTATTCCGGGATTCTCATCAATGCGGGCGTGGGTAACCCAATCATGCCCGTTGGTATATTTCCTCAATTGAAGGCGAGTCCCAAACGGTCACGGGGAGGGCTCTTGGTATTCAACCTCTTTATAAAGAGACCAAGGCTCTACTCCATTCTTTCAATCACAATCGAATCCACCTCTCGCCTCGAGTTCCAACACCTAAAGCTCCAGATTCAGGCGCTTCGGACCTTCGATGATGTCTAGCTCCGGCTTCAAGGCCGGTGGATGCCTTCCTCCGTTACGGAAGAAGACGTGCTAAAGCTGAGAGATGCCAGGTATCTAACCGGCGAAATCTCGCATAGGCTGCCTGCTCAAGGGCAGGTTATTCCCACTCCCAAGCCTGGTGAGAGTGTAGTGTTCGCGTCTCACTTCCTTCGGGGGCTAGGCTTCCCGACGGACCCCTTCGTGAGGGGGCTCATGTTCTATTATGGGCTGGAATTTCACGACTTGACTCCGGAGTCCATCCTCCACATCTCATCGTTCATCGTCGTGTGTGAAGCCTTCCTCCGCAGTACTCCTCACTTCGGTCTGTGGCTTAAGACCTTTAAAGTAGAGCCGAGGATGATCGAGGGGCAGCACGCGGAGTGCGGAGGCACTGTTATAAGCAAGAATGCTGATGCCCCATGGCCCGAGGGCTCTTTTCAAGAGGAGTTCAGCTTATGGCAACGAGAGTGGTTCTATATCACAGCTCAGGGGGCACCAAGTGGGTGGCGCCACCTGCCTTTCGCTCAGGTCCCCCGCCACAGCTAGCGTCATGGGTCAATAAAGGGTTTAACTGGGGGCCGTCCAAGGATGCGCCCGTGTTGCAGGGACGCATTCGAGATCTCCTAGAGAGAGACATCAATCTGGTCGTGGTGACGCATGTCATGTTGATTCGCCGCACCTTGCCCTGTAGACGTCGCCCCCTTCGCCTGTGGGAATTTAAACCGGAGGGACCACGAGCTCTCCAACATTTTACGGGCGCGACGCCCATGGTGATGTACAAATTGTTCTTCGGATCACAAGCAATGTGTCCGGACTCGACCGAGGACGCAGGTCTGAGCTGCAATCGCCCAGATACTCAAGTAAGTAACCCTGTACCCGGACACGCCATCCGTATATTTATCATAAAATTGCCCTTAAAAGAGTTGTCCTTTAAACAGGAGTGGATAGCGAAAGCAAAGCTAATCAGGTGTTCGGCCCCCTCCACGAGACCACGCGGATCCGTGTTAACCAGGATGCTGGAGGTTGCGCCTTTGGAAGAAGGCGAAGGGGGGAACAAGGAAGCTACCGCCTCCCCGAAGGAGGCTGACAGGAAAGGAGGAATCGAGAATCCCTTCATCCAGGGGAAGAAAAGGACCGGCTCCGAAGACCCGGAGACCATGGTCTCAAAGCAGGGGGGGAATCTTCGTCAGAGGGTCCTGCGCCGGGGGATGCCTCGGCCGCACTGTGGCCCCAAGGGGATCAGCCCTCCAGCGAGCCGTAAGTAGAGAGGGGAGTTTTTTGAAATAAGAGACACCCCTGTTCTATTTTCTGAGGAAGATAACCAAATTTTTTACCTTGTAGTTCGGATCTCAGCCCTTCTCAGCAGAGCTCATCCTCAGGGGATCTTCGACCGGAGATGATGGAGAGAGGAACGCCTCCCCTGCCGTACCGCCCGTGCGGCGGGCGACCACGAGGTGTAAATCCACGGAGGGTTTCTCCGAATCCGGCAGGGCCGGAAGGCAGTCGTATGGCCCCCGAAAGCCCTTCGTGTCCGGCCTTCGAAAAAGGCCATCGGACGAGTCCGGCACCATCCGGTGCAAGGTCGGAGGAGCTGAAGGATCTGCTCGGGCGAGCGTCTATCTCAGAATAACATCGTGCATTGATGGGCATGGTGATTGAAAGGATTTCATACGCGGAGAGCGGGTTGCACGAGGCCGTCAGAAGTTTACTGACAGGTTTCGAGGTACGCGAAATGATGCACCTTTTGACAGTTCCGCATATAAAAGATGCGCCCTGTATAGATAGTAGCCCCTGATACTCGGTGTGTTGTCAAAAATGACGGCGCGCTGAGGATCATAGTCCCAGGTATAACATGTCGCCGTTCCTATGTAGGTGGCGAAGTGTCCGGTGGCTAGCCGGACTGATGAATTTGCCGAGCTAAAGCGGCAACTTGACGTGGCAGATGCCGACATCGCGCTTGTTAACAAGCGGCTTGACGAGGCACAAGGTATGTAATTTCTCCGAAGATACCCGGTAAGAGGAGCTTGATGCCCGTACCTTACAACATGTGTGCTTGATGCAGATGGTGCCGCTGCCATGGAGAACCTTCGGGCGGAACTTGCCCGAGCCAAGGAGCAGGCCAGGAGAAGCGATGCGGCTGCCTTAAAGGCGACTGAAGAGCTGAAAGCCGAACAGGCTGCTCACTACCGAAGCAAGCAGGAAATTGCCGAGATGGCTGTGAAGTTGAAGAATGCTGCCCCGCTGCGAGCTTCTTAAAAAAGAAGATCAGGCGGAACAGAAGGACCTGAAGAAGGCTTCTACCGAGGCCAAGGATTCTCGCTCTGCGATGAGAACTATGAAGGAGGAGCTACGTCAGGCCGGAGATATCGCGGCTGGAAAGCCCTTTATGATGCGGATGAAGTTCGGGGATCCTAAATATGCTCCGTTGGACCGGTTGTGGAGTGCGGCAGACACTTACCTGGACTTGGCGGCGAGTGCTGCGGACGCGGCCGAACACTTCCGAGATCAAAAGGATCAAGAAGTGGAAAAGCTTTTCGGGTCGTGATTCCACAATCCAGAGCGCCCACTTCCATTAACCGATCGTTTGACGCATGCGTGAGCTGAATAGGTTATTCGGACTCGCCATGAAGTATGTTGTGAGTCATCTGTGGCCGGAAAGGCCCGAGCCGAAGAGTTATTTTAGCTTGGTGCAGCAATTCCTTGGTGCGGTGCCGTATATCAATTTAATGAAGAGTTCAGTGTGCATAGAGGGTGCGCGGATGGCTCTTGCCCATGTCAAGACATACTGGGCGGAGATGAAGGCCACCGATGTTGCATCCCAAGATTCGGACGTGAGCCGAGTACCTGCCGAGCACTATTTTCGTGGGAAGTTCTACAGGCGCTGCGTTTAATAGAAACGCAGTGCTCGAAGGATATTATGTTCGAATAACATGTATTATTGTAAAACAATGTTTTGAGGGAATATAAGAGATTTTTTATACTTGTGCCTTCAAGAATTAAAATACCTCCTATGCGGCCGTTAATGTATATGTATATATAACCTGAAAGATGGCAGTCGTCGGCTTCAGCCCCCACGCATATAATGCGGGGGTGTTCATAGAAGGCGCATTTTCACACTTGATCCAACGTCTTGGTCCTATAAAGGAGGTGATAGCACAGCAAACTAGGCAACCGGACTATAATGCTTTATCACTTTCACTTAGCCATTGGAGTTTGACAGTGGGGCTACTATATAGCCCCTGGGGGCACCGCGCTCACCCAAATTCGGGGCGCATGTGTGCCTGGCCGGGAAACGGCCCTTCGTTAATGTGGAGGAATCCTAAAGATTCCGGCGGGTCTTCGAGTGGTTGACCAGTCTCACGCTATATCATGACAGTCAGTTTTCGGCTTTCTCTACTGAGGTGCTCGCCTGGCCGAACCGGGGCACAATCGTAGTAGTTCTCCTAGTGCCGCCTTAGCCAATAGAGCGGAACGTAAGGCAGCGAAACAGTGAGCCGGGCAAACCCAACATTTGACCAAAGACATGATTCGAGCTGATGCATATAAGGCCAAACTTCATGACGCCGAACACTCCCTAAGGTATTCGGTCTTTATGAAAATGGGCTGAAGAACGCCCTTGGTAATAAGCCCCTGGTGTCCAGGTACGCGCAAAATTCTGACGTGGCCACATGCCAAGACGCCAGCCTCCACCTCAGTTATAGCAAGAAACCGGGGGATGTGTATCAACAAGAGACAGTAAAAAAGGTTTACGCAGGGTCTTAATCTGAAAAGAATCCTTGGAACGGGTCCCTACTGCACATATGCGCCTGTGTCTCCGTTGTGCTGTATCCTGGACGGGTGTAGCATGGTGTTCATCTGTAAAAGAGAGGAACTTAGTTGAAAAAGATCGTGCGAAAATGTACGTTATATTAAATAAACAAAGTACAAAAAAATGAATAAAATTGAGCTTTATTGTCTCTTGTTGTACATGCGCGGAGCCCCTTGAACGGGGGTATGCGGCTAGTAAGCCCCTGTATGTTTACGCCGGACTCGTCTAGCCATGTCTGGGGTCTGAACAACCTGTTTAGGTGCTTTGATTAGTGAAGCCGGTTTAGTGTGTGGCTGTTAAGGTAGCCGCACAATCTTCCGCGCTCAAGGAACACTCGATATTTCCCTTTAATGAGATGATGCCTCGTGGACCGGGCATTTTAAGTATAAGAGATGCATAATGTGGTATTGCGTTAAAGCGGGCGAAAGCTTCGCGTCCTAGTAGTGCTTGATAGCTACTTGTAAATGGGGCGATGTGGAAGGTTAGCTTTTCGCGGCGGAAGTTGTCGGGTGAGCCGAACATAACTTCTAGCAGGAGAGAGCCCGTACAATGGGCATCTGGGTTGGCGTTACCCCTTGAAAGGAAGTGTTGCTATGGCGAATTGTTGTTGGGTCTATCCCCATTTTGCGGATTGTGTCTTGATATAGCAGGTTTAAATCACTGCCGCCGTCCATTAGGACTTGTGTAAAGTGGAGTCCGTCAATTATCGGATCTAATACCAAGGCAGTCCAGCCTGCATTCCGGATACTTCTAGAGTAATCCTGATGGTCGAAGGTGATTGGTTTTAACAACCAGTGGCGGGACTCCTCTGGGATAGGCCGTATGGCGCGTATCTCTATGGGCGCCACTCTGTTCTTCCCTTTTGTCACGTGAAGTGAATTTACTGTTTTGACTTCTTGTGGGAAATTCTTTTGTTTTCCAGTGCTCTGCTTGTGAGGTTCGTCATCGTCCTCGCTTGGTGTGTCGAGCCCCTTGTGTTCGGCATTGAGTTTGCCAGATTGCTTGAAGACCCAAGAATCTCTGTGGGTATGGTTTGCAGGCTTCCCGGGAGTACTGTGGATTTGACATATCTTGTCCAAGATTTTGTTTAGGTTAGATAGCTCGTCCCTGTTATCCTTGAGGGGCGGATTTTTCTGATTCTGCCGAGAGCTTTTGAATCCGGCGTTGACTATCGTGCTCTTCGGGCTGTTTCCCTTGGTCCGGCGCTGGTCCCTGCTGCGTCGCGGTTTCCCGTTTCCATCCCTAACTTCGGATGTACTTGGGTCGCTGGTACTGCATCTTGCCAACCAGCTATCCTCTCCTGCGCAAAAGCGGGTCATGAGGCTTGTTAGTGCGGCCATTGTTCTTGGCTTTTCTTGGCCGAGGTGTCTGGCGAGCCATTCGTCTCGAACGCTGCATTTGAAAGCTGCTAAGGCTTCGGCGTCCGGACAGTCGACTATCTGGTTCTTTTTAGTAAGAAATATGTTCCAGAGTTTCCGGGATGACTCTCCGGGTTGTTGAGTTATATGACTTAAATCATCTGCATCTGGAGGTCGGACATAGGTCCCTTGAAATTTTGCCCGAAAAGCATCCTCGAGCTCTTCCCAACTTCCAATGGTGTTTTCGGGAAGGCTTTTAAGCCAATGCCGGGCTGGCCCTTTGAGTTTGAGGGGTAAGTATTTTATGGCGTGGAGATCATCTCCTCTAGACATGTGTATGTGGAGGATGTAATCCTCCATCCAGACTCCAGGGTCTGTTGTTCCGTCGTATGCCTCTATGTTTACGGGCTTGAATCCCGCTGGAAATTCATGATCCAGCACCTCATCGGTGAAACATAGGGGTGTGCGGACCCTTATATTTGGGTGTCTTGTGATGTTCGGATACTTGATGCGTTGCGTTGCTTACTAGAGCTTGCTTTCTTGGCCCGTAGATAGATCTAGCTGGGCCATCTTTTTGATGCGAATCCTTGTGCGGATCGCGTGCCGGATTGTGTGCGGCGCCATTTGCCGCACTATGTAGGCCATGGGGTCGTTTATCCGACCGGTGGCTTCCTTATTTTTGATTGCGGAGGCTCTAAGGCTTCTTCATCAAATTCGCAGTAATTTTCGCCGGATAACTCTTTGTGTGGTGACTGCCGCCAGATATGTCTCAAGGTGTTGAGTACTTTGCTCCATCTAATTCTCGAAAAGTGCGTCTTCCGCTGTTTTGAGCTTCCGTTTACGCTTTTTTCAGGCTACGCGCACTGGCGATGAGCCTTTTTTGGAGGTTCTTCTGCTCCAGCAATCTGTCCGGCGTGAGGTCGTTTGGACTGTTATCTTCGCCGGGGACGGGTTGTTTATCCAAGTTGCCCTGTTCGGACGGTTGCTCGATGGCATGTTCGTCGTCCGCCGGTTCGCCCTGCTGTATGGCTGGGTCTATATGGCTGTTGTCTTTGTCGAGGTGGGGTTTGGAGCGGCGCTTACGCCGCCGCTTTGACTGCTTTTCAAGGGAACGATCCCTCGTTGCGCCCCTTTGTTCCTTGTCGTCGTTTCTTCTAGGTGTGTCCACCATGTATACATCGTGGGATGAGGTGGTTGTCCAGTGCCCTATAGGTGCTGATTCCTGTTCGTCTCCTACATCGTCGTCCATACCGTCGATGTCTTCGGAGTCAAAGTCGAGCATGTCGGTTAAATCATCGACAGTGGCTACAAAGTGGGTGGTGGGTGGGCTTTGAATTTCTTCGTCGTCCGCATCCCAACCTTGCTGACCATAATCCGCCAGGGCTCTCGATAGAGAGAGAGACTTTAGTGAATTCAGAATGTCGCCGAAGAGCGAGTGCTGAAAGATGTCCGCGGCGGTGAACTCCATGATCGGCGCCCAATCGGATTCGATTGGCAAGGGCGCGGAAGGTCCGGAGTCCGGAGAGGAGTCCGGCACCTTGGATTCGCGAGCTTCGCAAAGGACAAGGCTGGTATTCGGCTCGATCGCCGTAGAGATTGTAGCCCCCGAGGCGACGTCCAACCACCCGTCCTCGATTGGCGCAGTCGGCTCCGAGCTAAGGGTCGGAGCGGACATCGGTGCGACCTGTGGCCTTGTTTGGCGGCAGAGCTAGATCATGCCCATCGTGACGGTCGCGGCGTGCTTGGCTGTGGCTCGAACCCGTCGAAGATCAAGTCTCCGCGACGTCGGGCCGTGTAGTTCAAACTTCCAAATCTGACACGATGGCGGTGGCGTAGCTTTCAATCTGCTCCAGACGGCCAGCGTTAATTGGCCCGCAGTGCAAAGCCGCGAATCACGAAGATCTGTCCGGGGAGAAAAGTCTCACCCTGGACCGCATCATTGTTGATCATCGGAGGAGCCATCGGGCCTAAAGATGACGACACATAGGAACTCTCAGTGAAAGCACCAATGTCGGTGTCAAAACCGGCGGATCTCGGGTAGGGGGTCCCGAACTGTGCGTCTAGGCGGATGGTAACAGGAGACAAGGGACACGATGTTTTTACCCAGGTTCGGGCCCTCTCGGTGGAGGTAAAACCCTACTCCTGCTTGATTAATATTGATGATATGGGTAGTACAAGAGTAGATCTACCACGAGATCAGAGAGGCTAAACCCTAGAAGCTAGCCTATGGTATGATTGTTGTTCGTCCTACAGACTAAAACCCTCCGGTTGATATAGACACCGAAGAGGGTTAGGGTTACATAGAGTCGGTTACAATGGGAGGAGATCTACATATCCGTATCGCCGAGCTTGCCTTCCACGCCAAGCAAAGTCCCATCCGGACACGGGACGAAGTCTTCACTCTTGTATCTTCATAGTCCAGGAGTCCGGCCAAAGGTTATAGTCCGGCATCCGGACACCCCCTAATCCAGGACTCCCTCAGTCGTCAAGCCTGATCACTTTTGATCGACGGGATCATCCGACCAGTATCCGTCATGGTGGTTCAGCCGCATTGGTCCTTGACCCGATAATTGACGGATTCCACCTGACGCGAGTCCTTATGGACGGCAGCAGCAGCCTGAACCTGCTCTATCAGGATACAGTGCGCAAAATGGGCATTAACCCATCATGGATCAAGCCCACAAAGACTACCTTCAAAGGAGTCATACCAGGTGTAGAGGCCCGCAGCACGGGCTCAATTACGCTAGAGGTTGTCTTCAGATCTCCGGACAACTTCCGAAGCGGAGAGTTGATCTTCGATATCGTCCCTTTTCGCAGCGGATACCACACACTGCTTGGACGAACCGCATTTGCTCGGTTCAACGTGGTGCCACACTATGCTTATCTCAAGCTCAAGATGCCCGGTCCATGCAGCGTCATAACAGTCAATGGAAACACGGAACGCTCCCTCCATACAGAAGAGCACACTGCTGCCTTAGCAGCAGAAGTACAGAGCGGCCTTCTCAAGCAGAACCTTAATTTGGTTGTCGAGCCCCCGGACACCGTTAAGTGGGCCCGGACTATTCTGCAGTAGGACAGCTCGGCTCGTTAGGAGCTCGACTAGCAATTTGGCCTCCGTCCCAGTGTCGATCAAGTGGTGGCATTGGTACCGCGCGTACACAACTACGCATTCAAAATACCATGGGCACAGACGGAGGCATACCTACCTTGTGATCCACAATATGGCTTGACCGCTCCTGGACACATTTACTTTCACTGTTTCCTTTTTTCCTTTTCAGGTTCCTTTTTCACAGGCCTTCCCTGATGGCTTGATCGCAGTTCCTTTCGAAGGACAAATACACAAAGTCGGCAGTCAGCCTGGACGTAGAGGGGAATTTTTAGGTGGTCTCTTTAACGACCACTCTACCTGTTTTCAGGGCCCACACACAGCTCTCCCTTGGTGATGGCATGTTAAATAGCCTGTTGCTTATCGCACTATTTGTATCAATGCGCCTTCACGTATTAATCAAATTATAATGGAAACAATTTGCGGCCCAAATTTTAGGTCCTCTGCTTTATGCTTTTGCTCCTTTTCTGTTTTCCTCTTTTTATTATTAATAAGCTTATCAAATAGCACCCGTACAGTATGGTGCGTTTCAATTTGCCAGGGGCTTCATAGCGCCCCGCACTATGGCAACAAAGTCCGAACACTTTTACAGTATAGTTCGGCACCCCGAATTTAGCATTATATGCATTGGCTCCAAATCATGTCTTTGGTCAATAGTTAGGTTGCCCGGCTCCTGTGCTTGCTACCTTACATTCCACTGTATCGGCTAAGGTAGTAAAGGGAGCACTACTGCGATTGTGCCGTGGTTTACCTGAAGGAGCACCTTAGTAGAGAAAGCCGAAAACTGGCTGTCATGATGCAGCGAGAGCCGGTCAGCTCTTCGGAGGTTTCAAATCGATAGAGATTTTTTCTGCATTACACGAAGTTCAGTGCTTACTCGGTCAGGTGCTTATAGCATTCTAGTCCGGATACTAGGGTTTGCACCCACATTTTTATTGTCAAACTCCTATGGCTAAGTGAGAGTGCTAAAGCCGCATAGTCTGATTGCCAGGTTCGTTGCGCTAAACACCTCCTTAAAGGACCAAACAATTGGATCAAGAGTGTTTAGATTCCATCCCGAACACCCCCGTACTACCTACATGGGGGCAGAAGCCGACGACTGGCCAACTCTCAGACTTCATACAAAACGGCCGCATAGGAGGTAAATTTTTCACATAACAAAAATTATATAATATAACAACTTTGTTTCATCATACATGGCAGCGACAACATGAATATACTCATTCAAAGATAATGTCTTTTGCACATTGCATCGCTAAAATGCGAGACCCCTCCAGGACGTATTCAAAATATCGCTCTGGCGTGCGGTACTCCTTGCCCTCAGGCGGCCCTTCGGTCACGAGCTTGACGGTGTCCATCTTCGCCCACCAGACCTTGATGCAGGCGAAGGCCATGCGCGCGCCCTCGATGCAGACCGACCTCTTGATGACGTCCAGCCGAGGACAGGCGTTCACCAGCCGCTTCACGAGTCCGAAGTAACTGTCGGGTATAGCTTCGGCAGGCCATAGCCGGATTATTAAATCCTTCATGGCCTGTTCGACCACCCTATGCAGCTCGACCAGCTGTTTCAGCTGATTGGTGAAGGGCACTGGATGTTCTGGCGCAAGATATTGCGACCAGAACAGCTTCTCCGTTGAGCTCCCCTCTTCGGCTCGTAAGAACTCCGCAGCGTCTGACACACTGCACGGCAGGTCCGCAAACGCTCCTGGAGAATGATACGTCTCCGTCGTATCTACTTTTCCAAACACTTTTGCCCTTGTTTTGGACTCTAACTTGCATGATTTGAATGGAACTAACCCAGACTGACGTTGTTTTCAGCAGAATTGCCATGATGTTATTTATGTGCAGAAACAAACATTCTCGGAATGACCTAAAACTCCACGGAACAACTTTTCGGAAATAATAAAAAATCCTTGCCAAAGATGAAGAACAGGTGACCCACACCCTGTCCACGAGGGTGGGGGGCGCCTCCTCCCCCCTAGGGCGCGCCCCCCTACCTCGTGGGCCCCCTGGAGCTCCTCCGGCACCAACTCCAACTCTATATATTTGCTTTCAGGGAGAAAAAGATCAAGGAGAAGAAATCATCACGTTTTACGATACGGAGCCGCCGCCAAGCCCTAAAACCTCTAGGGAGGGCTGATCTGGAGTCCGTTCGGGGCTCGGGAGGGGATCGTCGCCCGTCGTCATCATCAACCATCCTCCATCACCAATTTCATGATGCTCACCGCCGGGCGTGAGTAATTCCATCGTAGGCTTGCTGGACGGTGATGGGTTGGATGAGATCTATCATGTAATCGAGTTAGTTTTGTTAGGGTTTGATCCCTAGTATCCACTATGTTCTGAGATTGATGTTGCTATGTCTTTGCTATGCTTAATGCTTGTCACTAGGGCTCGAGTGTCATGATTTCAGATCTGAACCTATTATGTTTTCATGAATATATGTGAGTTCTTGAACCTATCTTGCAAGTCTATAGTCACCTACTATGTGTTATGATCCGGCAACCCCGGAGTGACAATAATCGGGACCACTCCCGGTGATGACCATAGTTTGAGGAGTTCATGTATTCACTATGTGCTAATGCTTTGTTCCGGTTCTCTATTAAAAGGGGGCCTTAATATCCCTTAGTTTCCATTAGGACCCCGCTGCCACGGGAGGGTAGGACAAAACATGCCATGCAAGTTCTTTTCCATAAGCACGTATGACTACATTCGTAATACATGCCTACATTACATTGATGAATTGGAGCTAGTTCTGTGTCACCCTATGTTATGAATGTTACATGATGAACCGTGATCCCAAGCATAATTATCCATCACCGATCCAATGCCTACAAGCTTTCCATATACTGGTTTACGCTTATTTACTTTCCGTTACTCTTGTTACAATCACTACAAAACACCAAAAATATTACTTTTGCTTTCATTACTCTTTTGTTACCCTTACCACTATTATCATACTACTTTGCTACTAAATACTTTGCTGCAGATATTAAGTTATCCAGGTGTGGCTGAATTGACAACTCAGTTGCTAATACTTGAGAATATTCTTTGGCTCCCCTTGTGTCGAATCAATAAATTTGGGTTGAATACTCTGCCCTCGAAAGCTGTTGCGATCCCCTACACTTGTGGGTTATCAAGACTAATTTATGGCAGTCGTTGCTGGGGAGCATAGCTCTATTCTTTGAGTCACTTGGGATTTATATCTGCTGGTCACTATGAAGAACTTGAAAGACGCTAAGACAACAATTTATCCCTCAACTACGAGGGGAGGTAAGGAACTGCCATCTAGCTCTGCGCTTGATTCACCTTCTGTTATGAGTAAGCTTGCGACACCTAAACTTGCTTCTGTTATTCGTTCTGATATGTCGCATGTTATTGATGATGCCACTTCTGCTATGCATGATACTTATGATGAAACTACTTCTATGCTTGATACTAATGTGCCTCTTAGTGAATTTCTTGATGAACAAATCGCTAAGGCTAGAGAGAAAGAAATTATTGAAACTGATTGTGTTGCTGAGAGTGATGGTGAAGATATGCCTGCTATTCCTGAGGGTTATGTTTTTGATAAAGAAGCTTCTGCTGCTATTTTTGCTTGCAAAGATAACAATGAGCTTAGAAGGTTATTAGCTAAATGGAGTAAGGAATCTCTTAGAGATAGAATGAAACCTGACCCTGCTTTTGCTACTTCACCTATTTGTGTTGCCGATAAGGATTATGAATTCTCTGTCGATCCTGATATAATTACTTTGGTTGAATCTGATCCTTTTCATGGCTATGAATCTGAAATTGTTGTGGCACATCTTACTAAATTAAATGGTATAGCCACCCTGTTCACTAATGATGCGAGAACTCGCTACTTATATATCCTTAAAATATTTCCGTTCTCATTAAAAGGTGATGCTAAGATATGGTTTAATTCTCTTGATCATGGTTGTGTGCGTAGTCCCCAGGATATGATTTATTACTTCTCTGCTAAATATTTCCCTGCTCATAAGAAACAAGTTGCCTTGAGGGAAATATACAACTTTGTGCAAATTGAAGAAGAGAGTCTCCCACAATCTTGGAGGAGGCTTCTCAAGTTACTTAATGCTTTGCCTGATCATCCTCTTAAGAAAAATGAAATACTTGATATCTTTTATAATGGACTAACCGATGCTTCCAGAGATTACCTGGATAGTTGTGCTGGTTTTGTTTTCAGGAAAATAACACGAGATGATGCTGAAATTCTATTGAATAATATGTTGACAAATGAAAATAATTGGACACTTCCTGAGCCAGCTTCTGAGCCAATTACTGAGCCTATTCCTGAACCAACTCCGAAGAAGAGAGGTGTCTATTTCTCAGTCCTGAAGATATGCAAGAGGCAAAGAAATCTATGAAAGAAAAAGGTATTAAAGATGAAGATGTTAAGAATTTACCTCCTATTGAAGAAATACATGGTCTTAATTTACCGCCTGTTGAAGAAACACATGATCTTAATCCATTACCTATTGAAGAACCTCTAGGTCCTAACAACCCGACACAGGTAATAAAGGTAAATTCTCTCTATAGATTTGATGAAGGTGATATTCCTCACTATAAGTTTGCTAGACAGTGCTTAGAAGAGTTTGATAATTTTATTGTCAAACAAGAAAATTTCAATGCTTATTTTGGTAGACAATTAAAACAAAATACTTATATGATTAAACACTTGGGTGATTATATGGCTGATGTTAGATGTGAACTTAAACTTGTTAGTAAACATGCTTCTATGGTTACCACTCAAGTAGAACAAGTACTTAAAGCTCAAAATGATTTGCTCAATGAAATGAATAGTGAGAAGAATGATTATGCTGTTAGAGTGGCTACTAGAACTGGTAGAATGACTCAGGAACCTTTGTGTCCTGAAGGCCACCCTAAGAGAATTGAGCAAGATTCTCAGAGAAATAATATTGATGCACCTAGTTCTTCTAAAAAGAAGAAAAATAAAAATGATAGGACTTGGCAAACTTCTAGTGAACCTATTGCTGAACCACCTGATAATCCAAATGATATATCTATTTCTGATGCCGAAACACAATCTGGTAATGAACATGAACCTAATGAAAATGTTAATGAAGATGTTCATGATGATGCTCAACCTAGTAATGACAATGATGTAGAAATTGAACCTGCTGTTGATCTTGATAACCCACAATCAAAGAATCAACGTTATGATAAGAGACTTTGTTGCTAGGAAACATGGTAAAGAAAGGGAACCTTGGGTTCAGAAACCCATGCCTTTTCCTCCTAAACCATCCAAGAAAAAGGATGATGAGGATTTTGAGCTCTTTGAAATGATTAGACCTATTTTTTTGCGTATGCGATTAACTGATATGCTCAAAATGAATCCTTATGCTAAATATATGAAAGATATTGTCACTAATAAAAGAAAGATACCGGAAGCTGAAATTTCCACCATGCTTGCTAATTATACTTTTAAGGGTGGAATACCAAAGAAACTTGGAGATCCAGGAGTACCTACTATACCTTGCTCCATTAAAAGAAATTATGTTAAAACCGCTTTATGTGATCTTGGAGCTGGTGTTAGTGTTATGCCTCTCTCTTTATATCGTAGACTTGACTTGAATAAGTTGACACCTACTGAAATTTCTTTGCAAATGGCTGATAAATCAACTGCTATACCTGTCGGTATTTGTGGATGTGCCTGTTGTGGTTGCAAACGTTACTATTTTAACGGACTTTGTTATTCTTGATATTCCCGAGGACGATAGTATGTATATTATTCTTGGAAGACCCTTTTTGAATACTGCAGGGACTGTTATTGATTGCAACAAAGGCAATGTCACTTTTCATGTTAATGGTAATGAGCACACGGTACACTTTCCGAGGAAACAACCTCAAGTTCATAGTATCAACTCTATTGGAAAAATTCCATCGATTATATTTGGAGGTTTTGAATTTCCTCTCCCTACTGTCAAGAAGAAATATGATATTCTTATTATTGGGGATGTGCATATCCTGTTGAGGTAACATAGTGTTATTCAAATTTCTCCGGTTCCATGTTAGTCGGAATGAGTTTGTTAACAAGACCTGATCAACCTTGTTAGTAGATTCCTTTTGATGAGCATGAGATGGATGAAACTAGAAGCACAACCCTCTGTACCCTCTTTATACTTTCTGTTATTTAGTTGAAATAAAGTAAAAATAGTATTTTTCTGTCTGTTTTCTGATTTATCTGTGCAATATAAAAATACCCCGAAAATAAAAGTTCTCCAAATGCCATGCCAATTTAATATGATTTTTTCTGGAATATTTGAGGATTTATGGGACTGAGAACACAGTAGGGGGTCAACCACCTGGCCACGAGGGTGGAGGGCGCGCCCTACCCCCCAGGGCGCGCCCCCTGGCTCGTGGGCCCACGGTGGCCCTCCTCCACTTATTCCTGCACCTATCCACTTCTTCCTCCCACAAACACGAATATCTAACTCAAGCACGAGTTCCAGCTCACTTTGATGTGATTTTTGATCTCCTTGCTCAAAGCACTTCTCACAAAATTGCTTGGGGAGATTGTTCCTTGGTATGTGACTCCTCCATTGGTCCAATTGGTTTTTGTTCTAGTGCTTTATTCTTTGCAAATTTGTGCTGCATAGCTGACCATGTTCTTGAGCTTGAATGTCAAATTTATATGGTTCCAAGTAGTTCTAATGCTTGATAGAGGCTCTAGGCACTTGTAGGAGCAGTTGCTATCAATTTTATTGAAGTTGATTCACTTTTGTTTGAAGTTACTAAAAATTTCAGAAATTTTTCAGAGGAAGAATAGGAAAATGTTCCAAGGTGGTTCTTCAAGGAAGCAAGGACCCAGGCTTGCAATACGTGATGCTGACGAGGAACCGCCAAGAGATGCTCCAGTGCGGCCCTGTGAATGGCCTTCGGAAAATTTTATGGATCGAGCGGGAATCAAAGAAGAATTTAATGCATATTTGCATAACGCCGATCTTGTGAGCTTTGAGGCGGACAAATGCCCCCAGTACCATCAACTCACTAGCTCATTTGTGAGGAGTTTTGAATTCTCATCTTCACGTAATTCTCCTACTGTCATGTTTGATCTTTATGACAAATCTTATACCATGGACTTAGAGGATTTCACTTCTGCTTGCAAACTTCCACAATGGGGTAGTGCTAGTGATCCCTGTAAATCTGAATTTAGAGACTTTCTTGTTGGTATAACCATAGGGGAATCTAGAGATATAGCATGAAGCTACCATAGGGAGCATTCACTTTCCTGCTATACATTATTTTGCTCTCTTCATAGGTAGGTGCATAAATGGTAAGGATGAATCATGTCATATGTGTGTGCCTGACCTCAGTATTCTTAGGAGTGCGGTGTTAGGAGACCAATCCTATCATATGGGAGCCATTGTAGCACGTAGGTTGCATCATAATAGATATAATGGAGATTTCTTTGGAGGAATTTATGCAACCCGCTTAGCTAATTTTCTTGAGGTGGACATTCGTGAGGATGATATGGAGTTGCCTCCTACTTATTTAGATTTTAATTCTATGGTCTCTCACCAGTTTGTCGAGAGGAATGAATCACCTCTCCTATATCGACTAATCTTTGACAAACGGCATGTTTGTCCGTAGTACTCTCCATGCTCCTGCCTTCTTTGATTATCAGGCAAAACGAAGATACATTATTACCAGAGAGGAGGCAGATGAGTATGAGAGGAGAGCGGAGGCAGCCCGACGCCACGCTGCAGCTCAGGCGACGATAGTTGCTGCATCACAGTACGACCCCAGCTACACCTATTGTCGGTGGGAAACGACACCTATGGGATCACTGGAATCCCTTCTACGGTTGCGGGGCGCGGGGATCGTGAGAAGAGCGGGACTAGTAGACAACACAAAGGGATTTTACCTAGGCTCGGGCCGCAAAGATGCGTAAAACCCTAGTCCTCCTTTGGTGGATGTATTTAGTGTTCTTGAGCTCTCGAACTAGCTCTAGGTGCTGTGAGGTTCGAAAGAGCAGAATCCTTCTCCTTTGCGCCATGGGCCTCCTTTTATAGGTGAAAGGGGCTTCCAAAGTGGCACACGGGAGGTGGAAAGTGCTACAGCGTTGTGAGCTTATCGCTGATGTTACAGGACAAAGCACATTTAATGCGAGGCTTAGGTGTCCCTTCACTTTATCGGGGACAGGAGCGAGGCCCATCCCATCTGTCGCCGCTCCTCCTTGCTTCACCACACGCCCTGGCCGGCGATGCGTGCGGTGCCATGTAGGCAGGCAGGCAGCTGAGGTGGCGTGGTGGTGGAGCCTCCACGAAGGATTGCATGCTGCCACGCAGGTGCTTGCCCAGCTGGTTGGGTCGGCAGCTGCATACGAACAGCGGTGAAGACTTAGCTGGTGCAGGCCTGGCAGTGGCCCTGTCGGTGCGCTTGGCGAGGGTCGCGCCAGGTGGCCCGACAAGGGTCTTGTTGCAGTGGCAAGGGTCTTGCCGTGGCAAGATTGGCCTCCGGCAAGGATCTTGCCGGGGGTCTTGTGGGTTTCTTCAGTGAGGATGGCTGCCTTCCCATCCTCATTTGATCTTGACTATTCTTTGTCTTCACAAAGATCTGCATGCCACCACAGAGGTGCCTTCTCGAGTCCTGGCCCCACGTTGATGATGGTGTTGGCAGTCGTGGGCTCAAGGGTGGCTCACTCTGTTGGCGTGCGCGAGCTGCCCCGGCAAGGGTCTTGCCGGGGCCGTTGAGGCTGCCCCGGCAAGGGTCCTTGCTGAGGAAACCTGCTTCGTCCATTTGATCTTTGTGGCCTTGGTCCTTGTCGTTGCTTTATTTGTCTTGTGCCTTCGGCTTCTCTCCGGCTTCCCTTTCCCTGCCCTGTTATGCGCGGCCGTGGTGGGAGGCTCTGACTGCCCGTGCACAAGTAAAGGGGTCAAAAGGAGAGCCCCTACTTTTGTACGCCGACAGGAGCCCCCGAGCCTGGGCCACACATAAGCGCAGCACGTTGTTGGGCCAGGCCTAGAACGGTGCGCGGGCAGTTGGCGCGGATTTTTACCGCGGTAACTGCTCCGTCCGCCGCGCTTCTCCACGACCCGCATTGAACGCGCGACGTGGGGGTCGTGCGCGGGCATGACGTGGGACAGCGTTCGCACGCATGCATCGTATCACAGTTAATGGGAAAGGAGGCGGCCCACGCCTTCCCCATAAAAAGGAATAACCGCGGGCGCGCTGCTCACTTTACCCCTCCCTTGCGCCTTCCTCCAATCTCAGAACCGCCGCCCCCTTCTTCTCGAGCCTCTCTTATTTCGTCCATCGCCGCCGTGCTTTCGCCATCCTCTGCTTTTTCGCTCCCCGCAGCCGCCATGGCGCCCAAGTCCGCCAAGATCAAGAGAGCGGCGAGGGAAGCCGGTGTGTCGGAGCAGCCGGAGAGCGAGCTGGTGGCGCGGCGGGCGCAGTCCGCCTACTTCCCCTCGACGGTTGGCGTGTCCGAGCTTTGGGAGATGTTCAAGGATCTGTGGGGGGTGAAGACCGGGGGAGAGAGAACGGGGCATCCAGCCATGCACGTCGTCCCTGCCAGCGTCGGGCCCTCCCCGCGTCGGTACCTCTTCTTCGTCGATTATTTCTCTTGCGGGCTCTGTCCCCCCTTCTCTGATTTCTTCAAGGACATCATGCACACCTACGGCTTCCGCCTCTTGGATTTCACCCTGAATGTCGTGACGTGCATGGCTCTCTTCGCACACCTCTGTGAGGGCTTCGTCGGGGTGCACCCCAAAGACGGGCGCTCTTCGCCATTACTTCTCCCCTCGGATCCAAAAAGGGGGCGCCATTGCTGGCTGTGTCGCCTGGATCCCAAGGGCCAAGGGGGCGTACCCGGACGGCGCCATGAAGGAGAGGTGGGAAGAATGGCGGGGCCGGTGGTGCCGGATTGAGGAGGAGGACCTGCCAGCATTTTGCGTGGTTCGCGAGAAACCGCCGGTCCGTGGGGGTGACTGGGGCGACGTCGACGCCGATGACGCGAAGCTTATGATCGCCACCACCAGGATTCTTCGGCTCACCCAGGCCGGGCTCACCCTCGAGATGATCGGGGCGGAGTTCATCCGCCGATGAATCGCCCCTTTGCACGACAAGGGGAGGCCGGCCTGGCTCTTTGTCAACGCCGCTGACATCATGAGGCTCCGCCCCAGCCTCGACAACAACATGACGGTGTTGAGGCACGCCCATCTGTGCCAACGGATCTTCAAGCTCGAGGTCGACGATGTGGGCGAGGTCGAACGGTCCAGCAAGCTTGCCAGGGCCGCCGCGAAGGCCGGCAAAGTCGACAAGGAGCCTGTCTTCAAGCTGCCGGCAGGGGTGGTCCCGCTGAGCAACAACTCTCGCCGGAACGAGATCATTACCATGATGCCGCTCTTCAACATGCATGGCCTCGACCCAAACTGGGTTGAGCCGGACGAGCTCGCGGTGCAGGAGTTCTTCGACACCCTGCACGAGGTATATGTCACCGCCGATCCATGTCTTATCCAGGACACCTCTCCGGCGGAGCTGATTATATCGCCGCCAGAATCGAGGAGGTGAGGCGTGCCGAGGAGGAGGCAAATCTCGTCAAGGAGGCCGGCAGTGCCAGCGGCGTGGTGGACAAGGCCGCGGCGGAGGCGGAGGGGGGGGAGCTCGCCCGATGGGCAGCTGCCGCTTGGGAGGCCAGCGGCGTCGACACCGGGGCTCCCCTCGTTGAAGACACCGGCGACGGGTCATCGTCGGAGGAGGGCGAGGAGGAGAGGACCGCGACTGTCGATCCTCCGGCCACCGGAAAGAGGCGGGTCCTGCGGCGGGCCACCTCCGGCGAGCCGGTCCGCCTCGACCGGGCCGTGCAGCTGCGGCAAGCCCAGGAGGCGCCCGTGCGCCAGACGAGGGCGGTGGCGATGAAGAAAACAACGAAAGCCATGGCATCAAAGAAGAAGACATCTTCTTCTTCGTTGTCCAAACACGCCCGGACGCCATTGCCTCCCCCTTCGCCGGCAAACAGCGGCGTGGGATTGCGTTTGACTTCGGGCCCCTGAGCCCGGAGAAAGACCCCAGGCCTCTTACCCCGGAGAGAAAGAGGAAAGCAACAGAGGAGGAGGAGGAAGAGAACGAAGAGTAAGCTTTCGCTTTCCTCCCTTATTTCTTGCCCTCCCCTGACGGCATTGCTTACTTGTCTTCATCTTGCAGGGATGTGGAGACGCTGGCCCAGAGGATAAAGAGGGATAGGACTTCGGCGAGTGGCCAGCCCTCGGCAGGCACCCCCAGTACGCCACTGGTGGTGTCGAGCAGCCCGGACAGCGGCCCCCAGCCCAGCCCCCAGCATAAGTCCATCACCCATCCCTTGTCAACGCGCGCAATGCGCGACGCTTTGGCACTGACCCTGCCGTGGATGTAGGAGGGGAGCAACACCAAGGGGAGCCGCAGAGGGCTTCTCCTATCGTGCCACCCCCGTCGACCACGCCGCCCCGAGGGGCGTCCCCGGCAAGGGCAACAAGTGCAGAGGCCATGCACACGGAGGAGGGGGAGAACACAGGCGCCGGTGGCTTTGCCTTGATGCCAGACCTTGGCGGAGAAGGGACTCCTGCCTCACGGCCTGGCACGGGTAAGCCACTCACTCTCCACTTCTGCTTGCATTCCCTTTTTTTCCTATTTTGACTTTCGATCTTGGCTCCGCCCTGTCTCTTTCTTGGCGTCCAGACCCCTCCTCAGAGGATGTCGACACCACCATCAAAGAGGTCGCCGCGGATGCCGCGGCGGAGGCGGAGAGGATTGCTGCCGAGGAGAGCGCCAAGGGCGCCACCGAGGATGCCGCCAAGGGGCTTGCCGAAGAGCCCAGCAAGGCCACTACCGAGGAGGTGGCGTTTGACGATCTGCCCTCCTCCTCCGCTGCCTCTGGCTCCGGCAGGTACCTGAGGGTAAGCGACGACCTCTTCGTCCATCTCCTTGGCGCGTCGAGCACCAGGGCTCCTTTTGAGGGAGAGGTGTTCGACGAGGAGGCGCTTGGCGCCGCCGGGCTCGAGGTCATCGATGAGCCGGGCGTCGGTGGCGCCGGCTCCCAGGAGGAGCAGCTGCTCCAGGACATGGGCGCCAGCTTCCGGAAGCTTCAGGCGCTCCACCGTGCCCGTCTGGACAAGGCCAAGTCTAGGGCGGCGTTGGTGGAGAAGGTGGAGGCGGACTTCGGAGGGCGCGTCGCCGAGGCGCAAGATTGGTTCCGCCAGGCCCATGACGAACTGAAGGCCGCCCAGGGAGAGCTGGCCAACCGTAAGGTGGAGCTTGCCCTGAAGCTGGCCGACATCGAGAAGGCCCAGGAGACGATGAAGAAGTTGGCCGACGAAGCCGAAGCCGCCTGGACCCAGCACGAGGCCGCACTGAAGACCCAGGAAGAGGACCTTGCCGAGCGCAAGGAGAAGCTTGCCGCCACGCACCGCGGCAAGGACGAAGAGGTGGACAAGCTCGTCCTGTAGCGGACCCAAGAGCTGGAGCAGAGGCATCAGGAAGCACTCAACACCCAGGCTCAGGACCACGCCGGCAGGGTAAAGGAACGGGAGGGGCAAGCTCTGAGGCTGGCCCAGGAGAAGGACACGCTCAACGACGCCCTGATGGTGGCGCAAGGCGAGGTCATCAGCAAGTCTGGGGAGCTCTCCGAAGCCAACATCTCCATCAAAGACCTCAAGCTGAAGCTAGGAGAGCTCGAGGAGACGCTATCGTAGGCCAGAACTCGGGAGGGGATCTTGGCCAAGGAGCTGGAGACGGGGAAGCTGCTGTTGATGAACGAGACCGCCAACCTCAAGGACCACAAGGCGGGCAAGAAACGCTGGCTCGAGCGCCTTGCCGTCGTTGCAAACGCGGCCGCCGATCAGCTAGCCATTATGGGGATGCCGGAGATGAGGTACGCCCCGGAAGCGAGCCTGAGCCCCAATGCCAACCTGACCGTATATTTTGAGAAGGTCGTCGGCGCCCTGGGGCGGCTCCACTCCAACCGGGCGGCCTCCCTGGCCGAGGAATCCCGGATACTCTGCCGGGGGACCATGACCAGGGTGCTCACCAAGATCGCGCACTGGCACCCAGACCTTGATTTTGGAGTTGTGCTGAAGAGCTTGCCTGAGGATGCCGACATCGCGGCGCTCAACGAGCGTATCCAGCCCATCCTCAGCCGCATCGACAAAATCAAGAGGGTGGAGGGCCAGCATCGGGACTAGGCACCCCGTTCTCTGTCGCCCCTGTAGGTTCATGACCAAGACAATGCTATCTTTAGTTAGAACCGCGGCGGCAATTTGTGTAATATAACTCTGCAGTGTCCCTGAAACTATGCATGTTATTTTCCTGTTTGATTTTCCTTTGTATGTTCGCCCCACGTCGATCGGGTAAGCTTGCCGGCACGTAAACCCAGGGCGGCGCTTTGAGGACGGATGCTCATTAGCCTACCGGGTGTGCTTGTTGCCGGGCAAAGCACCTTACCGCCCTTGGCGCGGCCGCTCGATCTGTCGATCTTGACTCGAGTCAGAACCGAGAGCGTTGCCGATGGCGAAAGGTTACCCTGCCGCTTTCGACGCGGCCACCTGAACTGTTGAGCGGACTCGAAACGGAGCAAGGGCGTTGCCGATCGGAGGATGGCCCCTCTGCGTACAGGCTTCCCATACATAGGCCGAACCGTCGAGGACAATAACCTTATATTTAAGGAAACAAACCAAAAGTTCAGCATGACTTAGCTCTCTCATCACCGCCTCGGCGTCCTTCGTGCCAACGGGCAGTGTCGCCTTCTTGGTCGCCTTCTCCACAGGAGCCGTGGCGATGGGGAACAGCTAGGTCAACTGCTAGGCCAGATTCTCACAATTGCGCCCCCTACCTGGCGCGCCAAAGATGTCGGTGGGAAACGACACCTATGGGATCACTGGAATCCCTTCTACGGTTGCGGGGCGCGGGGATCGTGAGAAGAGCAGGACTAGTAGACAACACAAAGGGATTTTACCCAGGTTCGGGCCGCAAAGATGCGTAAAACCCTAGTCCTACTTTGGTGGATGTATTTAGTGTTCTTGAGCTCTCGAACTAGCTCTAGGTGCTGAGAGGTTCGAAAGAGCTGAATCCTTCTCCTGTGCGCCATGGGCCTCCTTTTATAGGTGAAAGGGGTTGCCACAGTGGCACACAAGAGGTGGAAAGTGCTACAGCGTTGTGACCTTATCGCTGTTGTTACAGGACAAAGCGCATTTAATGCGATGCTTAGGTGTCCCTTCACTTTATCGGGGATGGGAGCGAGGCCCGTCCCATCCGTCACTGCTCCTCCTTGCTTCACCACGCGCCCTGGCCGGCGATGCTGCGGTGCCATGTAGGCAGGCAGGAAGCTGAGGTGGCGTGGTGGTGGAGCCTCCACGAAGGATTGCATGTTGCCACGCAGGTGCCTGCCCAGCTGGTTGGGTCGGCGGTTGCATGCGAACAGCGGTGAAGACTTAGCTGGTGCGGGCCTGGCAGTGGCCCTGCCGGTGCGCTTGGCGAGGGTCTCGCCGGGTGGCCCGGCAAGGGTCTTGCCATGGCGCACTGGCCTCCCCGGCAAGAATCTTGCCGGGGGTTTTGTGGGTTTCTTCGGTGAGGATGGCTGCCTTCCCATCCTCATTTGATCTTGACTATTCTTTATCTTCACAAAGATCTGCATGCCACCACAGAGGTGCCTTCCCGAGTCCTGGCCCCACGTTGATGATGGTGTTGGCGGCCGTGGGCTCAAGGGTGGCTCACTCTGTTGGCGTGGGCGAGCTGCCCCGGCAAGGGTCCTTGCCGGGGAAACCTGCTTCGTCCATCTGATCTTTGTGGCCTTGGTCCTTGTCGTTGCTTTATTTCTCTTGTGCCTTCAGCTTCTCTCCGGCTTCCCTTTACCTGCCCTGTTATGTGCGGTCGTGGCGGGAGGCTCTGACTGCCCGTGCACAAGTAAAGGGGTCAAAAGGAGAGCCCCTACTTTTGTACGTCGACACCTATGGATATCCGCCATTCCATCCCTGGCAATGAACCAACTTAGGCCAAAAGCCTAAGCTTGGGGGAGTACGTATTTCCCACCGACATTACATTTATATTTACACACACTCATTGCTAGATGTTGGTGCTCATACTCTTCCACTGTAATATCCATGCTAGTTTATTTTTCTTTTTCCTGCTTTCTTCTTGTGTGTCTGTTAAATCTTAAGAAAACCCAAAAAAAATTAGTAGTAGTTTACTTACTTGCTATAGTAGTAATAATTAAAAAGAAAACCCAAAAAGATTTCCCGTTCTTCTTTTGCTTGTTGGGATCTTTCCCGTGTAAATAGTTTTTATTTCCTTTCTTTTGGGGGGTCGAAAGGAGAAGACCATGATTAAATTGTTGAAGTGGCTCTTATATGCATTATTGTTGATTTAACCAACAGCCCATATTGCCTTGTCTTCTCCTGCTTATTGAATGCTCGCAGATTCCAGCTTAGTCCAATGCACGTGCGCTCTTATTATTATTCACACCGTTCGGTCGTGCAAGTGAAAGGCAATTATGATGATATGATGGACTGACTGAGATGGGAAAAGCTGGTATGAACTCGACCTCTCTTGTTTTTGTAAATATGATGAGTTCATCATTCCTGATTTAGCTTGTTATGAATAAACATGTTTGCAATGACAATTAGATATCATAGTTACTTGTTCCATGCTTGATTAGCTATGAGTTATAATGGTTTACCTTGCGTGCCAACATGCTATTAAAATGGTTGTGATGTGGTATGATGGGGTGGTATCCTCCTTTGAATGATTTAATGATGGGGTGGTATCCTCCTTTTAATGATTTAAGTGACTTGACTTGGCACATGTTCACACATGTAGTTGAAACAAATCAACATAGCCTTCACGATATTTATGTTCATGGTGGATTATATCCTACTCATGCTTGCATCCAATTTTTATTAATTTTAATGCATGTTCATGACTGTTGTCGCTCTCTAGTTGGTCGCTGCCCAGTCTTTTGCTAGCCTTCACTTGTACTAAGCGGGAATACTGCTTGTGCATCCAATCCCTTAAACCCCAAAGTTATTCCATATGAGTCCACCATACCTTCCTATATGCGGTATTTACCTGCTGTTCCAAGTAAATTTGTATGTGCCAAACTCTAAACCTTCAAATAAACATTATGTTTTGTATGCTCGAATAGCTCATGTATCAACTAGGGATGTCCGTATCTTCCATGCTAGGTGGGTTATTCTCAAGAGGAGTGGACTCCGCTTCTCATTCACGAGAAAATGGCTGGTCTCCGGAATGCCCAGTCCCATGCTTTAAGCAAACTAAATCAAAATTAATTGCAAACAAAACTCCCCCTGGGACTGTTGCTAGTTGGAGACACTCGTTGTTTCGACCAAGTCATGGATTGATGCTTGTTGGTGGAGGGGGAGTATAAACTTTACCATTCTGTTTGGGAATCGCCTATAATGTGTGTAGCATGGAAGATATCGCCATCTCTTGGTTGTTATGTTGACAATGAAAGTATGCCGCTCAAAATATTATTTATCTTTATTTCAAAACCAAGCTCTGGCACCTCTACAAATCCCTGGTTCCCTCTGCGAAGGGCCTATCTATTTACTTTTATGTTGAGTCATCACCCTCTTATTAATGGCACTAGCTGGAGAGCATAGCTGTCATTTTCATCCATTACAGTTAATTCATATTGGGTATGACTATGATTGGATCTCTTTTACCATGAATTACAATGTCTAGTCAGTCCTTGATCTTTAAAGCTGCTCTGCATTTATGTTTTGCGGTCTCAGAAAGGGCTAGCGAGATACCATTTTATTATATCATATCATGATTGTTTTGAGAAAGTGTTGTCATTCGAGATTTATTATTATTGCTCGCTAGTTGATTATGCCATTGATATGAGTAAACACGAGACATGAGAATTATTGCAAATGTGGTTAGTTATAATCTTTGCTGAAAACCTGAATGTTGGCTTTACATATTTATAACAACAAGAGCAAACAGAGTTTGTAAAAGTTTTTCTTTATCTCTTTCAGTTTATCAACTGAATTGCTTAAGGACAAGCAAAGGTTTAAGCTTGGGGGAGTTGATACGTCTCCGTCGTATCTACTTTTCCAAACACTTTTTCCCTTGTTTTGGACTCTAACTTGCATGATTTGAATGGAACTAACCCGGACTGACGCTGTTTTCAGCAGAATTGCCATGGTGTTATTTATGTGCAGAAACAAACATTCTCGGAATGACCTGAAACTCCACGGAACAACTTTTCGGAAATAATAAAAAATCCTTGCCAAAGATGAAGACCAGGGGGCCCACACCCTGTCCACGAGGGTGGGGGCGCGCCCCCCTACCTCATGGGCCCCCTTGAGCTCCTCCGACGCCAACTCCAACTCTATATATTTGCTTTCGGGGAGAGAAAAATACAGGAAATCATTGTGTTTTACGATACGGAGCCGCCGCCAAGCCCTAAAACCTCTCGGGAGGGCTGATCTGGAGTCTGTTCGAGGCTCCAGAGAGGGGGATTCGTCGCCGTCGTCATCATCAACCATCCTCCATCACCAATTTCATGATGCTCACCGCCGTGCGTGAGTAATTCCATCGTAGGCTTGCTGGACGGTGATGGGTTGGATGAGATCTATCATGTAATCGAGTTAGTTTTGTTAGGGTTTGATCCCTAGTATCCACTATGTTCTGAGACTGATGTTGCTATGACTTTGCTATGCTTAATGCTTGTCACTAGGGCCCGAGTGCCATGATTTCAGATCTGAACCTATTATGTTTTCATCAATATATGTGAGTTCTTGATCCTATTTTGCAAGTATATAGTCACCTACTATGTGTTATGATCCGGCAACCCCGTAGTGACAATAATCGGGACCACTCCCGGTGATGACCATAGTTTGAGGAGTTCATGTATTCACTATGTGCTAATGCTTTGTTCCGGTTCTCTATTAAAAGGAGGCCTTAATATCCCTTAGTTTCCATTAGGACCCCGCTGCCACGGGAGGGTAGGACAAAAGATGTCATGCAAGTTCTTTTCCATAAGCACGTATGACTACATTCGGAATACATGCCTACATTACGTTGATGAATTGGAGCTAGTTCTGTGTCACCCTATGTTATGACTGGTACATGATGAACCGCATCCGGCATAATTATCCATCACCGATCCAATGCCTACGAGCTTTCCATATACTGGTTTACGCTTATTTACTTTCTCGTTGCTACTGTTACAATCACTACAAAACACCAAAAATATTACTTTTGCTTTCATTACTCTTTTGTTACCCTTACCACTATTATCATACTACTTTGCTGCAGATATTAAGTTATCCAGGTGTGGCTAAATTGACAACTCAGTTGCTAATACTTGAGAATATTCTTTGGCTCCCGTTGTGTCGAATCAATAAATTTGGGTTGAATACTCTGCCCTCAAAAGCTATTGCGATCCCCTACACTTGTGGGTTATCAGAGAACTCCGAATCCGGGTTAGCAAGACATACTTTTTCTTCACATACTTGGTTTGCATGCTAAATGCCTTACCCACCGTGATCTTCTTGGCCTCCTGGATCTCCTGGAGGGTGGTCTGGGCCTCCACCCGGGCCTCTTCAGCGCTTTGGCGAGCCTTGGCGAGTTCGGTCTCTCGAGCTGACACATCGCACTCCAGGGCCTCGCATCTCTTCACAGCGTCCTGGAGATTTTGTTGGACCTCATTGACCCGAGCTTTGAGCTTCTTACGGGCGGCTTGCTCCTTGGCAGCTTTCTCCTCGGCTTCGGCCAGGGCGTTTTTAAGGGTCTCGACCTCGGTCGTCGCTCCTGCACATATCATAACGCTATGATCAATACACATCATTTATTCTTTACGAATATATAGCAAGTCATTGCATACCTCGCTGGTCTGCCAGCTGCTTCCTCGCTTGGCCGAGCTCCTCCTCGACCCGCTCCAGCCTCTGCTTTAGTCCAGAGACTTCGGCAACTTGTGAGGTCGTGGCCAGCAACGATGCCTGCTCATTATAAAAGACACATTTAGTTAGTTTCCTGCATAAATGAATTGATCCTCTGTCCGGTTTTGCTTTCCGCACACCGGACAGTGTCTCAGGGGCTACTGTCTATATGGGGATTCTATCCTTTGCGTCACTTACCTCAAAACCTGTCAGCAGGCCGCTGCAGGCTTCGGTCAGTCCGCTCTTGACAGACCGAACCCTCTCAATCACCGTACCCATAAGGATACGGTGTTCTTCCACAATGGAAGTGCCTCGCAGCGCTTCCAGAAGATTGGTCGATGCCCCTGGTTGAAAGGAGGTCACCAGGGGGATAGGCGCACCTCCGTATTTCAAAGGAGGCTGCACGCCGGACTCCGGAGCTGTGTAGGTCTCCGGAACCGTATCCGGACAGCGGCCGAATTGAATACGGCCCCCATCGCCAGTCTTCATGGGGAACTACTCCCCCATGTGTCCGGCGGCCGAGGTTTCGCCCTCTGGCGCCACCCTGACGGCCTCCTGAGACTCTCCCTGGCCTGGGAAAGTCCTTCGCGATAGCACCTCAGCGTCGCCCTTGGCCGTGGGAGAGTAGGCGGTCGGCGGTGACTCGGTGGCCATCGCCTTTGAGTCCAGCGAACCTCCTGACGAGGATCGCTGGGAGCTGTCATGGGCCGGACTGCAATAGCACAATTAACCATGTTAATACAATGAGGAGGAAAGGCCATATACACGGGCAAGTACGAGTCTGTCAGTACTTACGATGCGACCAGGGGCTTGTTCCGGGGGGGGCGCTCCGGACTACTGTCGACGTCCCACGTGGTTTTATCCGCGACGTAGCCTTTCCCCTTCTTGGGCGCCTCCGCCTCCAGATTTGTGGAGGCCGCCCTCTTCTTCCTCCCCCCATCAGGGGGAGGGTTGCTTTCCTCCTCCTCCTCATCGTCATCTTCGGCGGCAGAGGAGTGAGTCTTGTCTTCGGACATCACGTCCGAAGTGCCCTTGCGGCGGGGGCCACCCCGGCCCCCCTTGGCCTTCTTCTCCGGCGGCTGATAGGGCACCGGGACCAGGATCTCCGCCAGGAGCAGGATGACTGGTTCTTCGGGCAGCGGAGCCGAACGGTGAATTCGCTCCGCCTTCTCCGTCCAGTCCTGAAACGATAAATTAGCAAAGTTCAGTTACCCTCCTTGGACAAACAGGTAGAGGGTACTGAGGGAGTCCTGGATTAGGGGGTCCTTGGACAGCCGGACTATATCCTTTGGACGGACTGTTGGACTATGAAAATACAAGATTGAAGACTTCGTCCCGTGTCCGGATGGGACTCTCCTTGGCGTGGAAGGCAAGCTTGGCAATACGGATATGTAGATCGCCTCCCTTGTAACCAACTATGTGTAACCCTAGCCCCCTCCGATGTCTACATAAACCGGAGAGTTTAGTCCGTAGGACAACAACAATCATACCATAGGCTAGCTTCTAGGGTTTAGCCTCTATGATCTCGTGGTAGATCAACTCTTGTAATACTCATATCATCAAGATCAATCCAGCAGGAAGTAGGGTATTACCTCCATCGAGAGGGCCCGAACACAGGTAAACATCATGTCCCCCGCCTCCTGTTACCATCCGCCTTAGACGCACAGTTCGGGACCCCCTACCCGAGATCCGCCGGTTTTGACACCGACATTGGTGCTTTCATTGAGAGTTCCACTGTGCCTTCACCATAAGGCTTGATGGCTCCTTCAAACATCGGCAATGATGCGATCCAGGGTGAGGTTTTCCTCCCCGGACAGATCTTCGTATTCGGTGGCTTCCTACTGCGGGCCAATTTGCTTGGCCATCTGGAGCAGATCGAGAGCTACGCCCCTGGCCATCAGGTCAGGTTCAGAAACTTGAACAATACTGCCGACATTCGCGGAGACTTAATCTTCGACGGATTCGAACCCATGTCAGGTGCGCTGCACAATCACGACCGGCATGACTTAACTCTGCCGTCGGACAATGTTCGGGTGATCACGCCTGCAACTACTCCGGCCTTTAATTCGGGAACAAATTGCGCCATCGGAGGACGGGTGGATAGACCCCGCCACAGAGGCCGCACTCTCAGTGGCGATAGAGCCGAATACTGACTTCACCTCCTATGAGAGCCATGTTGCCGAACCATTGGACTCGTCCCCGGCCACGGGCTCCGAGCCGCCTGCGTCCATGCCTATAGAATCCGATTGGGCGCCTATCATGGAGTTTACCTCCGCGGATATCTTTCAGAACTCGCCTTTTGGCGATGTGCTAAATTCATTAAGGTCTCTCTCCTTGTCAGGAGAACCTTGGCCGAACTATGTCCGGCTAGAATGGGATGCGGACGACGAAGAAATTCGCGCCCCACCCACCACCCACTTAGTAGCCACTGTCGATGATTTAACCGACATGCTCGATTTCGACTCCGAAGACATCGACGGTATGGACGACGATGCATGAGACGATCAGGAACCACCGCCTACAGGGCGCTGGACAGCCACCTCAACACACGATATATATATGGTGGATACACCCAAAGAAGACAACGACGAGGAACGGAAGGATGCAACGAAGGATAGCTCCCTCGAGAAGCAACCAAAGCGACGGCGTAGGCGCTGCTCCAAATCCCGCCTCGCCAAAAACAGCGATAACAGCGCAAGAGAAAATAACACCCCAGTCGACTCCAGAGGAGACGACAACATTGACCCAGCGATAGAGCAGGATGAACCAACGAATGGCGAGTATAGTACGGAGCAGCTGTCCGAACACGTCGACGCCGAGGATAAAACTCATCAACCTCTCTCCGGAGAGGAAAACAGTCCGGACGACGACGCACACGTCATCCCGGAAAGACACTCGGAACAAGAAACCTCAGTAGAAGGCTTATTGCCACCGCGAGAATGCGAAGAAGCGTATAAAGGCTTAAGGCCGTGCAGAATACACTCAACAGTAGATGGAACAAAGTGCTCGACGCTGAAGAAAAGTATGGTGGTAGCTGCCATACAAAGAGCTATCCAAAGTGCAAGTTGTTGCCTGAGTTCGACAACGAGGCCGTAGAGCCTATACAGCCGAAGAATAAAATGGACGATCAGCAGGATCGACCACCTCATGGCCGCGATAGGGCGGCTAACGGGGCCGCACATAAGTCGACACACGATTTACGTGAGGACTTGCGCCAAAAATCCAGTATGACCAGATCCATCTATGGATCTAGGAAGCGCGCTCCGGCACAAAATCAAAACCGAATACTACAACCATCTGAACGCCACGATACATCCAAATACAGGGGTGCCGCACACCCCCTATGCTTCACCGACGAGGTACTGGATCATGAATTTCCAGAGGGATTCAAGCCCGTGAACATAGAGGCGTACGATGGAACAACAGACCCTGGGGTCTGGATTGAGGACTTCATCCTCCATATCCATATGGCTCGCGGAGACGATCTCCACGCCATTAAATACCTGCCCCTCAAGCTGAAAGGAACAGCTCGGCACTGGCTAAAGAGCCGCCCCAAAAATTCAATAAGAAGTTGGGAGGATCTTGAGGATGCTTTTAGGGCCAATTTTCAAGGGACTTATGTCCGACCTTCGGATGCAGATGATTTAAGTCACATAATTCAACAGCCTGGAGAGTCAGCCCGAAAGCTTTGGAACAGATTTCTCACCAAGAAGAACCAAATCGTTGACTGCCCGGACGCCGAAGCCTTAGCATCTTTCAAACACAGCGTTCGCGACGAATGGCTTGCCAGACACCTCGGCCAGGAGAAACCAAGGACAATGGCAGCCTTAACAAGCCTTATGACCCGCTATTGTGCAGGCGAAGATAGCTGGCTAGCCCATACTAGCACCAGCGACCCAGGCCCATCCGAAGTCACGGATGGAAATGGAAAACCACGACGCAATAAAAACAAGCGTCGAAATAACGAAGACAGCCCAGCCAACACGGCGGTAAACGCCGGATTCAGGGGCTCTCTACCCGGTCAGCGGAAGAATCCTTTCAAAGGCAACAGAGATGGACCGTCCAGCCTCAACAAGATTCTAGACAAATTATGTCAGATTCACGGCACCTCCGACAAACATGCGAATCACACCCACAGAGAATGCTGGGTCTTCAAGCAGGCCGGCAAGCTAAATGCCGAACACAAGGGGAGGGAGACACCAAGTGAAGTCGAGGATGAGCCTCGTCAGCACAGCACTGGGGGACAGAAAAAATTCCCACAAGAGGTCAAAATAGTGAACATGATTCACGTAACAGAAAGAAAGGGCAAACATGCACTCAAAGACACATGCACCGTAGAGCTCACCCCCCCCCCCCCAAGTTCAACCCTTGGTCGGCCCGCCCAATCACCTTTGATTGCAGGGATCACCTGACAAGTATCCGGCATGGAGGATTGGCTGCCTTGGTGCTAGACCCAATTATCGACAGATACCATCTCACCCAAGTCCTTATGGACGACAGCAGTAGCATGAATCTGATATATCAGGACACAGTCCGCAAAATGGGGATAGACCCAACAAGAATCTGCCAAAGCACTACTACCATTAAAGGAGTAATACCAGGCCCACAGGCCCGCTGTATGGGCTCTCTAGTACTAGAGGTTGTATTCGGTTCACCCGGCAACTTCCGAAGTGAAAAGTTAACCTTCGACATCGCTCCACTCCGAAGCGGCTATCAAGCACTACTCGGAAGAACAGCTTTCGCTCGTTTTAATGCAGTACCGCATTACGCTTCTCTTAAACTTAAGATGCCCGGTCCACGTGGCACCATCACAGTTAGTGGAAATATTGAGCGTTCCTTACGCGCGGAAGAACGTGCGGCGGCTTTAACAGCCGAACACTAGACGGCCTCTAATACGTCTCCAACGTATCTATAATTTATGAAGTATTCATGCTATTATATTATCCATCTTGGATGTTTTATGGGCTTTACTATGCACTTTTATATTATTTTTGGGACTAACCTATTGACCCAGAGCCCAGTGCCGCCTGTTTTTTCCCTTGTTTCGGTGTTTGAAGAAAAGGAATATCAAACGGAGTCAAAACGGAATGAAACCTTCTGGAGAAGTTATTTTTGGAAGGAAAGCTACCCGATAGACTTGGAGTGCATGTTAGGAAAGAAATGAGGGAGCCACGAGGTAGGGGGCGCGCCCACCCCCTAGGGCGCGCCCTCCACCCTCGTGGGCCCCTTGTGGCTCCCCTGATGTACTTCTTTCACCTATATAATCCCATATACCCTAAAAACTTTGGAGAACAGAATAGATCGGGAGTTCTGCCGCCGCAAGCCTCTGTAGCCACCAAAAACGAATCGGGGCCCTGTTCCGGCACCCTGCCGGAGGGGAAACCCTCACCGATGGCCATCTTCATCATCCCGACGCTCTCCATGACGAGGAGGGAGTAGTTCACCCTCGAGGCTGAGGGTATGTACCAGTAGATATGTGTTTGATCTCTCTCTCTCTCTCTCTCTCTCTCTCTCTCTCGTGTTCTTGATTTGGCACGATCTTGATGTATCGCGAGCTTTTCTATTATAGTTGGATCTTATGTTGCTTCTCCCCCTATACTCTCTTGTAATGGATTGAGTTTTCCCTTTGAAGTAATCTTATCGGATTGAGTCTTTAATGACTTGAGAACACTTGATGTATGTCTTGCCGTGCGTGATCTGTGGTGACAATGGGATATCACGTGATTCACTTGATGTATGTTTTGGTGATCAACTTGCGGGTTCCGCCCATGAACTTATGCATAGGGGTTGGCACACGTTTTCGTCTTGATTCTCCGCTAGAAACTTTGGGGCACTCTTTGAGGTTCTATGTGTTGGTTGAATAGATGCATCTGAGATTGTGTGATGCATATCTAATCATACCCACGGATACTTGAGGTGACATTGGAGTATCTAGGTGACATTAGGCTTTTGGTTGATTTGTGTCTTAAGGTGTTATTCTAGTACGAACTCTAGGGTTGTTTGTGACACTTATAGGAATAGCCCAACGGATTGATTGGAAACAATAACTTTGAGGTGGTTTCGTACCCTACCATAATCTCTTCGTTTGTTCTCCACTATTAGTGACTTTGGAGTGACTCTTTGTTGCATGTTGAGGGATAGTTATATGATCCAACTATGTTATTATTGTTGAGAGAATTTGCACTAGTGAAAGTATGAACCCTAGGCCTTGTTTCCTAGCATTGCAATACCGTTTATGCTCACTTTTATCATTAATTACCTTGCTGTTTTTATATTTTCAGATTACAAAAACCTATATCTACCATCTATATTGCACTTGTATCACCATCTCTTCGCCGAACTAGTGCACCTATACTATTTACCATTGTATTGGGTGTGTTGGGGACACAAGAGACTCTTTGTTATTTGGTTGCATGGTTGCTTGAGAGAGACCATCTTCATCCTACGCCTCCCACGGATTGATAATCCTTAGGTCATCCACTTGAGGGAAATTTGCTACTGTCCTACAAACCTATGCACTTGGAGGCCCAACAACGTCTACAAGAAGAAGGTTGCGTAATAGACATCAGCCTCCCCAATAAATGATCGGTCATCAAGACCGCGGACACGGCTAGATAAGTCCGGCGCATTACTAGCTGTAACAGCCTAGATATACCCGAGAGTGGTTTGCCGATTATACTCCCATAGGCGGTACCAGGGGCTTCCCGCGTGTAAAAAGGACTAGTTCGGCTCAACTTTACGTACCTTGAATTTTAATGGTTTATTGAGAATAACCAATGTTGCGCACGACAACTTTCACCTAAGTTCTTCTCTTTTACAGATGACAATCATGCTACCTTCCAGGATACGGCACAACGGAGACACAGGTGCAGACGTGCAGCAGGGACCCGCTCAAGGTTTCTTTTTAGATTAAGACCCTGTGTAAACCTTTCTCACTATCTTTTGTTGCTTCAAATCCCCCGGACACTCAGTATAGCCGAGAAGGATACTGACGTTATTGGCATTTGGCCACGTCAGAATAATGCACGTACCTGGACATTCGGGGTTCATTATCAAGGGCATTGCTCAGCCCGGTACATGTTATAAAGACCGAATACCTTAGGGAGTGTTCGGCGTTGCGAGTTTGGCCTTATATGCATCGGCTCCGAATCATGTCTTTGGTCAAATGTTGGATTTGCCCGGCTCTCGTGTTTTGCTACCTTACGTTCCGCTCTATCGGCTAAGGTGGCACCGGGAGAACTACTGCGATTGTGCCCTGGTTCATCCGGACGAGCACCTCAGTAGAGAAAGCCGAAAACTGACTGTCATGATAAGCGCGAGACTGGTCAACCACTCGATGACTTAGCGGAATCTTCGGGATTCCTCCGCATTAACGAAGAGCCGGTTTTCCCGGTCATGTACGTACGCGCCCCAAATTCGGATGAGTGCGGAAATACCAGGGGCTATATAGTAGCCCCACTGTCAAACTCCTATGGTTAAGTCAAAGTGTTAAAGCAATATAATCTAATTGCCTCGTTCGCCGCGCTACCACCTCCTTAATGGACCAAGACATTGGATCAAGTGTGAAGACGTGCTTTTGCGAACACCCCCGCATTATATGCGTGGGGGCTGAAGCCGACGACTGCAAACTTTCAGGACATACATATATGTATATATACATAAACGACCGCACAGGAGGCATAATAATACTTTCAGGAAAAAGTATAAACATAGCCTTTACAATTCAAATAACATTGTTCTTACAATGGGTATACATGTCACTAGAACATAACATTTTTCGAGCACTGAGACTCTATTAAACGAGCGCCTTCAAGGACCTCTTCAAAGTAGTGCTCGGTCGATACTGCCCACTTACCGAACTCTGGGTTGCAATAGCGGTGGCCTCCATCTCTGCCCAGTATGTCTTGACACGGGCAAGGGCCATCCGCGCACCCTCTATGCACGCCGACCTCTTCATAGCGTCGATATGCGGCACAGCACCAAGGAATCATTGCACTAAGCCAAAATAACTATTCTGCCTTGGTCCCTCCGGCCAAAGATGATCCACAACAGACCTCATGGCAAGCCCGGACAACCTATGGAGCTCGGCCCACTCGGTCATTCGCTCATTTAACAACATCGGCCGCGTCGGAACATGGAAATGCGACCAGAACAGCTTTTCCACTTCACGATCTTTTTTATCTTTGAAAAACTCGGCCGCATCAGCAGCACTCGCTACCAAATCCACGTATGCGTCCGCAGAACTCCATAATTGATCGAGAAGGGCATACTTCGGATCTCCGAACTTCATCCGCAACAAAAAGGGCTTCCCGGCCGCGATATCTCCAGCTTGACGCAGCTCCTCCTTCGCCGCTCTGATTTTAGAGCGGGCTTCCTTGGCTGCTACCATGGCCTTCTCCAGGTCCTTCGCCCTCGCTCCGCTTTCCTTTTCAAGAAGCTCGTAACGGTCGGCGGCATCTTTCAAATCAACGGCCATCTTGGCTATCTTATCCTTGCTTTGGCAATGCCCAGCCTGTTCGGCTCTCAGCTCTTTGACCGCCTTAAGAGCGGCCACATCACTCTTCCTGGCTTTTTCCTTGGCTCGGGCAAGTTCCGCCCGAAGGGTCTCCACAGCGGCAGCTCCATCTGCAGTCGCAACATATTAAAGGTACTAGCATCATGCTCCACTTATTATGTATTGATCACCGGAGAAATCACATACCCTGTGCCTCGTCAAGCCGCTTGTTTACAAGCACGATGTCGGCATCTGCCGCATCAAATTGCCGCTTCAGCTCGGCTAACTCACCAGTCCGGCTAGCCACCGGACAACGAGCCACCTGCACATGAAGGCGGCATGATTATTACCTGGGAATATGATCCTCGGTTTGCCGCCGTTTTCGACAGCAACCAAAGTCTCAGGGACTACTATCTGTATATAGCACACCTAGCGTGTGCGGTACCATAAAAAACATACACTATTTCTCGTACCTCAAAGCCTTTCAGCAGAATCATAAAAGCTGCATGCAACCCGCTTTCGGCGGATGAAATCCTCTCAACCACCGTCCCCATTAGAGCACGATGCGTTTCTGAGACAGCTGCTTGCTCCAGAAGATTCATCAGTGCGTCCGATCGCACACCGGATGGTTCCGGACTCTTTCTGTGGCTCTCCTTAGGAGCCGAACACTCCGGACTTCGGGGAGGCCGAAGGGTTACCCTCTGGCCTTGGCGGATCAGGAGAAATCCTCCGTGACGACACCTCAGGGTCGCCCGCCTCATGAGGCGGGGAGGCATGGGGAAGTGTTTCTCTCTCCATCATCTCTAGAAGAAGATCCTCCGAAGACGAACTCTGTCGAGAAGGGCTACGGTCCGAACTACAAGATATATGCTTCGGTTATTATCCCCAGAAGTAAAGCAGGATATTTTTACTATTAAGTACTTTCGTTTACTTACAGATCGGTGGAGGGCTGATCCCCTTGCAGGCACTGTGCGGCAAGGGTACCCTCCGAGGCTGGACCCTCTGGCGAAGATTTCTTCCCTCGTTTGGAAACCATTGTTTCTGAGTCTTCAGAGGAAGTCCTCTTCCTTCCCCGGGGAGAGGGAACGTCAGATTCTTCTCCCCGGTTATCCTCCTTCGTGGAGGCGCTAATTCCCCCGGTTTGGATGAATAATGAGCGAGGCCCGCTTTCAGCCTGTTTATTCCCCCCTTTATCTTCCCCGGAGGGCACTTGATAAGGCGCAAGCTCAAGCATTCTGGCCAGTACTGGATTTGCCGAGCCTTCGGGAAGGGGGGCCGAACACCTGATCATCTTCGCCTTTTTTACCCAGTCCTGGTCAAAAAGCGGCTTTTCAAAATGATGTTGTAAATAAAGAGACAATGTGTTTGGCCGAAGGACTACTTACTTGGTTATCTGGACGATTGCAGCTCAGACCCGCATCCTCGATGGTGTCTGGACACCTTATTTGTGATCCGAAGAACAATTTGTACATCTCTTCGAGCATCATGCCGAGGAAGTGCTGAATAGCTCGCGGTCCTTCCGGGTTGAACTCCCACATACGGAGGGGTCGACGTTTGCAAGGCGGGACTCGACGAACTAGCATGACTTGCATTACCGTGACCAGGCTGATATCTCTCTCGAGGAGATCTCGGATGCGACTCTGCAGTATCGGCACATCATTTACCGGCCCCCAGTCCAGCCCCTTGTTGATCCATGACGTCAGTCGTGGCGGGGGGCCCGAGCGAAAGGCAGGGGCGGCCACCCATTTAGTACCGCGGGGAGCTGTGATGTAAAACCACTCCCGTTGCCATAAGCTGGATACCTCCGGGAAGGAACCCTTTGGCCATGGAACATCAGCGCCTTCGCTTATTACGGCTCCTCCGCATTCTGCGTGTCGCCCATCAATCGTCTTCGGCTCTACGTTAAAGGTCTTGAGCCACAAGCCGAAGTGCGGGGTGACGTGGAGGAAGGACTCACACACGACGATGAATGACGAGATGCGAAGGATGGAATCCGGGGCCAGGTCATGGAAATCCAGCCCGTAATAGAACATGAGCCCCCTAACAAAGGGATCTAGGACAAGGCCTAGCCATCGGAGTAAATGAGAGATGAATACGATGCTCTCTCCGTGTTCGGGAGTGGGAATGACCTGCCATCGAGCAGGTAGCCTGTGCGAGATTTCGGCGGTCAGATACCTAGCCTCTCTTAGCTTCTTGATGTCTTCCTCTGTGACAGAAGAGGGCATCCACCGACCTTGAAGGTTGGAGCCGGACATAATTGAAAGGTCTGAAGCGCCTGACCTGAGCCTTGGGTGTTGGAACTCGAGGTGGGGGAAGGATTCGATTGAGTGCGAGAAGAAAAAGGACGGTCCTTGGCCTCTTTATAAAGAGGGTGAATATCAAGCGTCCTCCGCGTGGCCGTTTGGGACTTGCCTAAAATCAAGGAGTCATACCAACGGGCACGATTGGGTTACCCACACCCGTATTGATGAGAATCCCGTGATAGGGGGACACGATCTCTACTTCGACAAGACGTGCCAAGGAAACCACCTCGCGATATGTGCCGTGGCTGGTTGTGAAAAATGGTTCAATAATGACCGGGCTGTGGTGTGATGTCATGCTGCAAAAGGCGTCAGCAGATTAGATTTGTGGAAATATTATTCTCTCTACGGTAGTATGTGGAACTTGTTTTGCAGAGCCGGACACTATCCTTGTGTTCAAAATCTTCTATGGAGTATTCGGAGGAGGAACCCGCCTTGCAATGCCGAAGACAATCTGCGCCGGACTCATCGTCATTGAAGCCTGGTTCGAGGGAGACTCTTGAGGAGTCCTGGATTAGGGGGTCCTCGGACAGCCGGACTATATCCTTTGGCCGGACTGTTGGACTATGAAAATACAAGATTGAAGACTTCGTCCCGTGTCCGGATGGGACTCTCCTTGGCGTGGAAGGCAAGCTTGGCAATACGGATATGTAGATCTCCTCCCTTGTAACCGACTCTGTGTAACCCTAGTCCCCTCCGGTGTCTATATAAACCGGAGGGTTTAGTCCGTAGGACAACAACAATCATACCATAGGCTAGCTTCCTACCTTCTGACTAGTTTTGCTTTCTAGTCTTTCCTCCACCCAAAACCACAAAGTGGTAAGGGGTGCCCTATGTATATCTCTTGTACAGTGTACTATGTAAATTTTGAAAAGTAATATATCACAGTGGGAGCCTCTCCCACTGTCTCAGGTTTCAAAAAAAAACAATCATACCATAGGCTAGCTTCTAGGGTTTAGCCTCTACGATCTCGTGGTAGATCAACTCTTGTAATACTCATATCATCAAGATCAATCAAGTAGGAAGTAGGGTATTACCTCCATCGAGAGGGCCCAAACCTGGGTAAACATCGTGTCCCCCGCCTCCTATTACCATCCGCCTTAGACGCACAGTTCGGGACCCCCTACCCGAGATCCGCCGGTTTTGACACCGACAGGTACGCCTTGAGATGTGAAGGACTTACCGCGCTGGCGGGGTGGGCAAGATTGTGCCCACGATCCGAGTCTATGGCCGGCGGCTTCTCATCGCCTTTGAAGAGCAGCTTCCAGGCATCTTCGTGAGTGGTGCCGAAGAGCCTCACCAAGGTCCGGTGCTTCTCCGGATCGAATTCCCATAGAGGGGAAGTTCGGATTTGGCAAGGGTGGATCTGGCGAACTAGCATAACCTGGATCACATCGACGAGCTTGATGTTCTTGTTCACCATGCTTTGGATGCGCGTTTGCAGCGCCATCAGCTCATCCGACGAAGACCAATTTGGGCCCTTCTCCATCCAGGAGGTCAGCTGCATTGGAGCCCCGGACTTAAATTCGGGGGCAGCGGCCCAAGTGGCACCGCGTGGCTCTGTGATATAAAACCACAGCTTCTGCCACTCCTTGACAGTCTCCACGAACGTGCCTTGGGGCCATGTGACGTTGGGCATCTTGCTCACCATGGCTCCCCCGCACTCCATGTGTTGGCCATCCACCACCTTCGGCTTCACGTTGAAGATTTTGAGCCACAGTCCGAAGTGGGGCTGGATGCGGAGGAAAGCCTCACACACGACAATGAATGCTGAGATGTTTGAGGAAAGAGTTCGGGGCTAGATCATGGAAATCTAACCCGTAATGGAACATAAGTCCGCGGACGAAGGGGTGGAGTGGAAACCCTAGCCCGCGGACGAAATGAGGAAGGAACACCACCCTCTCGTTGTGTTTTGGTGTGGGGATGACTTGTCCCTTGGCCGGGAGCCGGTGGGTGATCTCTTTCGCCAGATACCCGGCTTCCCGAAGCTCGGCAATGTCCTTCTCCTTGACGGAGGAGGCCATCCACTTGCCTTGCCCTCTAGAGCCGGACATGGTTGAGAGCTTGCTCGAATTGGAAAATACGAGAGCTTGGGCGCCGGAGCTCGAGAATGGAGAGGAAGAAGGAAGGCGTGGGCGGAGAAGGGGAATCCTTATCCCCTTATAAAGGCAGTAAATATTGAACGCCTCCCCACTCGCCTCAAAACTCACCTATTCCCAAGGCCGTGTAAAACGGCACAGTTAGATTACCCACACCCGTATTGATGAGAATCCTGCAATAAAGAGAACACGATCTCTGCTTTGACAAGACGTGCCAATGGAAACCGCATCTCAAAACGCGAAACAGGCGAAAATGGTTCAAAATAATGACCGGGCAGGCGTGATGTCATCTTGCAAAAAGTTGTCAGTGGATGGGACTCGTGAAATATTATACTCTCTACGGCTATGTGTGTGGTACTTATGTTGCAGATCCGGACACGTTCGTTGCGTCCGAAGACTATCTTGGAGTATTCGGAAAGGAGAACCCGCCTTGCAATGCCGAAGACAATCTGCGCGACGGACACCTCGTCATTGAAGCCTGGTTCAGGGGCTACTGAGGGAGTCCTGGACTAAGGGGTCCTCGGGCGTCCGGCCTGTTGGACATGGGCCGGACTAATGGGCTGTGAAGATACAAGATCGAAGACTTTCTCCCGTGTCCAGATAGGACTCTCCTTGGCGTGGAAGGCAAGCTTGGTGACCAAATATGAGGATTCCTTTCTCTGTAACCGACTTTGTACAACCCTAGTCCCCTCCAGTGTCTATATAAACCGGAGGGCTTAGTCCAGAAACGGATACAGTCATACATGCTAGACTTCTAGGGTTTTAGCCATTACGATCTCGTGGTAGATCAGCTCTTGTAATTAATAGTCATATTCATCAAGATCAATCAAGCAGGAAGTAGGGTATTACATCCATAGAGAGGGCCCGAACCTGGGTAAAAATTGTGTCCCCCGTCTCCTGTTACCATCGACCTTAGACGCGCAGTTCGGGATCCCCTACCCGAGATCCGCCGGTTTTGACACCGACAGCGCCCGCCACGTCGGACCTGGCCCACGCTCGCCACCCGACACCACATGTGTTCTTGCCATCCGCTTGCCGGACCAAACCCTAGCCACTTTACTCCACTCCCTTCCGCCACCCAAGCTCATCTCCGGCGGCGCCCGACCATCTCCGACATGGCGAGCAGCGGATCCGAGTCCTTCACCTCCTGATCCGTCGACCCCGAGGTTATCCCACGCATCCCCGAGGAGGAGATGGTCGTCCGGCTTGCGCTCCGCCGCTCCTGGGAGGAGGCCCATGCACGACAGCGATCAGACTCCTTTCGTCGGAAGTCTGTTGCGTCCGCCAAAATGACGCATGGATCCGGACTAGGGCAGCCGTCGCTGCGTCACCGGAGGCGGTGCGGTCCGTTTGGCATCCGAATGCGCCGGTGGATGCGCAGCCCCTCTGTTGGCGCGCCGGGGTCATGGACGCACCGTGGGCGTCGTCCGACGGAACCATAGCGCGGCGTGCCTGCCATGCGAGGCAGTGGGCGCGGGAGGCGGCGGCAGCGCTCGAGGCGGTGGACGTCTGTGAGGCGGAGTCGCATTCTCCGGCGGCCCGTATGGTGCACCAGTCCGGGTACCGCAACCGCGTCATGGTGGATGTCGCTGGCTCGTCTCAGGATGGATCCATCATCGATCTGACGTCCATCGGCACCCAACGGGTTCCATGCTCCGATGAGGAAGAGTAGGGCATGCGAGACGGGCGTTGCCTTGAGTCCCATGAGCCGGCTCATGTCCCATGCCCTACTCTACCTCGCCGGCGACCGGACCAATATTCTGGGGAGCGCAGCTGGCCGCCAGACATGGCCACGGTGACCGGACAAGTTCCGCTTAAAGATCGCTACATTGCATGTAATAATATGGATTTGAGGTATTTGAATGTGGATTGCATTATTTGAGGCGTGACCGGTCAGTGTCCGTGGACGCGTTCAGACACGTCCGTGAATGCTTGAGGGGCCGGAACGGATTTGCACATCACGGGTGTAGATATGGTCTTAACCATGCTCTAAAATGGAGTGTCGTTCTCTGAAAAGTGGCTGCAGCTACCGGGCTCCAGGGCTCCTGGTATTTGAAATTTTTGAAAAACACATTTTCATTGCTTAAAAAAATCTAATATCAAATACGTGAATACATACACATATTCCTAAGGCCTGGTAAAAAGCTAAAAAAATAAATACTTCGTATTTTGGGAAATACAAAAAAGAGAAATTTCTGACAGAAAATGGCAAACCTTTTCTCCTAGTGTCAGAAATTTGTTTTTTTTTCTATAGCCCTAAACAAAACGAGATTTCTACCAAAACTTGCCACGGGTATTCGGAATGTGTATATGTATCCCCGTGAAAAATTTCACATTTTTTGAAACTTCAAAAATACGAATTTCAAAATGTTTAAATATAGGGAGCAGTGGAGCTCGGGTGCTGCAATCCCTCTCTATGTCGCTCTCCACTCTCCAGTCCACGCGGGGGGTCAACCCCCAAAAAAAGAATCACGCGGCGTGGACGACTACTGCTGTCAGTGCGTCATGTCAGCGCTACTCAGGCCACTCCGTCCCGCCGGCGACGACCGACGAGGACGAGATAGGCGGCTGAAGGATCGCCCGCCGTCCAAAAGGCCAGCACAGGTAACCGCCAAATCCAAGACTACGGCCTGTGGCGTCCGTTCTTCTTCAGTAAATCGCTGTTTTGATTTGATGGGCTCCGGTTAGGGTTCTTGATCTCTGTTCCCCACCATCGCGTTCCTGATTCTTCCAAGCTCGTGACTGGCTGTGTTATGCCTAGGAGGATCTTTTCTTCTTCTCCTTCTTCTTAGCCCCTAATTTTACCAGCCGGTCGAGAATTTCTAGTTCTAATCTGCTGCGCAACCAGTGATTTGGTTTAGGTTTTTGGATGAGATATCATTGGGGATCCGTGAGAAGCGAGGGGATAAGCAAATTTTTGGGTTGGTCAGTATGAGACGAGCAGAGATTTAATTTATTTATTTGTCTGGAAGAGTTTTTTTTAACAGAAATTAAGGTCATTGTGATGATGATTTAATTGCCCGTTGAAAATTACTTGTTTTATGCTGCCAATGATTCGTTTTAGTTTGATATGTGATTGGGGTTTCGTGGAGAAGCGAGAAGATAGGTTAAATCTTGGTTTGGTCAGGATGAGATGAGCAGAGTTGATTGATTTCTTTTTCTGAAAGAGTAAATTTTAATTAAAATTAAGGTCATTCTGGTGATGTTTGATGTAGCTAAGCAGTCAACCGATGTTCATAACCATTAGGGCATCACTTCCATTTTGTTAAAATGTGGACATGTCCTGTCCTACCATACTAGTTTTACAAGCTGCATCCCCTGTTTTTATTTTACACTAGTACAATACCACCATTAATTTGCTATCACGCGCAGAATGAAATTGTGTTGCTTCCTCATAAGAATTCTCCCGTACCAAAAGTAAAATCGTAGATTCGGTTTGCTTCATGCATAATAGCCCACCGATTGGAAAGTAGTCACATGACAAATGAACAGAGAGTCCATAATTAGAGTGAGTATCAGTGCCATGGGAAGGATACAATAAATAAACTGGAATTCGGTTAGCAGAATTTACTAGACCATGATGCTTAACGAAACATCACAACAGTATTACCAGTATGAGCTTAATTGCCTATGAGATACTCGTATTATCATCTAATTTTGATTTCAGTGCAGGAGAAATGGAAGGATGGCTGAACCAGATGGGGATGATCCGGATAGCAGTCCTTTCAAGCTTTGCTGCACATCTTGTTCTCATCCTCCTTGCCGGGATTCGTCGGCGTACAGCCTCCGGTGGGCGGATGCTCCTTCTGTGGCTGGCGTACCAGCTGGCCAACTGGGCATGGCGTATGCCCTTGGTAACCTGTCCTTCGCAGCAGGTTGCAGGAGCAGCCGCAGCTGGTCGCGTTCTGGGCGCCATTCCTCTTGCAGCATCTCGGCGGCCCGGACAACATTAGCGCCTACTCCCTCGAGGACAATGTGCTGTCAGGGCGGCAAGCACTCAATGCCTTCGTGCAGGTCGGGGGAGCCATTTATGTCGTGGTACAAGCACATATACCTCGGCGGTGGCGACAGAGCTTTGCTTCGGGCATCCATCATCATTCTCACCGTCGGTGTTGCCAAGTATGTGGAGAGGGTATTCGCACTACGGCGAGGCAACTTGGGCAACATCCGGAGCTCAAACAAGAAGAAGAAACTAAGCAGATTCACTGATGTCTCGGGCTCCAGAAAGGGTACTGTGCTGGACAACGAGCAAGCCCTGATGGTTGCCCACAATATGTTCCCGTTCTGCCAGCATGCAATGACTGATTCTTCTGTCAACATGGATTCACCTGACCTTGATGCAAGCAGAGAAATGTTCTCCTTTGGGTGGGAGAGTATGTGCAAGGTGGTGGAGATGGAGCTTTCTCTCATGTACGACATCCTCTACACCAAGGCAGCCATGGTCCACACTTGGGGCGGCTACTTGATACGTTTTCTTTCGCCAATCGCCACCGTCACGGCATTTGTTCTGTTTCTGTTCTACAGCAAAGACGGCCAGAGGAGAGAAGATCTGGTCATTACCTACACCTTGCTGGCAGCTACCTTCATCCTGGACGTGAGATGGCTGTTTGGGGCAGTTGGGTCTACCTGGATGCACATGTTCCTGCAGGCTCGGCCACGGTGCTGGCTTCACCACAATGTTTTGTGCTCTGGGTCTGGGATATGGCGCCGCCTCCGCCATGTCGTTGTGTCTCTGCACCGTGGGCGGCTAGCCGTTCTCATGGCGCCGAGCAGCTATAGAATGTGGTCGGGCACCATTGGGCAGTACAGCCTGCTGCACGAGTGCACCCGTACCCGTGACATGTGCGGGAGAGCAGCCAAAAAAGTTGGATTGGAAGAGGGTTGGAACGAGCACCGGCACTCTGAGTCTGAAGGTATTAAGCTTTCAGAAGATGTCAAGAGGTTGGTGTTCAAACGTGTACGGAAGGTACTCAAGTCAACATACGAGGTTGACGAGGATGACGAGGCTGCATATTCCATGAATGACGTCACAACATTCTGGGGTCAGGCGGCAGCCAAGAGGCGTCGGAGGAAACTGCAGAGATTCCGGCTGGCATTTGGCCGTGAGTTCCAGGAGGACATCCTTGTGTGGCACATCGCCACGCAAGTTTTCCTCACGAGTGATGATGGCAAGTTGTATGCAGAGACGAAGCATGCCAAGGCGATCAAGGCGCTGTCGGAGTACCTTATGTTCCTCGTCGCCGTGCGCCGACACATGCTACCGGGCCTTGTTCTCCGCAGCCTGTACGAAGCAACCAAGGAGTCCTTGCAGGATGTATGGCGTGATGAGGTTGGGACCAGTTCCATTCAAGGTTCCGGTTCGACGGTGAGCGGCAGAGAAGAGAAGCTTGCCAGAATCCTCTGTGACAAGAAGGACGCAGACAGCGAGTGGGGTCTTGAGCATGATAAAACTCGTCTGGTCTCCGACGGAGCTAATATTGCCATGGTGCTGCTCAGCGCCGATGAGTCAGAGATGCCAGAACTGCTGGAGCTCGTCTTCAACGTGTGGGTGGACAAGCTGCTGTATGCGGGCACCCGATGCAGCCGGGAATCCCATGCCAGGCAGCTCAGCCGTGGCAGTGAGCTCACGACCATCGTGTGGATTCTGGCAGAACATGCTGGCCCATTTCAGATCGGCCAACGCGGGCCAGATAATAAAAAACAGGAACCTTGTCCGCCGCCACCGCCGCCGCCTCCCATTTATACGCCGGAGAGACCGCCATGGTGGAGCATAGTGATTCCGCCACCGCCACCGCCGATGGTCGAACAACCCAAAAAGGAGGAACCTCGTCCACGGCCGGCGCCGATGGAAAGCAAACAGAAACCATATCCGCCGCCGCGTCCGGTCCCATTTCCGCTGCCGATGGACATTGAAACCCCCCCAAAAGAGGAGCCGCCAGTGGAACCAGAACCGGAACTTTGCCCGCCACGGCCGCATCGTGAGAGGAGTAGAAGGTATGCTACGCTATATCCAGTGGACTGATTGCCTCTATCATTTGATGACCATTGATTTGGTATCCACTGGGCATGGGCATGATAAAGTTCTCTCATCATCGTTGTTAACTACAGAAAGGGATACATTCCAAATTTACAATCAGCTAGTAATAGAGTCTTAAGGTTTTAAAGACACAGTTTGCTATGATATGTTAGTACCATACATACAAGCCTCCTCCCGATTTCCTTTATGCTAATAAAGTCCACCTTGAGCTAAAGAAAAAAGGCCATGGCTGTGTATTCTATCCAAGTTCTTAATAATACCCCAAAATAGATTTTGTACTCCTCCCAATCCATGTTAATTGTCGCAGCTTGTACAACTTTGAAGTTGTACTAAAGTATCGGAGAGTTGTACTAAAGCTGCGACAAGTAATATGGGTCAGAGGGAGCATCAGATTTCAGGAGCCATGATGCTTCCAGAGCAAGGGAAAAAGAGAAAACTCACTCCGCCCGAGCGGCGCACGGAGTCGTGCTCAGTGGAGGACCCCAAGCCAAGACAGGTAACAGCCCATGATAAGATCTCTCTGAAGTTTGTTTTCTTTAGTGATAAAACAAAATCTGATGCTGGTCAGGAGGAAAACTGAATGAGGGGTGTTTAGAGCCGTCAGAACAACGTGCATTTTAGATTTTTAGTACATCACACAAAAGACATCTTGCATTCCTTTGTACTGCTGTTTTAAGAAGCTGTGCATCTCTCGGGCATGACAATTACTAGGTACCACAACATCGTCATCAACATTGCATACAATTCCTTTGCTTACCAGAAGTTGAATCCTTTTTCCCGTATACTCCCTCCGTTCCCAAATATTTGTCTTTCTAGCCATCTCAAATGAACTACAACATACGGATGTATGTAGACATGTTTTAAAGTATAGATTCACTCATTTTGCTCCGTATGTAGTCACTTGTTGAAATCTCTAGAAAGACAATTATTTAGGAACGGAGGGAGTACCTTGGTATTATTATAACTGTTAGAGAAACTGCTGAGTTATATTAACTGCGCAAACTCTTTTTGCCGTACCTCCTCACAAACTCGTTTTCTCTTCGTTTGATGCACTTGTTTGTAATTGTATGTGTGCATGTTATCATGCCGGGTTTTGTACTCGATGCGGCTGTATTATCTTGATGCGACGATTTGGGTCATTCTTTTTTCCTTTTATCGAAAAATGTACTGAACATAGCAGTATAGCATTGATATCGAATGGAGAAGCAGTGCATATGTGCAACTTGTCAGCCAGCACTTGTTAATGTTGTTTCCTTTACAATGAAAAAAAAAATGCAGTGTCATCACTGCATGTTCATACCGCTAAATGCGCGTCGCCGTAGCAATACGGTGGATATGCGACGAGGATAGTAGCGAAAGACAACTACTTCTGGCGCAAAAAAGTACTGCCTCCGTTCCTAAAGTAAGGCGTATTTTGTTTCGTTAAGAAATGCATTCCAACCGCCGCCTCCTATTCCAAGAAAAGCTAGGGTTCGTGCATCTCGCCGGTTCCGCCGCAGGTCCGCCTCGTCTTTGGTGGCCCTAGGGCCATGGGAGCACGGTGGATCGTGGCAAGAACCGGCGGGAGGGCTCCGTTGTTAGTCGTTCCTTCGACATTTGTTAGGGTTTGTGTTCTACTCAGGAAGACGAGACGGCGGCGGCTCCCTGAAGATGGAATAAAGGTCTCCCTGCCTAGTCCCTGTTCCGGTGGTGCGTCTAACATTGTTGGTGGGCGTGTGGAGGTGTGTCTCCGGCGGATCTATCCTCGGTGGATTTGCTCGGATCTGGTTGTAGTTTGTCTATGTTCGTGTGTCTTCAAGTTGGATTCTTTCGATCTACGTTATTCTTCATCAGCGGCGGTTGCTGTTCTGGTACGCTGGTCCTACGGAGCCTTAGCACGACGACTTCCTGACTGTCTACTACAACAAGTTATGCCCGACTCCGGCAAAGGAGGGGTGATGACGGCGGCACGCCTTCGGCTCGCTTTAGTGATTGTAGTCGTCGCTAGGTGGTCTACGGATTTGGATGTAATTTTTATTATTTCTAGTGTTCGTTGTACTGCTATGATAGAAGATGAATAGATTGAAAGTTTTCTTGTAAAAAGAAGAAGAAATGCATTTTTTTGATGGGTTAAAACATGCATTTGACCAATAATTACTTCATAAATCTAAGATTATATGACATGAAATTTGTGTGACTAGATTCATATTTAAAAATACTTTGTTGGTCAAAATCTTGTCTTACCGAAACAAAATATGTTTTATTCCTCGAAACATAGGAGGGAGTAAACAGTAACAAAAAGACTGTTAATAACTCCTCTTGCCCTTAAAATGAAAAACTCTTCTTGCTTTTCATTCACCTGAGCTTGGATTATATGCTTAGAGCATCTCCAGCCGCGTCCTCAACAGGCCCCCCAGGCGCCTTTTTACGCGCCGGCACAAAAAAAAACCCCACTCAGGCCCCCAGGAGGCCAAGACGTCAAAATTCGTCGGCTCGGCCCGTTTTGGGCCTGGCAATCGCAGGCCGAACCCGGCGCGCTGGGGGGTGCTCGGGCGCAAGGGGAAAACAGGCCTGGGCCACACTGTCAGGCGAAAAGTTAAGCCAATCGTCTAGATTCGCCTCCCACACCCGCGCGCTCGGCCGCCACCCTGCCGATCCCGGCGCCGCCCAACGCCCACCACCGCTAGATAGGCCATTCCCCGCCGGAAAAGGAAGGAGGTTTCGCCGCGGCAGCCTCTCCACCACCGTCCGGGCAAATTTTCTGGCGTTCCGGCCGCGCAGGGCGGTATACCGGCGGGTGTGCGCCCACCACGCCCGCCAGGTGTTCGGCGATTTATGCGCTTTCGGTGATGGACTCGGACGGCGAGGCGCTCAAGGCGCTCTTTGGAGGAGGAAGCCGATACCGATGTCCAGGAAGAGGAACATCTCATGGTCCTCGCCGCCCTCGCCGGCCTGCTTGCGACCAATGAAAAGCCGCGGCGAGGTGGCTCGGCACAGGGGTGACTGAAAGCAAAGAACCGGCATCGTCTGGAAGGCTACTGCATGCTCTACTCTGACTACTTCGCCGACACTCCACTGCACGGCGACAAAGTATTTCGGCGTCGTTATCGGATGAGCCGAAAGCTTTTCCTCAGGATTGTGAATTCCATCCGGGAGTTCGACAGCTACTTCAAGTGCAAGAAGGATTGCACCGGCAAACTTGGATTCACCTCATTCTAGAAGTGCACGACAGCTATGAGGATGCTTGTATATAGAGCTCCTGGTGATTCACTCGACGACTATGGGTGCATGGCCGAGTCCACGACCATTGAGTGTTTCTACAAGTTCTGCAGGGCAGTGGTGGCAATGTTTGGACCGCAATACTTGCGAACACCCAATGCGGAAGACACTGCTCGGATCCTAGCACAGATTGCAGCAAGAGGATTTCCTGGGATGCTTGGAAGCATTGGCTGCATGCATTGGAAATTGAAGAACTGCCTATTTGCTTGGAGTACAAAGGCGCCAAAGGCGGTTGCAGTATGGTACTTGAGGCGGTGGCCACACATGACCTCTGGATTTGGCACTCCTTCTTTGGTATGCCAGGAACTCACAATGACATCAACGTGCTGCAGTGCTCCTCTGTCTTTGCCAAGCTTGTTGAAGGTCATTCTCCTTCGGTGAACTTCGAGGTCAATGGACGGCACTATAACAAGGGGTACTATCTAGCTGATGGCATCTATCCGAGATGGTCTACATTTGTGAAGACTATCTCAAACGCTGTGCCAGGAGGCAAGAAGTCCTACTTTGCCAAGGTTCAGGAGGCTTGCAGGAAGGATGTCGAGCGGGCATTTGGTGTGCTCCAATCTCGATTTGCTGTCCGGTACCCTGCTCAGACCTGGTCGAAAGATCAAATGTGGGAGATCATGACTTGCTGTGTCATATTGCACAATATGATCATTGAGAGCGACAGGAAGAGCCAGTGTTTGACACTGAACCATACTACATGCAGGGTCCTCTTGCCCAAGTTGATCACCAGCTACCGGCAACCTAGACTGCCTACCTCAATATGCATCAGGAGATCCGAGACCCACAGGTGCATTAACAACTGCAGCAGGATCATATGCAGTCAGCGATCAAGTTCGTATTTCAGCTCCAGGGAGCATGCTGGGGCCCCGGTGGTGGACTACGAGGGCAATAACTAGAGCAGCACCGTCGGTGGGACCAGTGCCTACGGAATGGCGCGTGGGTACAGCTTCTTGAAGGTCGTGCCTGGGACGAGCTCGCCGGACTACGAGAGCAAATGGATCCGGTAAGGCGCCCCCATATCAGTTCCGTATTTGGGCTGGATATGAGGGGTGCTGAAAGTGCAACTATCCCTAGGTGGTTTTGGTAATTCATAACAACATATAGCTCATTGAGCTAATGCTATTCCAAGACAAATATTTCAGAAAAGCTCAATGAATGGCATGGCATGGATGATGAAAGTGGATTCCTCAAAATATCAAGGACAAAGGATTGGCTCAAGCTCAAAAGCTCAAGACTCTACATTTTACATTTTAGTGATCCAAGATCACATTGAGTCTATAGGAAAAGCCAATACTATCAAGGAGGGATGCGGTGTTGCTTAATGAGCCTTTTGCTTCATGTGCTTAGTGATATGCTCCAAAACCCTCCACTACTTTCTCACATCCACATATGACCTAAACCTAAAGTCAAACTCGGCCTTACTGATTCTTTCTATCCGGCGCCACCGAGTTCAGATGTCATAGCCACTGCCACAAACCCTAGGCAAATCGGTTTCACCGATAGGGATCTCGGTCTCACCGAGATGGGATTTTAATCTCTCTGTTTCCCCTTCGTAACTTTTCGGTCTCACCGAAAGAGCGAATCGGTCCCACCGAGATTACAATGTAAACTCTCTGTTTCCCTTTTGTAACTTTTTGGTCTCACCGAAAGAGCAAATCGGTCCCACCAAGTTTATCTGACCAACTCTCTGGTTAGCTAATTACTAAATTCGGTCTCACCGAGTTTGTGTAATCGGTCTCACCGAGATTACGTTGTGCCCTAACCTAACCATATCGGTCCTACCGAGTTGCATGTCAGTCTCACCAAAAACCCTAACGGTCACTAGGTTTACTAAATCGGTCTGACCGAGTTGTATGATTCGGTCCCACCGAGTTTTGTAAATTGTGTGTAACGGTTAGATTTTGTGTGGAGGCTATATATACCTTCCACCTTCTCTTCATTCGTGAAGAGAGCCATCAGAACATACCTACACTTCCAACTTACCAGTTCTGAGAGAGAACCACCTACTCATGTGTTGAGGCCAAGATATCCCATTCTAACCATATGAATCTTGATCTCTAGCCTTTCCCAAGTTGCTTTCCACTCAAATCTTCTTTCCACCAGATCCAAATCCTATGAGAGAGAGTTGAGTGTTGGGGAGACTATCATAAGCACAAGAGCAAGGAGTTCATCATCAACACACCATTTGTTACTTCTTGGAGAGTGGTGTCTCCTAGATTGGCTAGGTGTCACTTGGGAGCCTCCGACAAGATTGTGGAGTTGAACCAAGGAGTTTGTAAGGGCAAGGAGATCGCCTACTTCGTGAAGATCTACCGCTAGTGAGGCAAGTCCTTCGTGGGCGGCGGCCATGGTGGGTAGACAAGGTTGCTTCTTCGTGGACCCTTCGTGGGTGGAGCCCTCCGTGGACTCGCACAACCGTTACCCTACGTGGGTTGAAGTCTCCATCAACGTGGATGTACGATAGCACCACCTATCGGAACCACGACAAAAACATCTGTATCTCCAATTGCGTTTGAATTCTCCAAACCCTTCCCTTTACATTCTTGCAAGTTGCATGCTTTATTTTCCGCTGCCTATATACTCTTTGCATGCTTGCTTGAATTGCGTGATGATTGCTTGAATTGTTTAAAGATAGCTAAAAATCTGCCAAAGTCTAAAATTGGAAAAAGGCATAGCTTTTAATTGGTCAAGTAGTCTAATCACCCCCTCCCTCTAGACATACTTCAAGGTCCTACAAGTGGTATCAGAGCTTTGGTTTCTATTTGCTTTGATTTCCATAGCTTTTGGTGATCATAGCCTTGGTTTCACAACCTAGGAGAATATGGCGTCTAGCGAGGGAAATTATCATCGTAGAGGTCCTTACTTTGATGGCACTAATTTTGCTAGTTGGAAGCATAAGATGAAAATGCATATTCTCGGACATAACCCCGCCTGCTTGGGCTATTGTGTGTATTGGCTTGCAAGGTGAATTCTTTGATGGGAGAGAACCGAACCGTGAAGCTAGTGCGGAAGAGTTGAAGATGTTGCGATACAACGCTCAAGCTTGTGATATCCTCTTCAACGGATTGTGCCCCGAAGAATTCAACAAAATCAGCCGTCTTGAGAATGCAAAGGGAATTTGGGATACTTTGGTTGATATGCATGAAGGTACCGACTCCGTCAAGGAATCCAAGTTAGATGTGCTCCAAAGTCAGCTTGACAAGTTTAAAATGAAGGATGGTGAAGGTGTCGCTGAAATGTACTCTAGGCTTGCTCTTATCACAAATGAGATTGCCGGCTTAGGAAGTGAAGAAATGACCCATGATTCATCATCAAGAAGATCCTAAGAGCATTGGATGAAAAATATGATACCGTGTGCACATTGATCGAAATGATGCCAAATTACAAAGATCTCAAGCCAACGGAAGTCATTGGAAGAATTGTTGCTCATGAGATGTCACTCAAGAATAAAGAGGAACTTCACAACAAGTCAAGTGATGCTTACAAAGCCTCATGTGAAGCCCCCACATCATCAAGTGAGAAACAAACCTTCAATTAAGAATTGAGTTTAATGATGAAGAACTTCAACAAATTCTACAAGAGTAGAAGCAAAGAAAGAAGCTCCAAGTCAAGGTTCTACAATCAAAATCACTAATTAAGGAGTGGGGTTGCTAAATCTCAGTCGACTGAAACTTAACAAAGTCTCAGTCGATGCTATATCTGTAAGATACTCCCTCCATTCCTAAATATAGGGTGTATAGTTTTTGTCACGAAAATTAAAGAACACACATGGAGGGAAAATTTTACAAGTTTTGGGCGACATTACACATGACTAAATGACATGAGAAAATAGAGGAGCTTGCGTGATATAAGGAAATGTAAACAAATCCCTCAAAAAATTATCCAAACGAGTGGTGCAGCACAATACACCTTATATTTCGAATTTTTTCTCAAAAATCTATACACCTTATATCAAGGAACGGAGGTAGTATTACATAGAGATTCGTGCAAAAAAATTCTTCAAATTTTTTCTTTCTTTCTTTTATATGTTGTGTCACTTGACTACTTTAGTGATCTGTAGACGCTCGCGGAGGGAGTACTCATTATCTCGTACCGAACTGGGCCAGAAGCCCATCCGTGCGGCCGGAGCTGGTTTCGCGATTTTGCGCGCGGGTCCAGGAAAATCGAAAGAGCGGAGCGGGTTCTGAGCATTTTGGGGAGTACCCAAAATGCCTCAACTTTGCTCACGTACGAGGGCCGCCGCACCACCTTTGCTGCCCAAAACGGCAAAAACCCTTTCCAGCGGCGCCGCTCGGCCGGTGAGCTCGACCACCTCCGCGCTTCTCCCCACCTCCCCTCCCTCTCCGATGAGCTGGAACCGCGCGGCCGCGGCCGCGGCCGGGAGGGTCTCGGCGAGGACCACCGTCAGCCGCGGGTTCGCGAGCGCCGGCGCCGGCCGCCGCGGACGTAGGCCCGCGGCGCCCCAGCCGTGGCCGTGGGCGTGGCTGCGGGGGCTGTGGCACGCAGAGCCGAAGAAGCAGCGGGGCGCCGCGAAGAGGCCGGGGAGGCGCGCGGCCGAGGGCGACGGCAAGGTCTCGCCCGGCGACGCCGCTCCCTCGTTCGTCGACCCCAATGTGGCAGCGCTGGAGAGCGGCTGGGGAATGGCCGGCGAGGAGGGCGCGCCGTCGGGGATCTGCCAGCATCAAGACCTCGACCCCGCGCGCGTACAGGCAAGCGGATTCTCAGTTTCTCACCGCAACTTTCTATGCCCGGTTTGGTCTGACACTGTCTAGTTGTTGCAAATAGTCTATCAAAGAGAGTACTTGTTGAGCTCGAGGAATCGAGACCTTTGCTTGGAAACGGTGGTAAGATCGTGTTGTGCAATATTTTGGTGGGGGCAAATGCTGAAGAGAGTGTAAAATGTACAACCTTTTGGTGGGGAAAATGCTGAAGACAGTGTAAAATGTACACCATTTTGGTGGGGGTAGGGTAATAGTAGGATACTGGCCAGTCGGTTAAAAGGTCTACTTGATGGTTGATGCTTCATCCTGCTGTAGTGCTGTAGCTGTTTCACTGTATCAATGTGTACATACATAGCTGTTGGAATGATCGAGATTGCTTCTCTGTGTGCATATTTATAGGCCAAACTGAAGCCTCTGCTCTCAAGGGCCAGACTAATCATTAGCAGGAAAGTAGAATGGGCAAGTGTCATGTTTGCGTATGCGCAGGTGATGTATCTGTAACCCACTACACATGCATAGCCCAAGAGAATTCCCCAAGTCCCGCTCCCTGTATTTTTCTTCTCTCAGTCAACTTACTCAGTTATCACTATTGTCATCTGAACCTCAGGAGACCAGATACATCATAAAGGATCCACGCACTCCTCGGAGAAAAACAGTGAGTTTCTCTTTCCAGACTGCACCAGAGGTTCCATTCATGTACTATCCTGTACAATTTTTGCCCTGTTTTCTAGGTCGTAACGGTTGACTTGTTTGTTCTTCCAACGCCAGCCTGTGGGTTTAATTCGAGAGAAAAGCAACGTCATCCTTAGGCAGGTACCTTTGTGCGTTCAGTTGGTTCTAACTATATTTGTATCGCATCATACTGATTTTGAAGATTTTGTTCTGGGATCAGAAATTTTTGTGGTCACATGATATCTTTTACATATAATGCACTGCTCCAAATACCAAATTAGTTGTGTCATAATAGTTGGACTTCTCAGTTTTAGTTATGCTGCTAACTGCTGTATTCTGTTGTATGACACAATCTATTTAACTGGAGTAGTTCCTATACTTCCTGCATTGTTTTTCTCCATATAAATCATCATCATGGGACCATGCATCATGTGCTACTGGTCATATGTTTCATCACTTCGGCAGATAACTGAAGTTTTTTCTTCATTAGAGGACCATTACATTATTTTTTGTTGGGCTGGACAGGGGTGTTGGTGGGGAATAAGTATGTTACCATATTGACTAGTTATTGGAATGCTTTGAAAGGACTATATCATTGTACTCTGTTTCTGTTTCGATTCAATGGAGGTTTGTTCAATAGAAAAATTATTAGTTCTCATGCAGAATTTGATATGTACGATGTGTTCCATCCACGTGGTACTAACTGTGGTATGGCATAAAGGTTAGAGAATCTAACTTACTCCCACCAGTACTAGAAAACCTCATGATCAAGTTTTTTTGGCTGAAGTCTATAAAAAATGGCCACCATGAGTTAAGCAATTTGGCCACAACTGCCCATGTATCTAGTTCTTGCATATGTTCTCACTTCCCTCTTCTCAATGAAACTTTTGGCATGCTACTAGTACTACTAGCGAGTTAAATCACTGACTAGTTTTAGCACCTCTCAAATGTGAAGTCACATGTTATATGTATCAGAGACTCACAGTGAGCGAGCAACTAGTTGTGCCAAACATGAGAAAGTGGAAGGATTGTGACACTTGCTAGCTAGTGGCGACTAAAATATTTTGGTGATCCAAACACGAAAAAAATAACTTTATACAATCATGAAATTAGTACCATTCCTTCTCAAGGAAAAATATGAAACCTCACGAGCAGAGGTCTTTGTTATCTTCTTCTTTTCTTAAGTGGGTATGTATTTTATTATCTTTCGTAATTATTTATTCATTGTTCTCTTGATGTAAATGACTGCCTTGTAATATAATTGACTACCAGATACTTTTTGCTGATGTTTCAGCTACTTTGGACAAGGCGACCATTCATTGCAGAATTTACTGATGCGAAGGGTAATGAGATATTCACGGTAAGATCTCAGTAACCCATTGCTTTGTACCATTGTGAATACGCTCAATATACATTAGATTAAGTTCAGATTTTTTTTTGTTGGATTTAGGTTCGCCGGCCTTTTAGGTGGATCAACAGCTCCATTTATGCAGAAGTGGATGGCAAGGTACAGAGATATTTGTTACTTGATTGTTATGAATATACAGCAATGGTTGTGATTATGGTTTCTCTTTGGCCAGGAGGTAGGTGTAGTCCACAGTCGTTGGCATCTTTGGCGTAGAAATTATGACTTGTACTTAGGGTAACATGATCTTCTTCCCTTAACTCTGATTTAGTCAATTTTCTTGGTTTTTTTGTAGCCGCTAGTCTTGCTATACTGACTGACATTTTAATTTGCCAACATTTCTGTTCATCAGGAATAGGCAGTTTGCTGTGGTGGAGAATCCTGGATTTTGGAGCTGGTCCTTTACCCTGCTTGATGAGGATGATAATTTAGTAGCCATAATTGACCGCAAGGTTAGGGGAGTTGGTTGGGAGGTAATGTCCTTTTGACTGGACAACCAAATACTAATATGCAGTTTACAATATTTATGATATTTAGAGGATACCCCATGCTGTGATGTGACCCGTGCATATACGCGCTATGATGTTATTGCTTGACACTGCTTCTGCGCGCGGAGATATGTCACATGCACATCCACTTGAGAATGATACGATTTTGGTTTAGGATGAGTCCACTTTGGCTGGCAACTTTGTGCTTGTGATACAAACTGAGCGCAAGATTTTTGCATCCCATATCTTTTGCTATTTTTTTCTGTTTGTTAAGCTATTATCAATGTAGAAAGAATGGATTGCGAGTACTAGTGAGTAAGGACTGATGAGCATAACTTTGGTTTCATGCTCAGTGCATGCAGCTCTTCACGAATGCTTCCCAGTATGAAGTTCGGTTTGGTGATGCTGGAAAAGGCACCGATAAAGTTTTTTGTTTCACTAAAGATGTAAGTGTTCTCCCTTGATGAGAGTTTAAAAGCTTCTGCCTGATTGTTAAGCTGATTTGAAACTTAAATTTCATTGGTGCTTCCAGATGGACAACGACCTTCGTGTCTTTCGCCCGCTGGATTTACCCGAGAGGGCTGTGGCTCTTGCTCTTGCAGTGTCTCTGGACCATGACTGCTTCTCCAGGAGACGATTGGGCTGGTATGTGTGTACTCCCCTTGTTTCAGGATTGCTTAGCCAACTTTTCTGTTTCGAGAAATGATTGCTTAAGTCAAAGTTATGTCCTATGGATTGCCGATATGTAATGCAGGTGTTCACCTCCTGTTGCTATAGAGTTAACTCAAGTGCTTGTTTCTTTCAGGGTTCTTCGTCTTTTAGGAGCATGAGGGAATTGCAGAAAACACCGCTGTTGGGGCAGACCTAGAAATGGTAGTCACACTGGACTTCGACGGATCAAAGTATCATCGTGTAGCCACACTGGAGGGGATGACTGATTCGTGCCATTCGATCATCTTTAGCACTGATGAATTCCTCTTTGTGCTGCTTGTTCTCTATCGAGTAAAGTATCTCTGTGCCGACGATCATCGGATCCCAAGATTCAGGGGAACTGCCTATGCTCTTCCAGTTAGTGCTTCCCTACATCTATTGCCCTTTCAATCATCAGGTGTCAAAATGATATTCGGAGTATATGCTTTGTTTTCAGTTCTGTTCTTTTTGTGCATGGCAGATGTAGAATTATAGATAGCCCTGCTGATCTCACCAGTATGTGAATGTTCTTGCTAAAGCAACCAGGATTTCTAATTACAAAAAAAAGTAACCAGGATTTGTTGGAGGTAGTGCTGATCTTGCAACATCAAATACGATGCGTGATTAGTCGGTTGCCAATAAATCTGGCTCTGATTTTAGTCGGTTGCCAACAAGCTTAACCCGAAAGAACGGTGCGTGATTAGTCGGTAACGTCACGAGATTCGGTCCACTTAAACCCTTAGTCGTTGCAAACGGTCGCCACCTTTCCTAAATCGACGGCTTCATTGGCGGATATATCGGATCGGCATGGCTTCGCCGTCGCCGTCGCCGCAAAAGAAAAGGAAGGGCACGGCGGGGAGCAGAGACCGCCTGAGCGACCTCCCGGACCCCCTGCTGGGCCACGTCCTCTCCTTCCTCCCGAACAAGGAGGCCGGCCGCGCCGCAGGGCTGTCCCGGCGGTGGCGCGACGTCTTCTCCAACGTCCACGTCCTCTCCTTCGGGGAGCGCCCGGGCGCCAGCGCCAACGACTGGACCACCTTCTACCACGAGGCGGACGAGAAGAAGAGCTGCAGCGCGGCGCTCCTCGACGACGTCTGCTCCGCGCTCCTCTGCCGCCGCCGGACCGCCGGCCACCACGTGCCGCTGCGCAGCTTCCGCTTCGCCTTCGACCGGTGCCACCACTGGAACTTCGTCCACGTCGACCAGTGGCTCTCCTCTGCGGCACGGCAACCAGGAGCTCCACCTCTCGACCTGCGCTTCAAGATCGCCCCGATCTGTCGCCTCCGCGATAAGAAGGAGGACGAGGTGGTGGACAGCGGCACCGACAACACCGACGACGAGGACAGGTTCGCCAAGCTGAGGAGGCGGTGGGTATATGTCCTCCCGAGAAGGCTCTTCACCTGCAGGGTCGTACGGACGCTATGCGTCGCCTATTGCCGGCTGAAGCTGCCGGCGGCTGTCAGCCTGCCGCTCCTCGAGACCTTGAGCATCACGGCTCCCCACAGCGATGGTGGGAGGAGCATCCAGCGGCTGATCTCTGGCTGCCCCCGCCTCGTCGACCTAACGCTGGAAGCCGTCCACCGCCTGAAGCGAGTATCCGTCGTCGACAAACGCCTCCGCAGATTCGCCCTTCGCTGCTGTCACAGCATGAAGTCTGTCGACATCGACGCGTCGGAGCTGAGGTCGCTGGACTACTGCGGCACGGTGCCGGCCGGGCCGCTCCTGTCCTTGCACGGCTCGCCGGGAGTCCCGTCGTGCACGGTGGACTTCTGCAGAGTGCTCTCCGAGGATGCAGAGGTTACAGGGTTTAGGGTGTTCCGTGTTCATGCAAAAAATCTGTGATGCCAAGCACCTCCACCTGCACCTTCGTAGACTGGAGAGCAGGTTCTTCCTAGGTTTCCCTCCATTCTCTAGCCTGACGCGGCTCGTGTTGCAAAGGCCCCTAGAGAATTGCGGCACCGTCGTCTCGGTGGGTAGAATCCTGGAGCAGACCCCGAACCTGGAGGTCCTGTCGCTGTACATGGAAGAGCACGCCGCGCACACGAAAAATAGAGATGATACCATGGGCGAGGAATCTGATGACGACGCCATGGAGAAGGAGAAGGGTGCGGAGAGCGGTGATTCGTCGGTAGCTCCCATGGAGGAGGCCACGGTTCCTGACGAGTCGAGCTTCTCGATGCCGTGTCTGCGGCACCGAGTGAAGGAGATCAACATGGTGCACTACGTGGGCGACGAGACGCAGAGGATGATGGCCAGGCTGCTGTTCGGGAACGCGCTTGTGCTTCAGAGAATGTGCGTCGTCCTCGTGAAGGGGACGTTCGCGCTGCAGTCTAGGGCTCTAGGCTCAAGAACGAGATCGAGAGCTGGGTGGTGGCCGATGCAAAAAAGGTTTTCCTGTGATCTCCCATGAAACAATCTCAGAATATATAGTTTTTGCCGTGACATGATTAGTTTCGTACGTGCCATGTTTTGTTCTGCCAAAAAATTATAGCTTCTAGATCACTACACGCATTTTTTTTCTAGAAAAGGAGGATGATCCCCAGCGTATGCATCTGGTCGATGCATACGGCCACTTTATTAATTATTCTTACAAGACCTTATAAAGTTATACAACAGCAAGACTAAAGTCACTGTCCAAGCAACAATTGTCGCTACACCTATTCAATCGATGAAGGGCTACGATAGTGCAGGCCTAATACCAAATGACATCGCAGCCCAAACCTAAACATCTAATACCTGAGGTCCCAACCAGGACTGCCGGGTATGGGGCACCTACCAGTCCGGCGCACTCCTCAACCAGGACGCCTGCCGGGTATGAGGCCGCCGCAGCCACCTGCCACCAATCCATCTTCAGAGCTATACTGTTGCATCTACCTTGCACGATCTAGCTACCGTCGACGCCATCACGACGTCAGACCGCTTCCTCCTCCTGCGCGAGTCCATCTCCGCGCATCGAACGCCGAGACTAGACTGCGCCATGCTGCCAAGACCCACCGTCGACGATACTGTTGATGTCACACCGCTCCACCTACATGCCATCTCGCGTCGACTCCGAACTACCAGCAACTCCACCACCCTGAGTAGTCCTCGGCCGCCGCCTTCAGGAAGGAACACGACACCAAAGTGCCATCGTCGCCCAAACAGAGGAACAGAGGCTTTCGCCCGCGCTCATGGCGGAGGCGGGGGGCGTATGATCCACACCGAAGCCTCCAGGAAGGTAATCGGCGCCGAGGGCGTCGACTTTGGTGCGGCCGCCACGCCGGCCTGGAGTTTCCCCCGGATCCATGCCCACCCGCCAGATCCGTCCAGGCAGTATTGGCGTCGACCGTAGTCGCTACCGTAGCCAGCACGAACCGGAGTAGATCGAGTCGGAGACGACGCCTCCCATGGAACTCCGGTCGGCCATCGAGGAGCCGCCGTAGCGCCGCCGCCTCCACATCGCCCATGCAGCCGTGGAAGGCCCCCCATCTGCACCCGCGGGTGCCGCCCGCCAGGCAGGCCGCATCGCGCGCCACCGATCGAGGCCGTCGCCCCGAGATCCCCGCGCCGCCCGAGGCACCGGCGGTCAGATCTAAATCAGATCGACCATTGCCACCATAGGCGCGCCCAAAACGGCCCCCCACGCGGCCACCGTGGGAAGCAGCTCCTGCCGTCGCCCCCTGAGCCCTCGCCGGCGCGCCCCGTCGCCAACGCGCCGCCAACTGCCGCCGAACGCTACCCGCGTCAGGTCCGACCGCTACGGGGAGGAGAGATCCCGCTGTCGCGGACGCCAAGTGGGCTTTGCCCGACGTCGCGCCCCGGCGGCGGCGGGCAGGAGAGGTGGGAGAGAGGGCCGAGGGCTTGGCGGCGCTTAGGTTCCCTCGTCACATGCTGGGCGACCAGTGAGGGGAGCAATCCGACCACTACATGCATGCGTGTATGATTCCCGTTTCTGCCAAAAATTGATCTCTCCTAAAAGGATCAATAAAATGGTGAATAAATGATTCTCTCTTTTGCTGGGAAATAAATGATTCTCTTTCACAGCGATACTTCAGAATGATACATGACTAACAATCTTAGAATAACCTTGCCATGACATGGTAAGTACGATCAACCCTCCTACTTATCTTTATCTCCAGAACATTCTGTTTCCCCTCTTACCTTTCCTCGACTCCCCTTGCTCCACCGACGTACGCTCCCCACCTAGTTTTTCCATCCCTAAACAAAAATCACTTCGTCCATTGCCAATCACATGGGCCAAGCCGAGCAATGCCCCGTGAGCCAGCCTACATCTCTCTCACCTCACGCACAACGTGCAATTCGCCTAGTTCTCCCATCCCGACCTCGCGCTAGGGTTAGCGTCGGCGCCAGCCCCAGCCCCAGCCTGCCCCTTGGCTCCTCGGCCGCTGCTCGCCTTCCTCAAGCAGCACCTCGCCGCCGTGTTTGCGTCCTCCCGCCTCTGGTCTGCCTCCGCCGTCTCGACTCCTCCCAGCACCAGGCAGTGCGCCGCCTCTGCCTTCGATGTGATGGGCGCCGACGAGGTTCCGTCATCGACATATATCCTAACACGGTACGAGGTACAAGGTCAGCCCATTGTGACCTTGGCGTTTTCTCTCGATGTCGTTTGTTTCTCCTCGTCCGCTGAGAAAGGCAACTTCATTGCGACATCTAGGTGAGTGGAGCGATCCCATCAGGTCGAACAGCGAGAGAAATGATTCCATCGGGCTGAACAGGGAGCAGCATCCTTGCCTGACGCACACGGCATTGTGCCTGCCGAGCGGTGTTGTTGCTTCAACTCGTATGCAGCAGTACTACGTACTCTCCTCTTTCTGATCAGTTACGTGAGGACTCAGATCCCTGCTCATGGATGTCATCAGTGGCTACTTCAATCAATGGTATAAAGGACCTTGGATGATGAGAGCGGCGAAAGGCCGAACGAGCTCGCCTGCTCCTGCTAAGTGGACAAATGGAACGACACTATCATAAAGGTGGCATTTACCGGCCGGATGAGTTTGCACACCGGAAAAGGCATACATACGTGTGTGGGCCCGTGCTAGGAAACAACGGCGTGGCGGGTGCGTTAACAGAGAGCCAGCTAAATATTTCTTAGGTACTATCTCCGTCCTAATTTATAGGTCCCTTTTATAGTTTGTGTCAAATTTTGACCAAAGATTTAACTAATAAAATATAAATACATGTTTAAAATAATTATATCGTTGGATTCGTATTTAAACATAGTGGAGTATAATTTTTTTTTAACATATATGAACATTTTGTTAGTTCAATTCATGGTCAAAAATTAGCATGAAACACAATGGGGACCAATACCAGGACAGAGGTAGTACAGGTGAGCCAAGTGAGTGAACATTTCGGTTCGCTGTTAGCAAGTTACAGGGTGTACAATTCGGTGGGCATTGCTACTTTGTGAGCAGAGAAGGCTAGCAACACACTTCCGCGGAAAACAGAAAAAGTTACAACTTACAACGCACCTAGTAAAAAAAAGGCTAGTGGAGCGAACGCTCAATCATTATTATTTTCTTTTCCAGTCTTCTTAACATTTTATTTCTGTTTTTTCTATTCTTTCGGGTAAAAACACACGCTTAAAAAAGTGTCCACATACGACAAAGAAATGTTTGTAGATAGAAAAAAAAGTTCATGTATATGTTTTGTCATCTTAAAAAAATCATCGAGTATTTACAAAATGTGCATCATGTATTAAAAAACTTGATTGTCGTGCACTCAAAATTGTTCATAGTGTAATTCAAACATGTTGATCGTGTAATATAAAAACGTCCATCATGTGTATTTTACACCTTTTATAGTTACATGAGCATACTTTTAAAATGTGTGTACACTTTTTTAAAAGTGTTCATCGTGTATTAAAAACTATTCTTTGTATATTTAAATACTTTGTTGTGTTTTCTCAAATTGTTCATAGTGTAATTCCAAACCTTTTACCATATATTGAAAAGTGTTTATTGTGTACCAAAAATAATTCAACATATATTAAAAAAATGTTCATCGTGTATTGAAAATGTGCATGACATATCTTTAAAAATATAGTGAACTAAAATATATATTCATTATGCATTTAAGAATCATTTTGAACTAAAAATGCTCGGCATGTATTATAATGTACTCGTGTATGTATCATAAAATTGTTTGTATTTCTCCAGTAAAGAATTTTTTTTAGATGTTCATTGTGTGTTTTAAAAATGATCATGGTGTATCTAAAAAAATTCATTGCAAATACTACAATTTTTTTAGGAGTGTATCCAAAAAATGTTCAATGTATATTTGAAAAAATGCCATGTGTATTTTGAAAATAGGATTGATAAAAAATGTCAACATGTATCACCCATGTCGACGGTGGGGGACAGGGGACTCGGCGTCAACACCTACTACCACAGACAAGGACGGCGGCACGGGTGCAGGAGGACAACGGCTCAGACACGGGAAATGGAGGAGGGACACGGAAGGAGTGCGGTCAATTTTATGGACTTGGTCAATTTTGAGCAAATTTTTGATGGGCCCGGTCTGTCATATCCGACGTGATGGACATGTCCGGGCAACCAATATCCGCTTCACATATGTGCTAGGTTTGAGGGGTATCGGACAGTCTGAATGTTTGGGTTGTCTTGAGAAAGGGGGGAGGAGCGTTTTCATATCTGGACGATGACTCGGCTGTACGGCCGGACGTTTGGGCAGGGTTTGAAGCATCCTGTTGTAATTATTCTAAAGCTTCTTTTTTCAGGTAGAAAAATACTCTAAAGCTGTTGGAATCATATTAGCTTTGGCCTTGCTTGATAGAAAAAAATGGAAGTATGTAATACTCCTTTCTTTCTGGTTTATAGAGCTTATCTCAAAATTTTAGTTTTTTCATTTTATAAGGCTCAAATTGATTGTTTCTCATCACAAGTTCAGATTTCAAGGTGCATTAAATAATTAGATGCAAGTATTAAGAGAAAATTGACCAATGCATGTATTTTATACATGTATGCATTGCAATTAATACATTGGTAAACATAAATTTTTGAGGTAAACAAGAGCATTAATTGGGTGCTTTTGCAAATTACAAAAAATATTCCACCACTCACCGTCTACCTTAGTTTATGAGATTTTTGAATTGAGCCCTATAAACTGAAAAGGAGGGAGTATGCAGCGTTTATTAGTAGTCTAATCCAGAGGCGGAGCCAGGATTTCTCAAAGCCTAGGGCTAAAACTAAGCAGCTATAATGGCAAATATCAATGGTGAAAAAAAATACATCAAATAAGTGCCAAATACCACACAACTTGGATTTTTACTTTTTTTCCTATTAATGAATAAAAATAAACAAATTTGACTGAAATAATTTCATTTACCATCACCAAATCATTGATTTCGACTAATACAAAGGAATTAGGAAAAATATTAGTTGATACAACAAACAAGAATTACGTAATTTACCCATCCAATCAGTTGTTGAGAATTGTTCGGAAAAAAAAATCAGTCGTTGAGAACGAGCAGAATGGGAGCAGAAACAGGAGGAGGGGCCTGCTCCAACGACCTGAGATGGTCCAAGATTTCAAAGCAAGATGATTCGACGAGTATTGCGAACGTCCGGTGTCGAGCAGCAAACGCCTGAGGCGGCGCAGCGTGCGAATGAAGGACCCTAAAAAACAGAAATACTAGCGATAGAACTCACCGCCGTGCGTTGTGGGAGCTTAATTGGGCTGAGAAGCTACCTGGGCTGACGCATGGGGCTGGGGATGGGTCAGAATGCCTGGGGCTGGGCCTCTGCAAGGCTACAAATCTCACAAAAATTTATATTGGATGTTTAGGGCTATTTGGGCCACGCCTGAGGCTATAGCCCCAGTTGCCCCAGGCCCAGTTCCGCCCCTGGTCTAATCTAATCACGTACTGACCCTCACCCCGTGCACACGTCAAACGTTACGTGCCTTTTGCGTTCAAAGCCGTGCGCCAGCGGTACAGACTGATACATGAAACCCCCGACGCCGTCATTCTCTTAAACGGTCGCCCAGTATGCGCGTGGGACCAGCCACAACTTTCAATCCACATACCGCGGATAAAAATAGTACCTGCTGCCTGGCATATCGCCAGGAGAACATGTGGCTAGCGATTCCGTGAGCAAACGACCTCGTGCACTCCTATGCATTTTCGCTTGGATGATCACATTGTATGCATGTATTAATATTTTGAAAATTCTTAAAATGACCCCAACTTTTATAAGCAGATGGGCATGCCCATCGTAGGCATTCATGTTAGGTTTGAAAGATTTTTGACACCGTATGCGAGTTGTGACCTTTCCGACCATTTGTCGACCATTTTTCATCGAGAAAACTAAAAAAATCCAAAAATTATCAAAAACCCAAACAAGTTGGCGTGGTGCCTTGAATTGGTCATACAAGGCCATGAAAAAAAATTCGAAGTCATTTCATAAATGATGAGAAAACAACATGCTCTTGGACATAACCTTCTAGCCTACCCGAACACCCTCTATTCAACATGGTCTATTTTTAGAAATCCTTGAAATGACTCCAACTTTTGTAAGCAGGTGAACATGCCCATGGGAGGAATCCATGATAGGTTTGTATGATTTCTAACACCTTATGCAAGTTGCGACGCGTTTGGCTATTTATCGACCTTTTTCACCGGAAAAACTCAAAAAAGTGAAACTTATTAAAAATCCAAACAACTTGACATGGTGCCTTGAATTGGTCATACAAGGCCATAGAAAAAAAATCAAAGCCATTCTAAGGATGTTGAGAATTAACGTGCTCTCACACGGAACCTTCTAGCCTACCTGAACATCCTCCATTCAGCATGGTCTATCTTTGGACATATTTGAAATGACTTCAACTTTTGAAAGCATGTGGGCATGCCCATTGTAGGCATCCACGTCAGGCTTTGAACGATTTCCGATACCGTATGCAAGTTAGCACACGTCTGTCCATTTATCGACTTTTTTTCACCGGGAAAAATTAGAAAATGCAAATGTTTCCTGAAAACCAAACCATCTTGGCATGGTGCCTTCAATTGGTCAAAAATCTAGTGGAAACAATTTAGAGTCATTTGACGGATGTAAATAAATACCGTGCTATGAAATGGAACCTTTTGACATACCCACACACCCTACGTTGAACATGGTGTTTTTTGAGCATTCTTGAAATGACCCTAAATTTTGCAAGCAGGGAGGCATGCCCATGGCAGATATCAATGTCAAGTTTAAAGAAAGAGGTATTTAAAAACATAATTCAAACATAAACGATTTTTGAAAAGCATTTAATGAATATTTGAAGCAATAAATAATTTAAACCATAATTTAAAACACCTACTTATAGTTGTTATTTTGGTATTCCAAAAAACATTTCAAAAGTTTGGACAGGTTTCAAAAAGCATAATAAAGTTCAAAAAGGAGAAAAATGAAATAACGAAAAAATATAATAAAACCGAAAAAAATAGAAGAAACAAAGCTTAAGCCTTGGCCCAACTATGCGGCGACATCGCTCCCGTCGGGCGCTTGTTGGGCCGGCCAAGTGCTCGGGGATTTGAAGAAAGTACACTGATTGAAAAATGTCCCTGTTCTCAAAGTATGCTAACAAATTCCTAAATTTTCCTTTTTGAATACTTCTCCAAAAATTAAGAAATGTTCGGGGAGTTCCAAATAATGTCCGTGTTTTCAAAATTTGTCCGGAATTGTAAAAAAAATCATGTTTTAAATCTAATCTACATAAATACAAAAGATATCAGGGGAAATTCAAGAAAAAATAGTTTTAAATATTTGTTTGTATTTTTATGATTTTATGAAATTCCAAATATCTTAGTTTTTAACAAGAAATGTTCGATTTTTAAAAAAAAATTTGTGATAAAAAAATTGTTCTCTCTTTTTAAAAATGTTCATGTTTTGTCATTCTTAGCAATATTTGAAGGCGCGTGCATGTTCTTTGAATTTATGAAATTTTTATTAAAATATGTTTTTTGTTTTTTTAAGTTAACAAAATTTCAAAAGCGCAAGCAGTTTTTGAAAATAAAAATAAATAAATGAAGAAACAAAATACGAATAAAAAAAGGAAAATATACAGGTTTTCTGGGAAAAATCAATAATCGGGAAAATTGTTGATGAACTTGGAAAATACTTCCTGAATTTGAAAAAAGGTCACAGGTTTTACAATTTTTTTTGCAAACAAACCAAAAAGATTGTGGATTTGAAAAAAGTTCACTACAGTGTTAGCAAAAAACTGAAAGAAAAGTTTGTGAATTTGGGAAAAGTTCATGAAATTTGAAAAAAAAATGTTTGCGAAGTTGAAAAAGATTCACAAATATGGAAAAAGTTTCATTTATTTTGAAAATTCATACATATGGTGAAGAAATAAAGAAAAATAAATAATAAATAAAACCGAAAAAGCAGAGGTGGGTATACCTTATTGTTCAAATGATCATACTGCCCTTGTACAATTTGTGAGGGGGTGTACCAAAGCAAGTCTCGTTATGGTTATCTCTGTATAATATTATTAATCAAGTTATCCCTTCCAGATGGCTGGTTTTTTTAACGATTTCTAATGACTCGCACTAAATTTAATTAATCATAACCCGTCTTTTTTTAATTCATCATGTGTACGTAGTCCATCAATCACTACCCAGCTACCAAAATTATTGCTGCCCGCTGCATGCACACAAGACACAGCTGGCCACTGACCCGAAGAGACAAGTCCCAGCAGATTTCCCACTGTTTTACGATCCCAAAACTCAAAAAAGAAATAATATGGATATATCTACTCCCTCCGTTTCAAAATAAATAACCCAACTTTGTACTTCCTCCGTCCGAAAATACTTGTCTTAGAACTGGTTGTATCTAGACTTATTTTAGTTATAGATACATCCATTTTCAACCATTTCTAAGACAAGTATTTTCGGACGGAGGAAGTACTAGTTAGTACAAAGTTGGGTCATCTATTTTGAAAGGGAGGGAGTAGCTGTCTGTGTGCTGCCGCGTCAGTATATTCGACCTGCAAGGGAAAACATCTATATTAAACACTTGCAGTTAATTATCTACCCGCTGTGAAAACATTTCTCTCCGCTGCTGGTTACATTTGAACCCAAATTACAGCAATCAACCTCGACCGTAGCTCCAGAGCTCACATTAATCAGCCACACACATAATTACAGAATGAACTAAACCACTGGACCACCTGCATTCAGTTTGACAAAGGTTTACACAACACATATGTTAGATGTGTATGTGTATATTTCATAGTGTACATCCTCATTGTATAAGGGGCTTTTCTGCACTTTACCACATCTGTATATGTACTGGCCATTGGCCCTCAGTAAAGCTTAATTGCTCATTCCTAACATGGTATCAGATGCTTAGGTTCCCCTCGCTCTCTCGCACGCTGCAACTCCGTGCTCCTCTGCTCGATTCCCGCCGCCGCCGCCGTCTCCCCCGTCTGGTGCCTCTTGGCCTGCGCCAAGGCAACGCTCCTCCATCGCCCGGGTGCCTGCTCCTGCCGGCCGGCCGCTGCCCTCGATTCCGTCCGGGCGCGCCTCCTCTGCCCGTGCGTTCCCGTCCGGATCCTATCCTCTCGCTCCGGGCCGCGACCGTGCTGGGCAGCGCCTCCTCCTCTCCGCTGCAACCTTTGGGCCGCGTTCCCGTCCGGCCGCTGCTCCCGCCCTCCCTCGTCGCTTCTTGCTGCTCCCTCCTGCGAGCGTCAGGGGCTGTGGCCGGGCTGAGCTGCGGCCGCGAGCGGGTGCTCCTCCATCGAGCGTGTGGGGCTCGATCCTGGGGAATCCCACGATGGCGCTCGATCCGGTGACGGGGGTTCGATCCCCTCGATCCCGCCTGATCCCGATCCGGTTTTACTGTTCCCGTTGACAAAAAAAAAGAGAGAAAGAAAGAAAGGCAGCAAATTCCTCATGTCTTCTTCGGGTTATATTGCCGTTCCTCGGTGCTCAGTGATCTTCGATGGCACCAACTATGCTGAGTTTGTGGGTTTCATGCGCATCCATATGCGGGGTCTCCTTCTGTGGGGTGTTCTCTCTGGTGAGGTTCCCTGTCCGCCCAGCCCTGTTGCTCCGGTGGCTCCTGTTCCACCGGTACCGCCGGTGCTTGCTTCGGATGCTTCTCAGGCTGATCGGGATGCATCCAAGGCTCTTGATGATGCTGCAGTTGATGCTTATGATCAACAGGTATCCGCTTATTCCGATGCTCTCTCTCAGTACCGGGATGATCCTATGCATCACTTTGAAGGAGACACAGAAGTGGAAGAGATGTGTCCAGAGGCAGAGGACTCAGACACAGAACCTAAGACACCACTTCCTCAAATATTTAAGAAAGTAGGCAAAGCAGGCCCCACTACAAGATCACACCATGAAGCCATTGAGGCAATTCCTGATTTCATTCCATCAGATGATTCAGCTTGTTTCCCTGGGGACTATGGCATTAGTGAATCAGATGATGAGTCAGGTCTGCCACTGCCTTGTGGAAGGAAGAGTCAAGCCAAGAGGGCCAGGACTAGGATCTGGTATGATGAGAGCAAGCCAGATGCTCATGACCAACTTTGCATGAGTATGTGCTTCACTGATGTGTATCAGTTTAGAAGAGCACTTAGGAATTTTCATATCAGAATCCTTAGAAATTTCCAGTACCATAGGAACTGCAAGGATAGGATCATTGTGCATTGCACAGGAAGGGACAATGGGTGTCCTTTTTTCATGACTGCATCAACAATTGCTCATGAGAAGACATTCTGCATCAAGAAGATGAAGTTGTAAAGCATATGCAGGGCTCCTCCTCCACCTCCTCCTCCTCTTCCAAGAAAGAAAGTTAGGGTTTGTGCCTCTCGCCGGCGCCGGCGCAGGTCCGCCTCGTCTCCGGTGGCCCTAGGGCCATGGAGGCGCGGTGGATCCTGGAAAGGGCCGGTGGGAGGGCTCCGTTTTTATTCTTTTTTTTCAATCTTGTTTGGGTTTGTGTCCTAATCAGGAAGGCGAGACTGCGGCGGCTCCCTGAAGATAGAATAAAGGTCTCCCCGCCTAGCCCCGTTCAGTGATGCGTCTAGCATCGTTGGTGGGCGTGTGGAGGTGTGTCTCCGGCAGATCTATCTTTGGTGGATTTGCTCGGATCTCGTCGTTGTTCGTCTATGTTCGTGTGTCTTCGGTTTGGATCCTTCCGATCTACGTTATTTTTCATCGGCGACGGTTGCTGTTCTGGGGTGCTGGTTCTATGAGGCCTTAGCACGACGACTTCCCGACTGTCTACTACAACAAGTTGTGCCCGGCTCCGGCGATGGAGGGCGATGAATGCGGCGCCTTCGGCTCGCTTCGGTGCTTGTAGTCGTCGCTAGGTGGTCTACGATTCTGGATGTAATTTTTATTTCTGGTATTCGTTGTACTGCCATGATTGAGGATGAATAGATTGGAAGTTTTTCCGCAAAAAAAGAAGAAGATGAAGTTGTTACACACTCGTGGTGCACATGGAGAAAAAACAAAAGTGACAGTTGATTGGATGGCCAGAACCTGTGAGCAGCAACTGAGAGATAATCCAAGGGCTGGTGTTGATGCAATTTTAAAAAGAACAAAGACTAAGTATGGGCTTGAAGTGCCAAAGACAAAGGCCTACATGGCAAGGTCATTGGCCATTGAAGTGGTGGAAGGTGACATGAAGGGACAATACACAAGGTTTAGGGATTATCTTCAAGTTGTGCTTGATACCAACCCTGGGAGCAGATGCATTGTGACTACCACAGAGCTTGAGCTCCATCCTAGTCCAAATCCTAGGTTCCACTACATGTTCTACTGTCTGAATGCTTCAAAAGAAGGTTTCTTTAATGGGTGTAGGCCCTTTATAAGTATTATATGCATTCTACATTACTCCAGTTCACTGCTCATATCTTGTACTTAATAATGTATCATTTCACTGCTTTAATACATGTTTAGATGGTTGCTTTATCAAGCTTTCTACTGGGCAACAGATACTTGCTGCCACTGGGAGGGATGGGAATAACAACATATTCCCTATTGCAATTGGTATTGTTGATAAGGAGGACAAGGATAGTTGGACTTGGTTTCTTAGCCAGTTAAGAGCTTGCATTGGAGAGGGGAACAAGTGGGGCACATACACAATCATCTCTGATAGACAGAAGGTATATTTTTCATTTCACAATTGAATTAGCAAGTTGTAGAAATAATAATTTGTATTATGCATGGAAGGAGCAAGTTACATGAATAATAATCTCTATTATTACTTAAACAGGGGCTGTTGAATGCAATTCAAGTTGTGTTCCCACACTCACCTCAAAGGTATTGTCTTAAACATATCTATGCAAATTTACAGTCAGCAGGCTACAGGAGTGAGGAGTTGAAGAAGCATATGGACAATGCTGCATATTCATACACAAAGAATGGTTTTGAGGTTGCAATGAATGAACTGAAAAAGGAGGATGAAGATGCTTGGAAGTGGCTTTGTAATATCCCTAAAGAGACTTGGGCAAGGCATGCTATGGATCACACATGCAAGACAAACCTAGTAGTCAACAATCTTAGTGAAGTATCTAACAAGATGATACTAGATGTGAGGAACAAGCCAATAAGGATCTGTGTAGATGGATTCAGAACTAAGTTGATGGTTAAGTACCAAGCAGTTAGAGAGAAGACAGAGAAGAGTAAGTGGGATATAACACCCACTTATATGGAGAAGTTGGAGGAGTCAAAGAAGTACTCTAGGCATTGCACTGCTTACATGGCAGGTCCTGGTATTTGGCAAGTCACTAGTGGGGAGTCTACCTACTGTGTGAACCTTGATAAGTGGACCTGTGACTGCAAGAAGTGGGACCTATGTGGTTGGCCATGTAACCATGCAGTTTCTGCCATTACAAGAGTGAAGGGACAACCAGAAGACTATGTGCATGAGTTCTTCAAAAAACCATTGTATAAGGAAACATACAAGCACATCATCTACTTTGTACCAGGGCCTGACTGTTGGCCTAAGACACCAACTGCTGACATAGATCCACCAGTGTTCAAAGAGAAGAAGGGCAGAAGCAAACATCTAGGAGGAAGGGGCAATTTGAGGTCCCCACAAGGAAGGATACATCAAGGATGGCAACTATCACTGCAAAGAATCGCAAGATGCGTAAACATAGGTACACCTATTGCCCTCAGCCCCTGAAGCCTCATCTTCAGGCAAGAAAGGACAAGCACAAGGTATGGAATATGCACATTGTTGTCATTGTTTTCAACTTAACATTACCATGAAACAACTAGTTTTCATTGTTTTAATCATTTGATGGCTTCATCCTAATTGTTGGGCTATGATGTGTGCTCTCTTAGACAACCAGAACTCACTACCATGAAGCTGGGGGAAGTTCTACTGCATCTGTCCAGCCCGCAACCAGTGCACCACCTGCTGCAACAACTAGGGGAAGAAGAACAACTTCCCAGCCTACCACATCTACAAGGGGAAGAAAAAAAACTGCTGCTGCTATTAGTCCTGCCCAGCCTGCTGCTTCTACAAGGCCAAGAAGAACAACTGCTGCTACTACTCCTTCCCAGGCTTCCACAAGAGCTTCAGGTTCAAGCAATGCACCCAGCAGGAGAGGCGGAAGGCCCTACATGGCACCTAGGGCTGCAACTACAACAGAGGGAGCAACAGTAGGGTCCAAAAGGAAGAGGTTCCAGAACACCAAGATGAGGGGTTACTTTTATGCCAGTGGCAACTAGTCGGTGCACAATTTCGCTGTTGTCTTTTGAACTACCTGCCTTAAGTATTTCTAAGTTTTAGAAACTATGCCTGAGAACTGCTATGTGTAATCAGTATTTAGCTTGAGAACTTGTTTGTGTTAGCAGTATTTAGCTTGAGAACTATTATGCCTGAGAGCAATTATGGTTCAGAACTATTATGGCTGAGAACTATTATGTCTGAGAGCAATGGTTCAGAACTATTATGGCTGAGAACTAGTATGGTTCAGAACTTGTTTGATTTGATGTTTTTTCTGTTCTACAAGATTTTGGCATTTGCTGCTTAATGGTGGTTTGGGTGGTTTTGTCGAGCCCAAGCCAACCTAAAGCCTAAATGATAGGTTTAGTGGTTTTGTCGAGGCCAAGCCAACCTAAAGCCTAAATTGTGGTTTTGGTGGTTTTGTCGAGCCCAAGCCACCTTGATGACTAAATTGTGGTTTTGGTGGTTTTGTCGAGTCCAAGCCACCATAGAGCCCAAGTGATAGGTTTAGGTCACTTTGTCGAGCCCAAGCCACCTTGATGACTAAATTGTGGTTTTGGTGGTTTTGTCGAGTCCAAGCCACCATAGAGCCTAAGTGATAGGTTTAGTGGTTTTGTCGAGCCCAAGCCACCCTAAAGCCTAAATGATAGGTTTAGTGGTTTTGTCGAGGCCAAGCCAACCTAAAGCCTAAAATGTGGTTTTGGTGGTTTTGTCGAGTCCAAGCCACCTTGATGACTAAATTGTGATTTTGGTGGTTTTGTCGAGCCCAAGCCACCTTGATGACTAAATTGTGGTTTTGGTGGTTTTGTCGAGCCCAAGCCACCTTGATGACTAAATTGTGGTTTTGGTGATTTTGTCGAGTCCAAGCCACCATAGAGCCTAAGTGATAGGTTTAGTGGTTTTGTCGAGCCCAAGCCACCCTAAAGCCTAAGTGATAGGTTTAGTGGTTTTGTCGAGCCCAAGCCACCCTAAAGCCTAAGTGATAGGTTTAGTGGCTTTGTCGAGGCCAAGACAACCTAAAGCCTAAATTGTGGTTTAGGTGGTTTTGTCGAGGCCAAGCCACCCTAAAGCCTAAGTGATAGGTTTAGTGGTTTTGTCGAGCCCAATCCACCCTAAAGACTAAACCTAAAGACTAAATTATAGGTTTAGGGGGTGAGTGCACTATGCATATTTTTTCTTTGTGGTTTATGTGATCAACAATTTACCTTCTGTAAGCATTTGCCCAATTTGGCCATGCCCAGTTGGTCTTGAGCACTGACCATTTAGTCCAAACAAGCAGAATAATAATTTCAGATTCATAATAGCATAGCTCTTACTATAGAGAGCTAACAACATTACATAACAGGGGTAGTTTTGCAGCTAGTCATTACATACATTACATAACTTAACTGGAGGTAGTTTTGCAGATAATCATTACAGTCATTACATAACTAGGGGGATTCCCAAAATATACAACCCCAAGGCCAGCTATATTGTTCCAAGGCCACATATTAGCTTAACATAACTGATGAACATCATTGTTCACTCAGCAAGGATTGACTTGATCTTGTCAAGCTTGTCCTTGTTGCCATGACCAGCTTGTTGGGGAACGTAGTAATTTCAAAAAATTTCCTACGCACACGCAAGATCATGGTGATGGCATAGCAACGAGAGGGGAGAGTATTGTCCACGTACCCTCGTAGACCGTAAGCGGAAGCGTTATGACAACTCGGTTGATGTAGTCGTACGTCTTCACGATCCGACCGATCCAAGTACCGAACGTACGGCACCTCCGAGTTCAGCACACGTTCAGCTCGATGACGATCCACGGACTCCGATCCAGGAAGGTGTCGGGATGAGTTCCACAAGACGACGGCGTGGTGACGATGATGATGCTCTACCGCGCAGGGCTTCGCCTAAACTCCGCGACGATATGACCGAGGTGGAATATGGTGGAGGGGGCACCGCGACACGGCTAAGGAACGATCCAGTAGATCAACTTGTGTGTCATGGGGTGCCCCTGCCCCGTGATATAAAGGAGCAAGGAGGAGGAGGCCGGCCCTAGGAGGAGGGCGCCAAGGGGAGTCCTACTCCCATCGGGAGTAGGACTCCTTCTTTCCTAGTCCAACTAGGAGAAGGGGGGAAAGGAGGGAAGTGGAGAAGGAAGGGAGAGGGGGGCCGCACCCCAAACCCCTTGTCCAATTCGGACTGGGCTTGGGAGGGGCGCGCGCCACCTCCTGGCTCCTTCCCACTAAGGCCCATTAAGGCGCAATACTCTTCCCCGTATTCCCGTAACTCCTAGGTACTCCGAAAAATACCCGAGTCACTCGGAACCTTTCCGAACTCCGAATATAGTCGTCCAATATATCGATTTTTACGTCTCGATCATTTCGAGACTCCTCGTCATGTACCTGATCTCATCCGAGACTCCGAACTCCTTCGGTACATCAAAACTCATAAACTCATAATATAACTGTCATCAAAACCTTAAGCGTGCGGACCCTACGGGTTCGAGAACTATGTAGACATGACCTAGAACTATTCTTGGTCAATAACCAATAGCAGAACCTGGATGCTCATATTGGCTCCTACATATTCTACGAAGATCTTTATCGGTCAAACCGCATAACAACATACGTTGTTCCCTTTGTCATCGGTATGTTGCTTGCCTGAGATTTGATCGTCGGTATCCAATACCTAGTTCAATCTCGTTACCGGCAAGTCTCTTTACTTGTTCTGTAATACATCATCCCGCAACTAACTCATTAGTTGCAATGCTTGCAAGGCTTATAGTGATGTGCATTACCGAGAGGGCCCAGAGATACCTCTCCGACAATCGGAGTGACAAAACCTAATCTCGAAATATGCCAACCCAACATGTACCTTTGGAGACACCTGTAGTACTCCTTTATAATCACCCAGTTACATTGTGACGTTTGGTAGCACCCAAAGTGTTCCTCCAAAGAAACGGAGTTGCATAATCTCATAGTTACAGGAACATATATAAGTCATGAAGAAAGCAATAGCAATGTACTAAGCGATCAAGTGCTGGGCTAACGGAATGGGTCATGTCAATCACATCATTCTCCTAATGATGTGATCCCATTAATCAAATAACAACACATGTCTATGGTTAGGAAACATAACCATCTTTGATTAATGAGCTAGTCAAGTAGAGGCATACTAGTGACTATATGTTTGTCTATGTATTCACACATGTATTATGTTTTCGGTTAATACAATTCTAGAATGAATAATAAACATTTATCATGAAATAAGGAAATAAATAATAACTTTATTATTGCCTCTAGGGCATATTTCCTTCAGTCTCCCACTTGCACTAGAGTCAATAATCTAGTTCACATCATCATGTGATTCAACACTAATATTCACATCTGTATGTGATTAACACCCATAATTCACATCGTCATGTGACCAATACCCAAAGGGTTTACTAGAGTCAGTAATCTAGTTCACATCGCTATGTGATTAACACCCAAAGAGTACTAAGGTATGATCATGTTTTGCTCGTGAGAGAAGCTTAGTCAACGGGTCTGTCACATTCGTGAGCCGTATGTATTTTGCAAATATTCTATGTCTACAATGCTCGTGACGGAGCTACTCTAGCTAATTGCTCCCACTTTCAATATGTATCCAGATTGAGACTTAGAGTCATCTGGATCAGTGTAAAAAGCTTGCATCGATGTAACTCTTTCTGACGGGATCTTTTATCACCTCCATAATCGAGAAATATTTCCTTAGTCCTCACTAAGGATGTTCTTGACCAATGTCCAAAGGATCTACTCCTAGATCACTATTGTACTCCTTGCCAAATTCAGAGCAAGGTATACAATAGGTCTGGTACATAGCATAGCATACTTTATAGAACCTATGACTGAGGCATAGGGAATGACTTTCATTCTCTTTTGTATTTTCTGCCATGGTCGGGATTTGAGTCTTACTCAATTTCACACGTTTGCAACACAGGCAAGAACTTTTCTTTTACTGTTCCATTTTGAACTACTTCAAAATCTTGACAAGGTATGTACTTATTGAAAAAACTTATCAAGCGTCTTGATCTATCTCAATAGATCTTGATGCTCAATATGTAAGTAGCTTTACTGAGGTCTTTCTTTTAAAGACCTCATTTCAAATACTCCTTTATGCTTTCTAGAAAAATTATACATCATTTACGATCAACAATATGTTACTCACATATATTTATCAAAAGGCGGTAGTGCTCCCACTCACTTTATTGCAAATACAAAGCTTCACCGCAAGTCTCAGTATAAAACTATATGCTTTGATCAACTTATCAAAGCGTGTATTCCAACTACGAGATGCTTGCACCAGTCCATAGATGGATCACCGGAGCTTGCACATTTTGTTAGCTCCTTTAGGATTGACAAAACCTTCTGGTTGCATCATATACAACTCTTCTTTAATGAATCCATTAAAGAATGTTGTTTTGACATCCATTTGCCAGATTTCATAAAATGTGGCAATTGCTAACATGATTCGGACAGACTTAAGCAACGCTTGAGTTGAGAAAATCTCATTGTAGTCAACACCTTGAACTTGTCGAAAACCTTTTGCAACAAGTCGAGCTTTGTAGATAGTAACACTACTATCGTTGTTCCATCTTCCTCTTGAAGATCCATTTATTTAACTCGACTTGTCGATCATCGAGCAGGTCAACCAAAGTCCCCACTTTGTTCTTATATATGGATCCTATCTCAGATTTTATGGCCTCAAGCCATTTCGTGGAATCTGGGCTCATCATCGCTTCCTCATAGTTCGTAGGTTCATCATGGTCTAGTAACATGACTTCTAGAATAGGATTACCGTACCACATTGGTGTGGATCTTATTTTGGAAGACCTACGAGGTTCGGTAGTAACTTGATCTGAAGCCTCATGATCATCATCATTAGCTTCCTCACTGATTGGTGTAGGAATCACAAGAACTGATTTCTGTGATGAACTACTTTCCGGTTCGGGAGAAGGTACAATTACCTTATCAAGCTCTACTTTCCTCCCACTCACTTTTTTCGAGAGAAACTTCTTCTCTAGAAAGGATCCATCTTAGCAACGAGTAACTTGCCTTCGGATCTGTGATATAAGGTGTACCCAATAGTTACCTTTGGGTATTCTATGAAGACGCACTTTTCCGATTTGGGTTCGAGCTTATCAGGTTGAAACCTTTTCATATAAGCATCGCAACTCCAAGCTTTAAGAAACGACAGCTTAGGTTTCATCGCTAAACCATAGTTCATACGGTGTCATCTCAACTGATTTAGATGGTGCCCTATTAAACGTGAATGCAAATTGTCTCTAATACATAACCCCAAAACGATAGTGGTAAACCGATAAGAGACATCATAGATCGCACCATATCCAATAAAGTGCGGTTACGACTTTCGGACACACCATTATGCTGTGGTGTTCCATATGGCGTGAGTTGCGAAACCATTTCACATTGTTTCAAATGAAGACCAAACTCGTAACTCAAATATTCATCTCCACGATCAGATCGTAGAAACTTTATTTTCTTGTTTACGATGATTTTCCACTTCACTCTGAAATTCTTTGAACTTTTCAACTATTTCAGACTTATGTTTCATCAAGTAGATATACGCATATCTGCTCAAATCATCTGTGAAGGTCAGAAAATAATGATACTTGCCACGAGCATCAACACTCATTGGATCGCATACATCGGTATGTATTATTTCCAACAAGTCAGTAGCTCGTTCCATTGTTCCGGAGAATGGAGTTTTAGTAATGTTGCCCAAAAGGCATGGTTCGCAAGCATCAAATGATTCATAACCAAGTGATTCCGAAGATCCATCTTTATGGAGTTTCTTCATGCGCTTTACACCAATATGACCTAAACGGCAGTGCCACAAATAAGTTGCACTATCATTATTAACTTTACATCTTTTGGTTTCAATATTATGAATATGTGTATCACACGATCGAGATCCAACAAACCATTTTCATTGGGTGTATGACCATAGAAGGTTTTATTCATGTAAATGAACAATAATTATTCTCTAACTTACATGAATAATCAGTATTGCAATAAACATGATCAAATCATATTCATGCTCAACGCAAACGCCAAATAACATTTATTTAGGTTCAACACTAATCCCGAAAGTATAGGGGGTGTGCGATGATGATCATATCAATCTTGGAACCACATCCAACACACATCGTCACTTCACCCTTAACTAGTCTGTTTATTCTGCAACTCCCGTTTCGAGTTACTAATCTTAGCAACTGAACTAGTGTCAAATACTGAGGGGTTGCTATAAACACCAGTAAAGTACACATCAATAACATGTATATCAAATATACTTATGTTCACTTTGCCATCTTTCTTATCCGCCAATCCCTTGGGGTATTTCTGCTTCCAGTGATCATTTCCTTTGCAGTGTGAGCACTCAGTTTCAGGCTTTGGTCCAGCTTTGGGCTTCTTCGCAGGAGTGACAACTTGCTTGTCATTCTACTTGAAGTTCCCTTTCTTTCCCTTTGCCCTTTTATTGAAACTAGTGTTCTTGTCAATCATCAACACTTGATGCTCTTTCTTTGTTTCTACCTTCACGATTTCAACATCACGAAGAGCTCGGGAATCGTTTTCGTCATCCCTTGCATACTATAGTTCATCACAAAGTTCTAGTAACTTAGTGATGGTGACTAGAGAATTCTGTCAATCACTATCTTATCTGGAAGATTAACTCCCACTTGATTCAAGCGATTGAAGTACCCAGACAATCTGAGCACATGCTCACTAGTTGAGCGATTCTCTTCCATCTTTTAGCTATAGAACTTGTTGGAGACTTCATATCTCTCAACTCGGGTATTTTCTTGAAATATTAACTTCAATTCCTGGAACATCTCATATGGTCCATGACGTTCAAAATGTCTTTGAAGTCCCGATTCTAAGCCGTTTAAGCATGGTGCACTAAACTATCAAGTAGTCATCATATTGAGCTAGCCAAACGTTCATAACGTCTGCATCTGCTCCTGCAATAGGTCTGTCACCTAGCGGTGCATCAAGGACATAATTCTTCTGTGCAGCAATGAGGATAAACCTCTGATCACGGACCAAGTCCGCATCATTGCTACTAACATTTTTCAATACAATTTTCTCTAGGAACATATCAAAATAAACATATGAAAGCAACAACGCAAGCTATTGATCTACAACATAATTTGCAAAATACTACCAGGACTAAGTTCATGATAAATTTAAGTTCAATTAATCATATTACTTAAGAACTCCCACTTAGACAGATATCTCTCTAGTCATCTAAGTGATCACGTGATCCAAATCAACTAAACCATAACCGATCATCACGTGAGATGGAGTAGTTTTCAATGGTGAACATCACTATGTTGATCATATCTACTATATGATTCACGCCGACCTTTCGGTCTCCGCGTTCGAGGCCATATCTGCATATGCTAGGCTCGTCAAGTTTAACCTGAGTATTCCGCGTGTGCAAAACTGGCTTGCACCCGTTGTAGATGGACGTGAGCTTATCACACCCGATCATCACGTGGTGTCTGGGCACGACGAACTTTGGCAACGGTGCATACTCAGGGAGAACACTTCTTGATAAATTTTAGTGAGAGATCATCTTAAAATGCTACCGTCAATCAAAGCAAGATAAGATGCATAAAGGATAAACATCACATGCAATCAATATAAGTGATATGATATGGCAATCATCATCTTGTGCTTGTGACCTCCATCTCCAGAGCACCGTCATGATCACCATTGTCTTCGGCGCGACACCTTGATCTCCATCATAGCGTCGTTGTCGTCTCGCCAACTATTGCTTCTACGACTATCGCTACCTCTTAGTGATAAAGTAAAGCAATTACATGGCGTTTGCATTTTATACAATAAAGCGACAACCATATGGCTCCCACCAGTTGCCGATAACTCGGTTACAAAACATGATCATCTCATACAATAAAATATAGCATCACGTCTTGACCATATCATATCACAACATGCCTTGCAAAAACAAGTTAGACGTCCTCTACTTTGTTGTTGCAAATTTTACGTGGCTGCTACGGGCTGAGCAAGAACCGTTCTTACCTACGCATCAAAACCACAACGATAGTTTGTCAAGTTGGTGCTGTTTTAACCTTCGCAAGGACCGGGCGTAGTCACACAGTTCAACTAAAGTGAGAGAGACAGACACCCGCCAGTCACCTTTAAGCACGAGTGCTCGCAACGGTGAAACCAGTCACGCGTAAGCGTACGCGTAATGTCGGTCCGGGCCGCTTCATCTCACAATACCGCCGAACCAAAGTATGACATGCTGGTAAGCAGTATGAATTGTATCGCCCACAACTCACTTGTATTCTACTCGTGCATATGACATCTACACATAAAACCAGGCTCGGATGCCACTGTTGGGAACGTAGTAATTTCAAAAAATTTCCTACGCACACGCAAGATCATGGTGATGGCATAGCAACGAGAGGGGAGAGTATTGTCCACGCACTCGTGAGACCGTAAGCGGAAGCGTTATGACAACGCTGTTGATGTAGTCGCACGCCTTCACGATCCGACCGATCCAAGTACCGAACGCACGGCACCTCCGAGTTCAGCACACGTTCAGCTCGATGACGATCCCGGACTCCGATCCAGCAAAGTGTCGGGATGAGTTCCACAAGACGACAACGTGGTGACGATGATGATGCTCTATCGGCGCAGGGCTTCGCCTAAACTCATGACGATATGACCGAGGTGGAATATGGTGGAGGGGGCACGCACACTGCAGCTAAGGAACGATCCGTAGATCAACTTGTGTGTCATGGGGTGCCCCCTGCCCCGTATATAAAGGAGCAAGGGAGGAGGAGGCCGGCCCTAGGAGGAGGGCGGCGCCAAGGGAGTCCTACTCCCACCGGGAGTAGGACTCCTTCTTTCCTAGTCCAACTAGGAGAAGGGGAAAGGAGGGAAGTGGAGAAGGAAGGAGAGGGGGCGCGCCCCAAACCCCTTGTCCAATTCGGACTGGGCTTGGGAGGCGCGCGCCACCTCCCCGGCTCCTTCCCACTAAGGCCCATTAAGGCCCAATACTCTTCCCGTATTCCCGTAACTCCTGGTACTCGAAAAATACCAATTACTCGGAACCTTTCCGAACTCCGAATATAGTCGTCCAATATATCGATCTTTACGTCTCGACCATTTCAAGACTCCTCGTCATGTCCCTGATCTCATCCGGCACTCCGAACTCCTTCGGTACATCAAAACTCATAAACTCATAATATAACTGTCATCAAAACCTTAAGCGTGCGGACCCTACGGGTTCGAGAACTATGTAGACATGACCTAGAACTATTCTTGGTCAATAACCAATAAGCGGAACCTGGATGCTCATATTGGCTCCTACATATTCTACGAAGATCTTTATCGGTCAAACCGCATAACAACATACGTTGTTCCCTTTGTCATCGGTATGTTGCTTGCCCGAGATTTGATCGTCGGTATCCAATACCTAGTTCAATCTCGTTACCGGCAAGTCTCTTTACTCGTTCTGTAATACATCATCCCGCAACTAACTCATTAGTTGCAATGCTTGCAAGGCTTATAGTGATGTGCATTACCGAGAGGGCCCAGATATACCTCTCCGACAATCGGAGTGACAAAACCTAATCTCGAAATACGCCAACCCAACATGTACCTTTGGAGACACCTGTAGTACTCCTTTATAATCACCCGATTACGTTGTGACGTTTGGTAGCACCCAAAGTGTTCCTCCGTAAACGGAGTTGCATAATCTCATAGTTACAGGAACATATATAAGTCATGAAGAAAGCAATAGCAATGTACTAAACGATCAAGTGCTAGGCTAACGGAATGGGTCATGTCAATCACATCATTCTCCTAATGATGTCATCCCATTAATCAAATAACAACACATGTCTATGGTTAGGAAACATAACCATCTTTGATTAATGAGCTAGTCAAGTAGAGGCATACTAGTGACTATATGTTTGTCTATGTATTCACACATGTATTATGTTTCCGGTTAATACAATTCTAGCATGAATAATAAACATTTATCATGAAATAAGGAAATAAATAATAACTTTATTATTGCCTCTAGGGCATATTTCCTTCACAGCTTTCATAAGATCACCCACCAGAAACTCCAGCTTCTTCTTCTCCTCTATCAGCCAGTCCCTCTCTTCCTTGAAGTCATCCCTCTCCTTCCTGGTGTTCCTAATGATCTCTCCCTGAGATCTAAGAATGCACTTCATCTCCTTGTGCTCCTGAGCTAGTTTCTCCATCTCCTTCATCTTGCCAATGCCATCACTCTCCTTCTCCTTGCTGATAGCTAGCTTCTCCATGTCCTTGTCCACATCCATCTGCTTCTGCTTGAACTCTTCATCACTCATGACCCTGTTGTTCTGATATGCCCAATCAAACATCTTGGTGACATCCTCAACCAGCTGACTGTACTGATCACCAAGTGTATCCAACTCCTTGTGCACCTTCTCCAACTCTTTCTTATACTTCTCATGGTCAATAATTTTGCCATTGTTCTCCTCATGAAACATCTCCCATATCTTCACCAAACATCTTTGCAAAATAGAAGGCCATGGGGCATCAACCCACTTAGCAACTCCACAGTCAATACCATCCTGCATCAAGTATTAGAAAATAAATATGCTAGCTTCAAAGCTAAAATAGATGAGATATTCAGTGATTCTGTCAAACTTGCAGATACCACATTAACTGAATAAATCATGTATCATAAATTAAGGCTTCCATCTACAGACAGACAGTACAAATCATGTACAGACAGTACAAATATCAGAACAACAGGGTCAATGCTTCAGTTAATGTATCATAAAACTAAAATACATGTTTCATTAACTGAATTTGCAGACAGTCCAAATAATGTTTCATTAACTGAATTTACTGACACAATTTTATTCTTGCATCTTCAGACAGTCCAAATCATGCTTCATTAACTGAATTTACCAACAACAATTCAAAACATCTGCAGACTAACTACCACCAACACAAACCCTAGTTGGATACAACTGACCTGAGGAACAGCACATCCATAGAACCTCCTCCCAGTGTCATTTCCTTCAAATGCAACATATTTCATGCATGGGGCCAAGTGCAGTCTACATGTGATGCTTGCATCTGCAGCTCTACCACAGAAGGATGCATCTATGGTGGTGCCAGGTTCTTTGCATTGTAGCACAGTAATGAACCTCAGAACAAAGAGCAAGTGCTCCAAACCATTGTCTCAAATCGAAGAACACTTGAACCCTAACCCTAACCCTAGGTGCGAAACAGATCTCTTACCCAGTGTTGCTCCAGCTCCATGCTGACCAGCTCCTCCTCGCTGCTCTCCTCTCCATCGTTCCACGACGACATCTTCAACAGCGGCGAGGGAACCGTGCCTCCAGCGGCGGAGAAGAGCTCCGGCGGCGACAGCAGGGGACATAGCAGAGTGGGGTGGAGTGAGAGTGAGAGTGAGCGAGTGGAGTGGAGTGTGAGCGGCGGCGAGTGGAGGGCTCTGTTTTGTACGCGCGTGCCCTAACGGCCGTCAACCCGTGCGCCGTCCGGTTAGTGCGACGTGGCACCTGACGGGTGGGCCAGCCCTGTCAGAAATCGGGTTAACTGCGTGTCGCGACCGATTTTCCGGGTATTAAATTTCCAGAAAATGGCCCTTGTGCTCACCAGCCCCAGGATTACTGTTAGCTGATGAGGCACCAACTTGATACAGAAATTCCAAGCAAAGACCAAAATATGTAGTACAAGACCATCCTGCCTGTGGGTACAACAATTTGGTTTCTAGTGGTTGATGACGGAAGCGGTTTGTGGATCATCGCCGTCTATGGGACTCCATTTCCCACAGGAACAGCTGACCAGGTTAACTCCTATCTTCGAGGCTACGGTCTCCGTTGCTTAGGTTCCGGGTGATCATCGCAACGCTCCTCTTCATGCAAGAAATCTGGCCAAGACAATAGCCAGGGACAAGTTGAGTACTTTGAATGTACTCGCAAACATTATGAACACGGGTATAATATAAATGATAATCATGCACGGAAATATTCTATAATCACATTGTCGGTCATAAAATAGAATCTACGATGCATGCAAACAGGTTATTTATATGTAACAAGAATATGAAATGACAGAGTAGGAAATAAATGCACCATTCGGATGTGCAAGCGGCGTCTCGAAATGATGGTAAATAACAAGCATGCCTTAGTCGGGCGTCTGAGCGACGCCACATAAAGGGCTTATAAGGTAAAACAAATATCAAGCATGCCACTGTCGGGCGTCTCAGCGACACCACATAAAGGGCTTATAAAGGAAATAAATAACAAGTAATGCCACGATCGAGGCGTCATGCGACACCACATAAAGGGCTTATAAAGGAAATAAATAACAAGTAATGCCACAGTCGGGCGTCTGAGCGACACCACATAAAGGGCTTATAAAGGAAATAAGTAACAAGTAATGCCACAGTCGGGCGTCTGAGCGACACCACATAAAGGGCTTATAAAGGAAATAAATAACAAGTAATGCCACAGTTGGGCGTCTGTGCGACACCACATAAAGGGCTTATAAAGGAAATAAATAACAAGTAATGCCACAATCGGGCGTCTGAGCGACACCACATAAAGGGCTTATAAAGGAAATAAATAACAAGTAATGCCACAGTCGGGCGTCTGAGCGACACCACATAAAGGGCTTATAAAGGAAATACATTCATAGTGAATATCCAGGAGGTAGAACCGTCCCAGGGATACTCAATAAATCAAGTAAAGGCAATAGTTAGTCCAAGATAAAAATAATCAAAATCATCATAATCAACACAAGTCACAAATCATGATCCATGTTCTGGTTTAGCAGTTTCTCCTCCGAAGACCGACACTAAGACCGACACTTGGCCTGACCCAGACTGTAGTCCTTAACCATGGACACGGCTATTCGAATACGTTTAATACCTCTGCAGAGGGTGTACTCTTTACCCACGAGTAACGGATTTCTTTAGTCCATCGGGACTAATTCCGCTTCACGGTCTTTTAGTCGAAACACGCCTGACTTGCACACACCAGCTTAACTTACCGGTGTCTGGAATCACCCATGACACCTGTCAAGCAAAACTCTAAGTGGGGAGGCTACAACCTCGTGTAGCATGGGATCAAATTTCTATCGCGCGCTCTAAGGGGTGCACCCCTCTCTGTCCCAACCGGATGCACCCATGCTCCCGGACCAGGTGGCATGCCTACCGGATGCAGCCGGTATCTTCCACCATGGCCTCTCTGTACGGTGTGTGCCAAGACAAGGGTTAAAAACTTACTGAACCATACCCTACCTACGGCAGGGACTAGTGGCAGCATGAAACAAGTATGGGGGTTACTGGAACAAGACTCGATCTACGGTGACTCAGAGGCTTAAGTATTCCCTGCATGATATGCATGACAAATGTATTTCAATCAATGTAATCACCGCTCATTATACCTTACTATGCCATACCGACATAACCGTCCCAACGGAGACCGCGACAAGCTCACGCCTACCCAAGGCGGAGGCCTTCCGGATTCCTTTCCGCATGCATGCAAGGCACATGAGGATGATTACCATCACAAGTATATTCATTTCCAACAACATGGAAATCACTAATATGCATCCATGCAAATGATCATATCACATGAAATAACAAGTATTCCGAAATGAGGTGGTGTTATAAACGTGTCAACGAACACACCAAAAATATTATGCCGGGTTCAGAATGCTTGCCTTCAAGGTGTGGAGAGGTGGGGGTGCTCTCCAAAACTTTTTGAAAGTTTTCTGCCTCTCTCCAAAATCCTAATTTGAAAAATATTGGAATTAACACACAATTTCAAAACAGCACAAAAAGTTGTTTAATTTATTTTTTCAAATAAATCTTAAAATAAACTAGACAATATTTGAGAGAGGTAGGAAAAGGAATCAACTCATTTGGAGTTTTATTTAAAAAGATACAACCAGTCAAAGTTTAGTCAATACTCTGTTATTTAAAATAAAATAGAAAAAGAAAACGGTTCGAATATGAACACGTCGAAGACGTACTCCGGAGATACGCTTCCACTTAACCCACGTGGACAGGTGCGGGGTCACGGACAGTCGGTCCAGGGGGCCCACTAGTCATGTTTGACTAGTCTCCCCTCCCTCCTCTTCTCCTGCCCGAGCAGAGGCGGGACTCCGGCGACCGTCGCCGGTGAACGGCGGTTCCTTGCGGGAAGCTGAGGGCGGGGATGGATCCGTGGATCTAGGGCGATCCTCCCGGTGGTCGTAGGGTCGTCGGAGGTGGAGGAAATCGCCGGCGGTGAGCTCTGCGGCGGACGGCGGCTTCGGGAGCAAAGTGAGTTTGGGCCTATGGTAGCTTTACGTCGTAGCTGGGGGTCTGGGTGGCTCCGCAAGACGGAGTGGAGTCTTTTGGTGGTGTTGGGAGGGCCGGGGAGGTTCTGGTTGTGCCGAACGGAGCCGGGAGGCGGTGGTGGCCGAACTGGCCGGAGTCGGGGAAGACGGCCTCTTCCTCTTCAATTGGCGGCAATGGGGGCACTAGGAGGACGGTGTGAGGCTGCCCGAGTGCTTGGAGGGGCTCGGGGCTCCTTAAATGGGCGAGTCAAGGCGGTTCTGCGGCGGCCGCGGATAAGGTCGCCGGCGACCGTCTTTCTGTAGCTTGCAGGGCGACGTGGAGGCGACGAGGGCTAGCCGACGAGCGAGGGGACAAGCGTGCGCGGCTCCCAGGGGCAAGTGGCGAGCCGGGGTGGCTCAGGCGGCGCCGACCGTGGCAGAGGGGCACTGCGAACGCCGGCGTGCCACCAAGAGTGCCCTGACGGCGGCGCTGTAGGGTGCCAGGGCGGCTTGGAGGTTTCTGGTGAGAAGGGGAGTGCGTGGCGCGGCTTTGCAGTGTGGGGCCAAACCAGGGGCGCGACGCGGCGGCTCGTGTGCGCGGGTGCAGTTGGCGCGCTCTGGGCGCGCCCAGTGCACGCCCACCATCTGCTCGACGAAATGCCATGGCATGCTAGGTGGCTTGGTTGGGGCTGGGGATTAGCAGGTCTAGTCTAGGGGTAGCTAGGATGCTAGTGGACATGCCTGTTGGGTCAGAGGATGTCAGGACCCCGATTCCAAGTCACATCGATCTAGCCGGTAACACCTCATATCACTTTGCGGCCTCACGCACGGTATTCCCACGGTGTCGCCTTACCATGGTCCGGGACCGTTTGCGTCTTTTGGCTCACGTATATGATAGTGTCGCTAGCATCCATATGACAGAGAACCCGGGCCGACATGGCTAGTCGTGAACCCAAAGCGGCACTAACCCATGGGGACAGGCATACATGAATCACATCGAGCATGTCGGTCATCAACGTATGAATCCGGGCTGTAACCTTTGGGCTAACAGGACTCCGTAACCCAGCCGTAGCAGGCTAGGCAGGACTCCGGATATCACCGCGTGACATTTCCCGAAGGGATGACATAGGAACAAGTGAAACACATGCCGCCAGTCAAGTGTCCAAAGGAGTAGTCTTTGGGCTAGCAGGACTCGGTGAACCGGGCTGTAGCGGACTACTATCGCTCAGAAGCACTAGACTACATTTCCCCATATGAGAGGCTGCCAAGGATAAACAACTAGATTGTCGGATCCCACACATACCAAGCATTTCAAACATACACACAATATGCTCAATATGTGTAAATACAACATGGCATCACAACATAACTCTACGACTCAAATATTTATTCATTAGGCTCCGAGGAGCGAGATATTACAAACATGGGTCTCATGATCCAACATTTAGAGCATACAAAACAAAGCACACACAGAAGCTTAACATGTCCGAGTACAGACATCTACAAATGAAAAAGGCTGAGAAGCCTGTACTTCTTCACACACGCTCTCGCCACTTACCGCCATGTACACCTCGTGTATCTCGGCAACCTTCAAGCGGAAGCCTCGCGAGGGAGTCGGCCACGACCTGACTAACCACACAAGTCTCTCGTCCAGGTTTATCGCCTATTCGGGTTCCATCCGCAAGGAGATCCGCCGGGTGTCGCCACGGCCCCAAACGATGTGAGCAGGGTTCCCAAGCCCACCAACCGGGTGCCACTTGGTACACCGTGCCACTGTGCCTAGTCTGTCCCAAGCCCACCTGTACCGGGTGCCACTTGGTAGACTACTAACACTACCTACAAACACCAGAAACTAGTTGCAACTCCTGGATAGAGATCAAGTTGATTAATAAGTCGAGAGAGCTTGGAGCGCCCGGAGCCCAATGTGTGGTAGTAACTGTTCTTGGATCACAAACACAGAACTCAGTTCCTAAGGACGACTTCAATGAGACAACCCACCATGTACTCCTACATGGCCTCTCACCGCTACCTTTACCAAATCGTGTTCACACACTTAGCTCTCACACAGTAGGACATGTTCACGCACCTCCAATTTATCCCCGATGAATCAGACCTGACACAACTCTAAGCAATAGCAGGCATGACAACAAGCATGAATGAGTAGGCACATCATGGCTCAAACAACTCCTACTCATGCTAGTGGGTTTCATCTAATTACTGTGGAATGACAGGTCATGCAGAGGATAAAGGGGTTCAGCTACATGACAAGTAACACATGAGTTGTTGTTGTCCTAATGCAGTAAAATAGAGCAGGAGCGAGAGAGTGGGATTATATCGGAATGAACAAGGGGGTTTTGCTTGCCTGGCACTTCTGAAGATATTATAGTTCTTCATCGGTGTCATCGAACTCATCGTCGGTACGTCGTTTACTGAGAGGGGACAAACACCGGCAAACAAGGAAGAACACAATCAATGCAATGCGACAATATGATGCATGCATGTGACATGGCAATATGATGTGATTTGAGCAAATGCGACTAGCAACAGGTTAAATGAAGTTGGTTTGAACCCTAAGTTCAAATTCAAACTCCATATGTGGATATTCAAATGCCATTATTTGTATTGTGCTAAACAGCCGCTATAGTTGTTCTAACATGCATGAAAATGGTACAGATGGATAGATTGAATTTTTCTGATCATTTTTCATATATAATTTGTTTCATTTGGAGTTATGGTTTAATTTCTATGATCTTTTGAAGTTTTGGATATTTTCTGGAATTTCCTGAATAAGAATAAATCCAGAAATCAAATTAATGCGTCAGCATGACGTCACTGTGATGTCAGCAGTCAACTGGGTCGGCCAGGTCAAACCTGACCAGTGGGACCCATACGTCAGCGTCTGAGACTGGCTTAGGTGGATGACATGTGGGACCAGTCAAAGCTGACTTGGCCGAGGTCAACTGATTTAACAGAAAAAATATACTAATCCTAATTAAGCGCAGGGGCCCACATGGCAGTGGCTCATGGGGTGATTAGCCCCTAACTAAGTGGCCACGTCGGCCCGCCGGAGTTTGGCCGGCGGCGACCTCAAGCCACGGTGGAAGCTTGCCGGAAAACCGCTACGGGGCTCGGTTTTGCGCGTGGTTTGCGTCTACAGGGCGCTGGCAGTGAGGCGCATCCGGTGGAGGCCGCGTGGTGTGCTGGGGGTGTGCGTAGCAGCGGCGGCGGCGAGCCGGGCGGCCGCCGGAGTTCGGGCGAGGTTGGTTCCGAGGCTAGGGGGGCACGGCGAGGCGCGTGGGAAGTGCTACGGGCTCGTGCGAGTGCGGCGGAGACGATGACGTGCTCGGAATCGATCCAACGCGGTTCGTGGGCCACGACGGCGACGTGCGGTGGCGGCGGTGGTGCGGCCGAGCTCGGTGCAGTTGCTGTGGTGCTCGAGAGCGAGAACGGGAAGGGGGAGAAGGAAGAGGAGCTCACGGGGAGTCGGTTGGAGCAGACGGCGAGCTCGGGGATGTCCGGACGGCGGTGGAATCACGGCGGCGATCGCGGGACCCGAGGAGGGAACGGCGGAGCTAAGCGGCATCGAGGCTTCGGCGCCCTTCGTCTGGGTGAGGATGAAAAGAGGGGCGAGGCGGAGCTTCCTGGGTCATCGGCGAGGCGGGGAGGTGGCTGTGGCCGCGGCGAACGGCGTCGGTGGCAACGGCGGTGCTCGGTGGGGAAGAGAGAGGGATCCAGGGGAAGTGAGGGTGAGGGAGAGAGCGAGGAGGGTCCAGGAGGTGTCGTGGCGTCCCCGTGGCGTCGTCTAGGATCACCGCGAGGAGCCAGGCAGGCAGGGAGGGAGGAGGTGGCGTGGCAGGCGGCCACGCGCCTCAATCCTGGCGAGGAGGAAGACGACGGAAGCGGCGGTGGGCTGGGCCGTCTTTGGGCAGTTGGTGGCGCCCGAGTAAGGCCAGTGTACTAACTCTTTCTCTCTCTGCGTTATTTTGTTTATTGTTTACATTTTCTATTTATTTTGATCTGTTTTGAATTAGTAAAATACTAACTCATTTTGTAAAATCTCGACAAAAATTGTGGGCACTATTTGAATTATTTCCAACAGCCCTCAATTGTTTTCAGAAGTATTGAAGCATTAAAAATATTTATAGGCATTAAATGCTCCAATTCAAATACTTTAAAAATTAATCCAGTGACCAAATATGTCATGAAAAATGTGCATCACTCTGGTTATGGTTTATAGCATTTTTCCAGAAATGATGAACATTTTCTAAAGCCATTTGGATTCACTCAAAAATATTTTTGGGTGAACCTATTTGAATTCCTTTAATGCTAGGGTTTAGGCAATCCCCGTTTCAATTTCAAAAGAATTTAAACATGATGCAACACATGACTAGCTAGCTCAGTGCATACTAGAACTATGGATGTGACGGCTCACCCCCACTAAACAAGAATCTCGTCCCGAGATTTAGGACGTGAGGTAAGAAGACAGAGGGGCACAAAACTATCACAATCTTCTCGATCCAATTGCCCTTCTCGAAGATGTTGATTCATTCCATCATCTTGGTCTTGACATCTTTCCCTTCGAGATCTTCACTCGACACGACAACAGAAGAGAGGGAAACCCTACAAGATTTGATCTTCTTGAAGATCGAGCAACTGACGATAAACTCACGGAATGAGGCATAGAACACCTCTTGAGCTGAGAAGTTCAAACACACTTCGAGAGGAATGGAAGAACAGATGACGGGGTTCGATTTGGTAGGCAACAATTCCATGCTTGAGGAGATGGTGAATGGTTTCAAGATAGCGACGAAATAATTGCCATGATACCATAACGGGGCACCTTAGGGGAGGTGACTTGTGGAAATATTCCCTTAAGTGGCAAAAAGAATTACTTTTGATACAGATATCATTGAAACTCTTTATACCAACCTAAGGCAATTCTCGAGCGACCAATTGGAGGGGTTCGGTAGAATGGCATACCGGATTAGAATGGATGATGTGGATTACTTTGTTGAAAACAACACAAGTGATGATTTTAGTAATCGGGAGAAGCTCAACAAGAGAGAGTGAGTCCACTGTTTGAAAAGTTATAGCATAACCGAGGAAACCGAGAGCAATCCCGGTTAGTGCCGATGATAACACTGGCGCCAGCGTGCTCTCAAGAACTTGAGCATTTCCATATTCATCAAGGTTTTACCAACATCCGTGTCAAGGATCCACGGCAACACAACATACTACCATGATGGATAGTGATGGACAATGCAGATGCATAGGAAGATAACAGCTTCTTAGATTTCACCTTAGCGGGACAAGGGAATAAAATCTGGATGATCGACCGAGAGACATTTAGCACTCCGCTTCTAATGTTCTCCTTGATGTGCTAGCGTAAACCATAGATAATTATGGTTTGATATCTAGAACATCAAGTAAAAGGTCGAACTTCGGGAACACAAAAATCCATAAGAAACAACTAGGGAGTAGATCCTACAAAATCCTTATGGGGAGGTGGCCAACTTCCTCAAACAAGATACTACAATAATAGGTCTTCCGGCTGGGTGTGTTGGCCACGACATCCACTTTACCGTTTATCGAGGAACAAATATTATAGTTCTTGGGAAATGTTCCAACCATTATATCTGCCTGAGATTCAGATCTGGTTGGTGTCAGGATATTCCAGACTCATCGAGTCTAGGAAGAAATACGAAAGTTTGCAACACAAATCGATTTAAATGACGCTATGAGATTCTCGAAATGAACTACGATAGCAAGCTCCAAAACATGAGCTGGTTCTGCTACACATGTGTGAACACGCTGTCTCGCATAAAACATGATCACATGGTAGTCTTACAATAAAACACTACCGAAGTTCGATAGGGAACCATCATCAATGACATCGAAGTCTCCACGCGTGGAAGTCCAAAGAGTTCACCTTGGACAGACTCCTTTATCTTTGAACAACTCAATCAGTGGCTTGGTGTGCTAGGAATACATATAGAATGAAGGTTGCAAGTCTCCAGACCACAGGATACTTCGCACATATGCATTACTGACTTGGGATGATTCCAGAGGAAGCAAAACAAACCTTTCTCAAATCCACGGCGACAACTTGCACCAAATGCACGTGAATCAGAGAAAGTCACTTCTTTCATCCAACATATTCTTCACGGATGGGACATGAAGATAATGCTTATAAAAGTTTCCAACACTAGGTTGATGTTCAACAGGAATCATGGGGGGACAAAATGCTGCTGATGGGCTCAACAACAACTCATCAGAATTTCCATATCACTGGACTTCCACCATCATGTGAACACGGTGATAGTATTGGTCAGACCAAAAGATGTAATGGTGTATGCTCGAGGGGTCAACCACGAGTAAGACAACATTACGAGCATCGTTGGTACTGATTTGATTTGACGATAGCCCACACTCAAATCAAAGGATTGATAGGACAATAGGTCCAAAGAATCGATCACAGGGACCAATCGATGAAGATATCATCTTTCTTCAACACACACTACACAAGAATATCCCTTTGGAACGAACTAAGTTAGGCAAGCTTTTATCTTCCAACTCTCCAAGTTGTTGTTTAGCCTACACAACTAGCTCAAGGGTTTCCAACACAGATTCTTGGAGAAGGGGTGGTTTACACGAAACCAACTTGATCACGAACTCAACATAGCGGTCAGGTGACAACGTGGTAACACTTCCAAGAAGATATTTGGAGAGTCACAAACCACCGGTATGTTACTAAGCTCGAGAACAATCTTGCTTCTGAGGGCAAGACGATATGATCAAAAGAGTGAGGGATTGACACAATCCTAACTCATACATCGAAGAGTGCACCAGAACTAAGGACTAGGTAGCACAATTAATCTTAGGATGATGATTCAATAACCAACACGCTAAGAATGAAAATATTGTCCATTTACTACCAAGCAACGAGGTTGCTAGGAGTATTGATTTTACACATCACAATTCACTTGTCGGCATTCCGGTTGCATCAACACGGGACCGAGGAATGAATAATGATAGCGAGAGTATCACTGCATCAAGAATTCATAAGAGAAGGTGCAATTCTCATGACGTTCCTGACATAAAGGGGGGTAATACTCCGAGGTAGAGCAGAATCAAAACCTAGATTGGCATTTTGATCTGCGGAATACAACTGCTTTGACCCAATCCTAGAAATGGACAAGGTACTGGAGTTTGTTTCTCCTAGTCATTCCAGAATAGAATGGCTTGACGGACCACATGAGTAATAGGCATTTATAACATGAATGCACAACTACTCCTGACTATCAACTGATAGGCGGGGTCATAATACAACTAAGGAGGAACAACTCGAGGAACATATAACTTTCTGAGTTGTGGATGCATAGATTAGTATGTCGAACCAAGTTCAACATGTTTCTTCCGGATAACCCATGCAGAGAGGTAGGACCGGCAGAGTCACAATTATGAATGGAGAACTCCTCAAGAGTACTCGATTGTGATCTTTGGTTCAATTAACTTCGCCTTAAATAGTTCATGGCATTTGGAAGAAGGAAATGCCACGGACCTCGAGGACTATCGCAAAGTTACTAATAACCTAAGGGAGCTAGCAATTACTATCAACATGAAGTAAGTAGGGTGAATCTCGGGTTCAGAAACCCAGGAGTAGAATACCTACTACTAAATGGCATCACAGGATGCTTTCGAGAATGACGGCCAGAATCATCACACTGGGAACACAAAGCATGGCTGGATTACTAAGTGACTCCCTAAAACACCTAGGGTCATAATAATAGTTCCAACATATATGTCAAGGCAATAAATTACCTCAACGCACCGGTTAGTGTGCTTATTCTGACCAAAAGGACATAAAAATGAGAGGAAGGAATTTTGCAAATGCTTCAGATAGTTTAGAAACCTGGGATGACTCGGACAGCATAACGGCTGTAAATGCTCAAAATGATTTGAGACATCCTGCAAAAATGGTGGCATAACCACTCAACATCACAATATCAAGGTTCCGAGATCAACTGTCAACATACAGAAGTAGTAGGAACTGAACTGAGGCTTGAAACCATCAATCATATAAGTCTATGGATTAGTAACACGTCATCCTGATAGAAAGATGAGAAGCCTAGTTCTTAAACCCGTAGAAGAGAAGAGGATGACTCAGATTAGAAGGCCATGAGGTATAAGGAGTAAAAAGAGCCTTACGTTCCCTTCCACAATCAATTCCCTTATATAACTAAAGCATTTCTAGACACAACTTTGACCGGTTTGGCTTGGTAATCCTACAGGCAGTCAGGCTCTGATACCAAAACTGTCAGGACCCCGATTCCAAGTCACATCAATCTAGCCGGTAACACCTCATATCACTTTGCGGCCTCACGCACGGTATTCCCATGGGTGTCGCCTTACCATGGCCCGGGACCGTTTGCGTCTTTTGGCTCACGTATATGATAGTGTCGCTAGCATCCATATGACAGAGAACCCGGGCCGACATGGCTAGTCGGGAACCCAAAGCGGCACTAACCCATGGGGACAGGCATACATGAATCACATCGAGCATGTCGGTCATCAACGTATGAATCCGGGCTGTAGCACTGGGCTAACAGGACTCGGTAACCCGGCTGTAGCAGAGCTAGGCAGGACTCGGATATCACCGCGTGACATTTCCCGAAGGGACATACATAGGAAAGTGAAACACATGCCCGATCAAGTGTCCAAAGCGGTAGTCTTTGGGCTAGCAGGACTCGGTGAACCGGGCAGAAGCGGACTACTATCGCTTAGGAAGCACTAGACTACATTTCCCCATATGAGAGGCTGCCAAGGATAAACAACTAGATTGTCGGATCCCACACATACCAAGCATTTCAAACATACACACAATATGCTCAATATGTGTAAATACAACATGACATCACAACATAACTCTACGACTCAAATATTTATTCATTAGGCTCCGAGGAGCGAGATATTACAAACATGGGTCTCATGATCCAACATTCAGAGCATACAAAACAAAGCACACACGGAAGCTTAACATGTCTGAGTACAGACATCTACAAATGAAAAAGGCTGAGAAGCCTGACTATCTACCAGATCCTGCCGAGGGCACAAGATCGTAGCTGAGGTAACAAGCTAAACGTCGAAGTCCACGCGGAACTACTAGCGTAGGCCAAGTCTCTGCAAAAACATAAGATAGGCAAACGTGAGTACAATTGTACTCAGCAAGACATACATCATAACTAACTACATATGCATCAAGATCAACAAAGGGGTGGTGGAGTTTGATCAAGAAGCCAGCTTTGACTCGGTGGCTATCCTGAACTACATCGCAAGTAACTCTTTTGAGGTGGCGCACACGAGTCCACATATTCACCATATCAATACACCACTATGGATCCGCTCCGCCTACCTACAAAACGCCATCCATAGCACTCACGCTTATCTTGCGTAGTTTTAGAGTATCCACTTTCACTTGTCTATGAACCGTACAGTGCAACCCAGAAGTCCTTTATCATGGACACGGCTATTCGAATAGATCATATTAACCCCGCAGGGTGTACTTCTTCACACACGCTCTCGCTACTTACCGCCATGTACACCTCGTGTATCTCGGCAACCTTCTAGCGGAAGCCTGGCGAGGGAGTCGGCCACGACCTGACTAACCACACAAGTCTCTCGTCTTGGTTTATCGCCTATTCGGGTTCCATCCGCAAGGAGATCCGCCGGGTGTCGCCACGGCCCCAAACGATGTGAGCAGGGTTCCCAAGCCCACCAACCGGATGCCACTTGGTACACCAGACCCTTTGTGCCTAGTCATCCCAAGCCCACATGCGGGTGCCACTTGGTAGACTACTAACACTACCTACAAACACCGAAACTAGTTGCAACTCCCGGACAGAGATCAAGTTGATTAATAAGTCGAGAGAGCTTGGAGCGCCGGAGCCCAATGTGTGGTAGTAACTGCTCATGGATCACAAACATGTAACTGGGCCTCCTATGGACGGCTTCAATGAGACAACCCACCATGTACTCCTACATGGCCTCTCACCGCTACCTTTACCAAATCGTGTTCACACACTTAGCTCTCACACAGTAGGACATGTTCACGCACCTCCAATTCATCCCCGATGAATCAGACCTGACACAACTCTAAGCAATAGCAGGCATGACAACAAGCATGAATGAGTAGGCACATCATGGCTCAAACAACTCCTACTCGTGCTAGTGGGTTTCATCTAATTACTGTGGAATGACAGGTCATGCAGAGGATAAAGGGGTTCAGCTACCGCAGCAAGTAACACATGAGTCGTTGTTGTCCTAATGCAGTAAAATAGAGCAGGAGCGAGAGAGTGGGATTATATCGGAATGAACAAGGGGTTTTGCTTGCCCGGCACTTCGAAGATATTATAGTTCTTCATCGGTGTCATAGAACTCATCGCTTGCACGCTGCGTTAATCGAGAGGGGACAAACACCGGCAAACAAGGAAGAACACAATCAATGCAATGCGACAATATGATGCATGCATGTGACATGGCAATATGATATGATTTGAGCAAATGCAACTAGCAACAAGTTAAATGAAGTTGGTTTGAACCCTAAGTTCAAATTCAAACTCCATATGTGGATATTCAAATGCCATTATTTGTTTTGTGCTAAACAGCAGCTATAGTTGTTCTAACATGCATGAAAATGGCACAAATGGATAGATTGAATTTTTCTTATCATTTTTCATATATAATTTGTTTCATTTGGAGTTACGGTTTAATTTCTATGATTTTTTGAAGTTTTGGATATTTTCTGGAATTTCCTGAATAAGAATAAATCCAGAAATCGAATTAATGCGTCAGCATGACGTCACTGTGATGTCAGCAGTCAACTGGGTCGGCCAGGTCAAACCTGACCAGTGGGACCCATACGTCAGCGTCTCAGACTGGCTTAGGTGGATGACATGTGGGACCAGTCAAAGCTGACTTGGCCAAGGTCAACTGGCACGTGGGGTCCATGGCATTAACACTAATTTAACAGAAAAAATATATTAATTCTAATTAAGCGCAGGGGCCCACATGGCAATGGCTCATGGGGTGATTAACCCCTAACTAAGTGGCCACGTCGGCCCGCCGGAGTTTGGCCGGCGGCGACCTCAAGCCACGGTGGAAGCTTGCCGGAACCGCCACGGGCTCGGTTTTGCTGCGTGGTTTGCGCTTCTGTATACCGGCAAAGGAGGCGCATCCGGTGGAGGCCGCGTGGTGTCTTTGGGGTGAAGTAGCGGCGGGCGAGCCGGGCGGCCGGAGTTCGGCGAGGTTGGTTCCGAGGCTAGGGGGACGGCCAGCGTGGGAAGTGCTACGGGCTCGCGGCGAAAGCGGCGGAGACGATGACGTGCTCGGAATCGATCTAACGTGTCTGTGGCCACGACGGCGACGTGCGGTGGCGGAGGTGGTGCAGCCGAGCTCGGTGCAGTTGCTGTGGTGCTCGAGAGCGAGAACGGGAAGGGGGAGAAGGAAGAGGAGCTCACGGGGAGTCGGTTGGAGCAGACGGCGAGCTCGGGGATGTCCGGACGGCGGTGGAATCACGGTGGCGATCGCTGGGACCCTAGGAGGGGAACGGCGGAGCTAGCAGCATCCAGGGGCTTCCGGCGCCCTTCGTCTGGGTGAGGATGAAAAGAGGGGCGAGGCGGAGCTTCCTGGGTCATCGGCGAGGCGGGGAGGTGGCTGCGGCCGCGGCGAACGGCGTCGGTGGCGATGGCGGCGCTCGGTGGGGAAGAGACAGGGATCCAGGGGGAAGTGAGGGTGAGGGAGAGAGCGAGGAGGGTCCAGGAGGTGTCGTGGCGTCCCCGTGGCGTCGTCTAGGAGCACCGCGAGGAGCCAGGCAGGCAGGGAGGGAGGAGGTGGCCGGCGCGGGGCGGCCACGCGCCTCTGTCCTTCTGGCGAGGGAGGAAGACGGTAGGGGGGGAAGCGGCGGTGGGCTGGGCCGTGCTGGGCCGGTTGGTGGCGCCAAGTAAGGCCCAGGTACTAACTCTCTCTCTGCGTTATTTTGTTTATTGTTTCTGTTTTCTATTTATTTTGATCTGTTTTGAATTAGTAAAAATACTAACTCATTTTGTAAAATCCTGACAAAAATTGTGGGCACTATTTGAATTATTTCCAACAGCCCTCAATTGTTTTCAGAAGTATTGAAGCATTTAAAATATTTATAGGCATTAAATGCTCCAATTCAAATACTTTAAAAATTAATCCAGTGACCAAATATGTCATGAAAAATATGCATCACTCTGGTTATGGTTTATAGCATTTTTCCAGAAATGATGAACATTTCCTAAAGCCATTTGGATTCACTGAAAAATATTTTTGGGTGAACCTATTTGAATTCCTTTAATGCTAGGGTTTAGGCAATCCCCATTTCAATTTCAAAAGAATTTAAACATGATGCAACACATGACTAGCTAGCTCAGTGCATACTAGAACTAGGGATGTGACAACTATCAGGTCCACAATGCAAACCAAAACTCATGCCAAATCTGTCCATGCACTCCAGGTGTTTGACAAAATGCCACAGGCACCTAGGCTTTTCTTGGAGTGGCCAAATCTTCCAGATCCTAGTCTCTTTAGATGCACAAGAGGGTGGTGAGGTTAGTTTATACAAAGCACAAACTTGTTAGTGCAAGTTTTGCAGAACTACAATTCTGGACAGGAGGTAAATGGCATCATCTCATGGACCAAATTTTTTTCCAATGAGATCATCCTTCTGGACATAAGGGTTTTGTAGGATGGTCTACAAGCAGGGGGAAGAATCCAGGGCCAAAGAGCAAGCAAGAATATGGATGCTGTACAAACCATCATGTTGGACCATAATGAAGATGAGGTTGATTCACTCAAAATTTTCAAATAACACCACTGGGTTTTTGCATAAAGTTGAATCATATGCTACTACCAACATCCCATAATTTTGGTGGAGGCTAGAAAGAAATATTTAAATGAGTTGTAGTGCAAAATTGCCCAATCGGACCAGAGAGGAGAATTGGGTGTAGAGCTCAAAATATTTCACTAATAAAAGATATTTTTGCATAAAAGTGATTTAAAAACATCACCTGACATCTCAAAATTTTGGTGGAATTTTTGAAAGAATTTATAAAAGGGTTGCAGTTCAAAAAGCACCATAAAACCATGGGAAACCATTTTTCAAGAAAATAAAGATCAAGCAAATTAATTATGTAATTAGTTCTACTAATAAAAGAAGAGTTTTTCTTGAGAGGTTAAACAAGTCCAATAACATATTTGAAAGGTTTTCTTTTTGGGGAAAACTATAATAACAAGAGAGAGAAAAAAATGGTTCAGAAAAAATCAAAAGGAGCCCAGAAAATAAAAGTTTTAAGTTCCTGGCAAAATTTTAATTAATAAATCAAGGTCAAAATTTTGGGGTGTCACAACACTACCCCCTTAAAAGAAAATCTCGTCCTCGAGATTTGTTAAGAGTTGTTTTGAAAATATCATTCCTGTTAGCTGAAACCAAAAAGGTTTAATCATAGCACAAACTTCGCGTTGTCGAGGTTGGTTGCTGTGGTCTCATTGTGGACAACGGGGCCAGGCATTATGGCTCGGTTTGGGTAGAGGATGGTGCTGTGCTGGGTTGAGGCTAGTGTGCCCTTTTTATAGAAAAAGGGGATGGAGTCTTCCTTCACACGTTTGCGAATAAGACAGATTAGGTGTCGGTCACTGGCGCGTGATCGGCAGGCTAGGCTGATAGGTTGGGCACCGACTACCAAAAGTGTCGGGGTCACTGTGTGACTATCTTGCACGGGAAGCTTGGCTGGGGTTTTGGTTAGGGTCTGGAGTGTTGGTTTTCCTAGGTTTTTCGACCTGGTTAAGATAGGATTAGCCAATGGTCAGCCTGGCTCTGATACCAAGTTTGTCGCGACCGATTTTCCGGGTATTAAATTTCCAGAAAATGGCCCTTGTGCTCACCAGCCCCAGGATTACTGTTAGCTGATGAGGCACCAACTTGATACAGAAATTCCAAGCAAAGAGCAAAATATGTAGTACAAGACCATCCTGGCCTGTGGGTACAACAATTTGGTTTCTAGTGGTTGATGACGGAAGCGGTTTGTGGATCATCAGCGTCTATGGGACTCCATTTCCCACAGGAACAGCTGACCAGGTTAACTCCTATCTTCGCGAGGCTACGGTCTCCGTTGCTTAGGTTCCGGGGTGATCATCGCAACGCTCCTCTTCATGCAAGAAATCTGGCCAAGACAATAGCCAGGGACAAGCCAGTGAGTACTTTGAATGTACTCGCAAACATTATGAACACGGGTATAATATAAATGATAATCATGCACGGAAATATTCTATAATCACATTGTCAGTCATAAAATAGAATCTCTGATGCATGCAAACAGGTTACTTATATGTAACAAGAATATGAAATGACAGAGTAGGAAATAAAATGCACCATTCGGATGTCTGAAGCGACGTCCCGAAAAATGATGGTAAATAACAAGCATGCCTCAGTCGGCCGTCTGAGCGACGCCACATAAAGGGCTTATAAGGTAAAATAGATATCAAGCATACAATACGGGCGCCTCAAATGACACCACATAAAGGGCTTATAAAGGAAATAAATAACAAGTAATGCCACAGTCGGGCGTCTGTGCGACACCACATAAAGGGCTTATAAAGGAAATAAATAACAAGTAATGCCACAGTCGGGTGTCTGAGCGACACCACATAAAGTGTTGGGGAAACGCAGTAATTTCAAAAAATTTCCTACGCACACACAGGACCATGGTGATGGCATAGCAACGAGAGGGGAGAGTGTTGTCTACGTACCCTCGTAGACCGTAAGCGGAAGCGATCACAACGTAGAGGAAGTAGTCAGACGTTCTCCTCGCGATCCTGCCGATCCCAAAGGTTACTCGGCACCTCCGAGTCGATGATGACGAGAGGAAGTAGTCGTGACGTTCTCCTCGTGATCCAGCCGATCCCAGCGCCGTTACTCGGCGCCTCAGTTCTTGGCACACGCTCAGCTCGATGGCGCTCCTCGGGCTCCGATCCAGCAAAGCTCCGGGAGAGGGAGTTCCGTCAAGACGACGGCGGCGTGGTGGACGATCTTGATGTTTCACCGACGCAGGCTTCGCCTAAGCACCGCCACGATATGACCGAGGTGGAATATGGTGGAGGGGCACCGCACACGGCTAAGGAACGATCTCAAGGATCAACTTGTGTGTTCTAGGGTGCCCCTTCCCCGTGATATAAAGGAGGGAGGGAGGAGGTGGCCGGCCACAAGGGGCGCACCATAGGAGGGAAACCTACTCCAAGTAGGTTTCCTCTCTTCCTTATCTTATTTGGAGGGAAGGAAGGAGTACTAGTATTAGGAAGTAGTACTAGTAGTAGGAATAGGAAGAGGGGAAGGAGAAAGGGGGCCGGCCCCTCCCCAATTCGGATTGGGCTTGGGGCGCGCCTCCCTTGTTCCTTCTCCCTTCCTCCTACATGGGCCCAATAAGGCCCATATACCTCCCGGGGTTCGGTAACCTCCTGAGCTCCAAACTTCTCCGAACCTTTCCGGTGTCCAAATATATCCGTCCAATATATTAATCTTTATGTCTCGACCATTTCGAGACTCCTCGTCATGTCCGTGATCATATCCGGACTCGAACAACCTTCGTACATCAAAATACACAAACTCATAATATAACCGCCATCGAAACCTTAAGCGTGCGGACCCTACGGTTCGAGAACAATGTAGACATGACCGAGACACATCTCGGTCAATAACCAATAGCGGGACCTGGATGCCCATATTGGTTCCTACATTTTCTACGAAGATCTTTATCGGTCAGACCGCATAACAACATACGTTGTTCCCTTTGTCATCGGTATGTTACTTACCCGAGATTCGATCGTCGGTATCCAATACCTAGTTCAATCTCAAGCATCGGCAAGTCTCTTTACTCGTTCCGTAATACATCATCTCACAACTAACTCATTAGTTGTAATGCTTGCAAGGCTTATGTGATGTGTATTACCGAGAGAAGGCCCAGAGATACCTCTCCGACAATCGGAGTGACAAAACCTAATCTCAAATACGCCAACCCAACAAGTACCTTTGGAGACACCTGTAGTACTCCTTTATGATCACCCGATTACGTTGTGACGCTTTGGTAGTACCCAAAGTGTTCCTCCCAGAACGGGAGTTGCATAATCTCATAGTTACAGGAACATGTATAAGTCATGAAGAAAGCAATAGCAACATACTAAACGATCAAGTGCTAGGCTAACGGAATGGGTCATGTCAATCAGATCATTCTCCTAATGATGTGATCCCGTTAATCAAATGACAACTCATGTCTATGGTTAGGAAACATAACCATCTTTGATTAACGAGCTAGTCAAGTAGAGGCATACTAGTGACACTCTGTTTGTCTATGTGTTCACACATGTATTATGTTTCGGTTAATACAATTCTAGCATGAATAATAAACATTTATCATGATATAAGGAAATAAATAATAACTTTATTATTGCCTCTAGGGCATATTTCCTTGATCTCCCACTTGCACTAGAGTCAATAATCTAGTTCACTCAAGAATGATTCTAACACCCATGGAGTCTTGGTGCTGATCATGTTTTGCTCGTGGAAGAGGCTTAGTCAACGGTGCGCAATGTTCAGATCCGTATGTATTTTGCAAATCTCTATGTCTCCCACTTGGACTTGGTCCCGAATGGAATTGAAGCGTCTCTTGATATGCTTGGTCCTCTTGTGAAATCTGGATTCCTTTGCCAAGGCAATTGCACCAAAGATTGTCACAGAAGATCTTCATTGGTCCCAATGCACTAGGTACAACACCTAGATCGGAAATGAACTCTTTCATCCAGACTCCTTCATTTGCTGCTTAAAGCAGCTATGTACTCCGCTTCACATGTAGATCCCGCCACGACGCTTTGTTTAGAACTGCACCAACCGACAGCTCCACCGCTTAACAAAAACACGTATCCGGTTTGCGATTTAGAATCGTCCGGATCAGTGTCAAAGCTTGCATCGACGTAACCATTTACGACTAGCTCTTTGTCACCTCCATATACGAGAAACATATCCTTAGTCCTTTTCGTGTATTTAAGGATGTTCTTGACCGCTGTCCGATGATCCACTCTGGATTACTTTGGTACCTTCCTGCCAAGCTTACAGCTAAGCATACGTCAGTCTGGTACACTGACATTGCATACATGATAGAGCCTATGGCTGAAGCATAGGGAATATCTTTCATTTTCTCTCTATCTTCTGCATGTGGTCGGGCATTGAGTCGACTCAATCTCACACCTTATGTCTGAGGTAAAAACCTTTCTTTGCTCGATCCATTTTGAACTTCTTCAAAACTTTATCAAGGTATGTGCTTTGTGAAAGTCCAATTAAGCGTCTTGATCTATCTCCATAGATCTTGATGCCCAATATGTAAGCAGCTTCACCAAGGTCTTTCATCGAAAAACTCTTGTTCAAGTATCCCTTTATGCTATCCAGAAATTCTATATCATTTCCGATCAGTAATATGTCATCTACATATAACATCGTAAATGCTCTGAGCTCCCACTCACTTTCTTGTAAATACAGGCTTCTCCATAAGTCTGTATAAACCCAAATACTTTGATCACACTATCAAAGCGTTTATTCCAACTCCGAGATGCTTGCACCAGTCCATAAATGGATCATTGGAGCTTGCACACTTTGTTAGCTCCTTTGGATCGATAAAACCTTGGTTGCATCATATACAACTCTTCTTCCGTAAACCCATTCAGGAATGCGTTCTTTACATCCACTTGCCAAATTTCATAATCATAAAATGCGGCAATTGCTAACATGATTCGGACAGACTTAAGCATCGCTTCTGGTGAGAAGGTCTCATCGTAGTCAACCCCTTGAACTTGTCGAAAACCCTTTGCGACAAGTCGAGCTTTGTAGACAGCAATATTACCGTCGGCGTCGGTCTTCTTCTTGAAGATCCACTTGTTTTCTATTGCTTGCCGACCCTCGGGCAAGTCAACCAAAGTCCACACTTTGTTTTCATACATGGATCCCATCTCAGATTTCATGGCCTCAAGCCATTTTGCAGAATCTGGGCTCACCATCGCTTCTTCATAGTTCGTAGGTTCATCATGATCTAGTAGCATGACTTCCAGAACAGGATTGCCGTACCACTCAGTGCGGATTTTATTCTGGTTGATCTACGAGGTTACGTAGTAACTTGATCTGAAGTTTCATGATCAACATCATCAACTTCCTCACTATTTGGTGTAGATATCGCAGAAACTGGTTTCGTGATAAACTACTTTCAAATAAGGGAGAAGGTACGATTACCTCATCAAGTTCTACTTTCCTCCCACTCACTTCTTTCGAGAGAAACTCCTTCTCTAGAAAGGATCCATTCTTAGCAACAAATGTCTTGCCTTGGATCTGTGGATAGAAGGTGTACCCAACTGTCTCCTTTGGGTATCCTATGAAGATACATTTCTCCGATTTAGGTTCGAGCTTATCAGGTTGAAGCTTTTTCACATAAGCATCGCATCCCCAGACTTTAAGAAACGACAACTTTGGTTTCTTGCTAAACCACAGTTCATAAGGTGTCGTCTCAACGGATTTGACGGTGTTCTATTCAGCGTGAATGCGGCCGTCTCAAGAGCATAACCCCAAAACGATAGCGGTAAATCTTTAAGAGACATCATAGATCGCACCATATCTAGTAAAGTGCGATTACGACGTTCGGACACACCATTGCGCTGTGGTGTTCCGGGTGGCGTGAGTTGCGAAACTATTCCGCATTGTTTCAAATGTAGACCAAACTCGTAACTCAAATATTCGCCTCCACGATCAGATCGAAGAAACTTTATTTTCTTATTACGATGATTTTCAACTTCACTCTGAAATTCTTTGAACTTTTCAAATGTCTCAGACTTATGTTTCATTAAGAAGATATACCCATATCCGCTTAAATCATCTGTGAAGGTGAGAAAATAACGATATCCGCCACGAGCCTCAACATTCATTGGACCACATACATCTGTATGTATGATTTCCAACAAATCTGTTGCTCTCTCCATAGTACCGGAGAACGGGGTTTTAGTCATCTTGCCCATGAGGCACGGTTCACAAGTGCCAAGTGATTCATAATCAAGTGACTCCAAAAGTCCATCAGTATGGAGTTTCTTCATGCGCTTTATACCGATATGACCTAAACGGCAATGCCACAAATAAGTTGCACTATCATTATCAACTCTGCATCTTTTGGTTTCAACATTATGAATATGTGTATCACTACTATCGAGATTCATTAAAAATAGACCACTCTTCAAGGGTGCATGACCATAAAAGATATTATTCATATAAATAGAACAACCTTTATTCTCTCGATTTAAATGAATAACCGTCTCGCATCAAACAAGATCCAGATATAATGTTCATGCTTAACGCTGGCACCAAATAACAATTATTTAGGTCTAAAACTAATCCCGAAGGTAGATGTAGAGGTAGCGTGCCGACCGCGATCACATCGACTTTGGAACCATTTCCCACGCGCATCGTCACCTCGTCCTTTGCCGGTGTTCGCTAATCTGTAGTCCCCTGTTTCGAGTTGCAAATATTAGCAATGTAACCAGATTATCAAAAACCAGTGTGCTACTGCGAGCTCTAGTAAGGTACACATCAATAACATGTATATCACATATACCTTTGTTCACCTTGCCATCCTTCTTATCCGCCAAATACTTGGGGCAGTTCCGCTTCCAAAGGACCAGTCCGCTTGCGGTAGAAGCACTCGATTTCAGGTTTAGGTCCAGACTTGGGTTTCTTCCCTTGAGCGGCAACTTGTTTGCTGTTCTTCTTGAAGTTCCCTTCTTCTTCCCTTTGCCTTTCTTCTTGAAACTAGTGGTCTTATTGACCATCAACACTTGATGCTCCTTCTTGATTTCTACCTCCTTGACTTTCGGCATTGCGTAAGAGCTCGTGCATAGTCTTTACTAACCCTTGCATATTATAGTTCATCACGAAGCCTTTGTAGCTTGGTGGCGGTGATTGAAGAATTACATCAATGACACAATCATCCGGAAGATCAACTCCCGGTTGAGTCAAGTGATTGTAATACCCGGACATTACGAGTATGTGCTCACCGACAGACCCATTCTCCTCCATTTTGCAGCTATAGAACTTATTGGAGACTTCATATCTCTCAATCCGGCATTACATTGAAATATCAACTTCAACTCTTGGAACATCTCATATGCTCCACGACTTTCAAAACGTCGTTGAAGACCCGGTTCTAAGCCGTAAAGCATGGCGTACTTAACTATAGAGTAGTCATCAGCTTTGCTCTGCCAGACGTTCTTAACGTCGTCAGTTGCATCCGCAGCAGGCCTGGCACCTAGCGGTGCATCCAGGACGTAACTCTTCTGTGCAGCAATGAGGATAATCCTCAAAGTTACGGACCCAGTCCGTGTAATTGCTACCATCATCTTTCAATTTTGCTTTCTCAAGGAACGCATTAAAATTCAACGGAACAACAAAGACGCCGCCATCTATCTACAAACAGACATAGACAAGCAAGATACTATCGGTACTAAGTTCATGATAAATTTAAGTTCAATTAATCATATTACTTAAGAACTCCCACTTAGACAGACATCTCTCTAGTCATCTAAGTGATCACGTGATCCAAATCAACTAAACCATAACCGATCATCACGTGAGATGGAGTAGTTTTCAATGGTGAACATCTTATGTTGATCATATCTACTATATGATTCACGCTTTCGACCTTTCGGTCTCCGTGTTCCGAGGCCATATCTGCATATGCTAGGCTCGTCAAGTATAACCTGAGTATTCTGCGTGTGCAAAACTGGCTTGCATCCGTTGTAGATGGACGAGAGCTTATCACACCCGATCATCACGTGGTGTCTCTACACGCATTTAACTTTGGCAACGGTGCATACTCGTGGAGAACACTACTTGATAATTTTAGTGAGAGATCATCTTAAAATGCTACCGTCAATCAAAGCAAAATAAGATGCATAAAGGATAAACATCACATGCAATCAATATAAGTGATATGATATGGCCATCATCATCTTGTGCTTGTGATCTCCATCTCCGGCACCGTCATGATCACCATCGTCACCGGCGCGACACCTTGATCTCCATCGTAGCATCGTTGTCGTTACGCCATCTATTGCTTCTACGACTATCGCTACCGCTTAGTGATAAAGTAAAGCAATTACATGCGTTGCATTTCATACAATAAAGCGACAACCATATGGCTCCTGCCGATTGCCGATAACTCGGTTACAAAACATGATCATCTCATACAATAAAATATAGCATCACGTCTTGACCATATCACATCACAACATGCCCTGCAAAAACAAGTTAGACGTCCTCTACTTTGTTGTTGCAAGTTTTACGTGGCTGCTACGGGCTGAGCAAGAACCGTTCTTACCTACGCATTAAAACCACAACGATACCCGTCAAATAGACTCCATTTTAACCTTCTCAAGGACCGGGCGTAGCCACACTCGGTTCAACTAAAGTGAGAGAGCGACACCCGCCAGCCACCTTTAAGCACGAATGCTCGTAACGGTGAAACCAGTCTCGCGTAAGCGTCTGGCGTAATGTCGGTGCGGGCCGCTTCATCTCACAATACCGCTGAACCAAAGTATGACATGCCGGTAGGCAGTATGACTTGTATCGCCCACAACTCACTTGTGTTCTACTCGTGCATATGACATCAACGCATAAAACCTGGCTCGGATGCCACTTTGTTGGGGAAACGCAGTAATTTCAAAAATTTTCCCACGCACACGGGACCATGGTGATGGCATAGCAACGAGAGGGGAGAGTGTTGTCTACGTACCCTCGTGAGACCGTGGCGGAAGCGATCACAACGTAGAGGAAGTAGTCAGACGTTCTCCTCGCGATCCTGCCGATCCCAAAGGTTGCATTACTCGGCACCTCCGAGTCGATGATGACGTAGAGGAAGTAGTCAGACGTTCTCCTCGTGATCCAGCCGATCCCAGCGCCGTTACTCCGGCGCCTCCGAGTTCTTGGCACACGTTCAGCTCGATGGCGCTCCTCGGGCTCCGATCCGGCAAAGCTCGGGGAGAGGGAGTTCCGTCGGCCTGACGGCGTGGTGACGATCTTGATGTTTCACCGACGCAGGGCTTCGCCTAAGCACCACTACGATATGACCGAGGTGGAATATGGTGGAGGGGGGCACCGCACACGGCTAAGGAACGATCTCAAGGATCAACTTGTGTGTTCTAGGGTGCCCCCCCTCCCCCGTATATAAAGGAGGGAGGGAGGAGGTGGCCGGCCACAAGGGGGGCGCACCATAGGAGGGAAACCTACTCCAAGTAGGTTTCCTCTCTTTCCTTATCTTATTTGGAGGGAAGGAAGGAGTACTAGTATTAGGAAGTAGTACTAGTAGTAGGAATAGGAAGAGGGGAAGGAGAAAGGAAAGGGGGCGGCCCCCTCCCCAGTCGGATTGGGCTTGGGGCGCGCCTCCCTTGTTCCTTCTCCTTCCTCCTACATGGGCCCAATAAGGCCCATATACCTCCCGGGGGTTCGGTAACCTCCCGAGCTCCAAACTTCTCCGGAACCTTTCCGGTGTCCAAATATATCCGTCCAATATATTAATCTTTATGTCTCGACCATTTCGAGACTCCTCGTCATGTCCGTGATCATATCCGGGACTCGAACAACCTTCGGTACATCAAAATACACAAACTCATAATATAACCGCCATCGAAACCTTAGCGTGCGGACCCTACGGTTCGAGAACAATGTAGACATGACCGAGACACATCTCCGGTCAATAACCAATAAGCGGGACCTGGATGCCCATATTGGTTCCTACATTTTCTACGAAGATCTTTATCGGTCGGACCGCATAACAACATACGTTGTTCCCTTTGTCATCGGTATGTTACTTACCCGAGATTCGATCGTCGGTATCCAATACCTAGTTCAATCTACGTTCATCGGCAAGTCTCTTTACTCGTTCCGTAATACATCATCTCACAACTAACTCATTAGTTGTAATGCTTGCAAGGCTTATGTGATGTGTATTACCGAGAAGGCCAGAGATACCTCTCCGACAATCGGAGTGACAAAACCTAATCTCGAAATACGCCAACCCAACAAGTACCTTTGGAGACACCTGTAGTACTCCTTTATGATCACCCGGTTACGTTGTGACGTTTGGTAGTACCCAAAGTGTTCCTCCGGTAAACGGGAGTTGCATAATCTCATAGTTACAGGAACATGTATAAGTCATGAAGAAAGCAATAGCAACATACTAAACGATCAAGTGCTAGGCTAACGGAATGGGTCATGTCAATCAGATCATTCTCCTAATGATGTGATCCCGTTAATCAAATGACAACTCATGTCTATGGTTAGGAAACATAACCATCTTTGATTAACGAGCTAGTCAAGTAGAGGCATACTAGTGACACTCTGTTTGTCTATGTGTTCACACATGTATTATGTTTCGGTTAATACAATTCTAGCATGAATAATAAACATTTATCATGATATAAGGAAATAAATAATAACTTTATTATTGCCTCTAGGGCATATTTCCTTCAGTCTCCCACTTGCACTAGAGTCAATAATCTAGTTCACTCAAGAATGATTCTAACACCCATGGAGTCTTGGTGCTGATCATGTTTTGCTCGTGGAAGAGGCTTAGTCAACGGGTCTGCAATGTTCAGATCCGTATGTATTTTGCAAATCTCTATGTCTCCCACTTGGACTTGGTCCCGAATGGAATTGAAGCGTCTCTTGATATGCTTGGTCCTCTTGTGAAATCTGGATTCCTTTGCCAGGCAATTGCACCAAGATTGTCACGAGAAGATCTTCATTGGTCCCAATGCACTAGGTACAACACCTAGATCGGAAATGAACTCTTTCATCCAGACTCCTTCATTTGCTGCTTCGAAGCAGCTATGTACTCCGCTTCACATGTAGATCCCGCCACGACGCTTTGTTTAGAACTGCACCAACCCAGCGGCTCCACCGCTTAACAAAAACACGTATCCGGTTTGCGATTTAGAATCGTCCGGATCAGTGTCAAAGCTTGCATCGACGTAACCATTTACGACTAGCTCTTTGTCACCTCCATATACGAGAAACATATCCTTAGTCCTTTTCAGGTATTTAAGGATGTTCTTGACCGCTGTCCAGTGATCCACTCCTGGATTACTTTGGTACCTTCCTGCCAAGCTTACAGCTAAGCATACGTCAGGTCTGGTACACAGCATTGCATACATGATAGAGCCTATGGCTGAAGCATAGGGAATATCTTTCATTTTCTCTCTATCTTCTGCTGTGGTCGGGCATTGAGTCTGACTCAATCTCACACCTTGTAATACAGGTAAAAAAACCTTTCTTTGCACGATCCATTTTGAACTTCTTCAAAACTTTATCAAGGTATGTGCTTTGTGAAAGTCCAATTAAGCGTCTTGATCTATCTCCATAGATCTTGATGCCCAATATGTAAGCAGCTTCACCAAGGTCTTTCATCGAAAAACTCTTGTTCAAGTATCCCTTTATGCTATCCAGAAATTCTATATCATTTCCGATCAGTAATATGTCATCTACATATAACATCGTAAATGCTCTGAGCTCCCACTCACTTTCTTGTAAATACAGGCTTCTCCATAAGTGCGTATAAACCCAAATACTTTGATCACACTATCAAAGCGTTTATTCCAACTCCGAGATGCTTGCACCAGTCCATAAATGGATCATTTGGAGCTTGCACACTTTGTTAGCTCCCTTTGGATCGATAAAACCTTACGGTTGCATCATATACAACTCTTCTTCCGTAAACCCATTCAGAATGCGTTCTTTACATCCATTTGCCAAATTTCATAATCATAAAATGCGGCAATTGCTAACATGATTCGGACAGACTTAAGCATCGCTACGGGTGAGAAGGTCTCATCGTAGTCAACCCCTTGAACTTGTCGAAAACCCTTTGCGATAAGTCGAGCTTTGTAGACAGCAATATTACCGTCAGCGTCAGTCTTCTTCTTGAAGATCCACTTGTTTTCTATTGCTTGCCGACCCTCGGGCAAGTCAACCAAAGTCCACACTTTGTTTTCATACATGGATCCCATCTCAGATTTCATGGCCTCAAGCCATTTTGCAGAATCTGGGCTCACCATCGCTTCTTCATAGTTCGTAGGTTCATCATGATCTAGTAGCATGACTTCGAGAACAGGATTGCCGTACCACTGCAGTGCGGATTTTATTCTGGTTGATCTACGAGGTTACGTAGTAACTTGATCTGAAGTTTCATGATCAACATCATCAACTTCCTCACTATTTGGTGTAGATATCGCAGAAACTGGTTTCGTGGATAAACTACTTTCAAATAAGGGAGAAGGCAAGATTACCTCATCAAGTTCTACTTTCCTCCCACTCACTTCTTTCGAGAGAAACTCCTTCTCTAGAAAGGATCCATTCTTAGCAACAAATGTCTTGCCTTCGGATCTGTGATAGAAGGTGTACCCAACTGTCTCCTTTGGGTATCCTATGAAGATACATTTCTCGATTTAGGTTCGAGCTTATCAGGTTGAAGCTTTTTCACATAAGCATCGCATCCCGGACTTTAAGAGCGACAACTTTGGTTTCTTGCTAAACCACAGATTCATAAGGTGTCGTCTCATCGGATTTTGTCGGTGTTCTATTCAGCGTGATTGCGGCCGTCTCAAGAGCATAACCCCAAAACGATAGCGGTAAATCTGTAAGAGACATCATAGATCGCACCATATCTAGTAAAGTGCGATTTCGACGTTCGGACACACCATTGCGCTGTGGTGTTCCGGGTGGCGTGAGTTGCGAAACTATTCCGCATTGTTTCAAATGTAGACCAAACTCGTAACTCAAATATTCGCCTCCACGATCAGATCGAAGAAACTTTATTTTCTTATTATGATGATTTTCAACTTCACTCTGAAATTCTTTGAACTTTTCAAATGTCTCAGACTTATGTTTCATTAAGAAGATATACCAATATCAGATTAAATCATCTGTGAAGGTTAGAAAATAACGATATCCGCCACGAGCCTCAATATTCATTGGACCACATACATACGTATGTATGATTTCCAACAAATCTGTTGCTCTCTCCATAGTACCGAGAACGGGTTTTAGTCATCTTGCCCATGAGGCACGGTTCACAAGTGCCAAGTGATTCATAATCAAGTGACTCCAAAAGTCCATCAAGATGGAGTTTCTTCATGCGCTTTATACCGATATGACCTAAACGGCAATGCCACAAATAAGTTGCACTATCATTATCAACTCTGCATCTTTTGGTTTCAACATTATGAATATGTGTATCACTACTATCGAGATTCATTAAAATAGACCACTCTTCAAGGGTGCATGACCATAAAAGATATTATTCATATAAATAGAACAACCTTTATTCTCTCGATTTAAATGAATAACCGTCTCGCATCAAACAAGATCCAGATATAATGTTCATGCTTAACGGCGGCACCAAATAACAATTATTTAGGTCTAAAACTAATCCCGAAGGTAGATGTAGAGGTAGCGTGCCGACCGCGATCACATCGACTTTGGAACCATTTCCCACGCGCATCGTCACCTCGTCCTTTGCCAGTGTTCGCTTAATCTGTAGTCCCTGTTTCGAGTTGCAAATATTAGCAACAGAACCAGTATCAAATACCCAGGTGCTACTGCGAGCTCTAGTAAGGTACACATCAATAACATGTATATCACATATACCTTAGTTCACCTTGCCATCCTTCTTATCCGCCAAATACTTGGGGCAGTTCCGCTTCCAGTGACTACCGCTTGCGGTGAGAAGCACTCGATTTCAGGTTTAGGTCCAGACTTGGGTTTCTTCCTTGAGCAGCAACTTGTTTGCTGTTCTTCTTGAAGTTCCCCTTCTTCTTCCCTTTGCCTTTCTTCTTGAAACTAGTGGTCTTATTGACCATCAACACTTGATGCTCCTTCTTGATTTCTACCTCCGCAGCTTTCAGCATTGCTAAGAGCTCGAGCATAGTCTTTACTAACCCTTGCATATTATAGTTCATCACGAAGCCTTTGTAGCTTGGTGGCGGTGATTGAAGAATTACATCAATGACACAATCATCCGGAAGATCAACTCCCAGTTGAGTCAAGTGATTGTAATACCGGACATTACGAGTATGTGCTCACCGATGCACCCATTCTCCTCCATTTTGCAGCTATAGAACTTATTGGAGACTTCATATCTCTCAATCCGGGCATTACATTGAAATATCAACTTCAACTCTTGGAACATCTCATATGCTCCACGACTTTCAAAACGTCGTTGAAGACCCGGTTCTAAGCCGTAAAGCATGGCGCATTTAACTATAGAGTAGTCATCAGCTTTGCTCGCCAGACGTTCTTAACGCCGTCGGTTGCATCATCCGCGGGCAGTTCGGCACCTAGCGGTGCATCCAGGACGTAACTCTTCTGTGCAGCAATGAGGATAATCCTCAGGTTACGGACCCAGTCCGTGTAATTGCTACCATCATCTTTCAATTTTGCTTTCTCAAGGAACGCATTAAAATTCAACGGAACAACAGCACGCGCCATCTATCTACAAACAGACATAGACAAGCAAGATACTATCAGGTACTAAGTTCATGATAAATTTAAGTTCAATTAATCATATTACTTAAGAACTCCCACTTAGACAGACATCTCTCTAGTCATCTAAGTGATCACGTGATCCAAATCAACTAAACCATAACCGATCATCACGTGAGATGGAGTAGTTTTCAATGGTGAACATCTTATGTTGATCATATCTACTATATGATTCACGCTCGACCTTTCGGTCTCCGTGTTCCGAGGCCATATCTACATATGCTAGGCTCGTCAAGTATAACCTGAGTATTCTGCGTGTGCAAAACTGGCTTGCATCCGTTGTAGATGGACGTAGAGCTTATCACACCCGATCATCACGTGGTGTCTCGGCACGCATTTAACTTTGGCAACGGTGCATACTCGTGGAGAACACTACTTGATAATTTTAGTGAGAGATCATCTTAAAATGCTACCGTCAATCAAAGCAAAATAAGATGCATAAAGGATAAACATCACATGCAATCAATATAAGTGATATGATATGGCCATCATCATCTTGTGCTTGTGATCTCCATCTCAAGCACCGTCATGATCACCATCGTCACCGCGCGACACCTTGATCTCCATCGTAGCATCGTTGTCGTTTACGCCATCTATTGCTTCTACGACTATCGCTACCGCTTAGTGATAAAGTAAAGCAATTACATGCGTTGCATTTCATACAATAAAGCGACAACCATATGGCTCCTGCCGATTGCCGATAACTCGGTTACAAAACATGATCATCTCATACAATAAAATATAGCATCACGTCTTGACCATATCACATCACAACATGCCCTGCAAAAACAAGTTAGACGTCCTCTACTTTGTTGTTGCAAGTTTTACGTGGCTGCTACGGGCTGAGCAAGAACCGTTCTTACCTACGCATTAAAACCACAACGATACTTCGTCAAATAGACTCCATTTTAACCTTCTCAAGGACCGGGCGAGCCACACTCAGTTCAACTAAAGTGAGAGAGACAGACACCCGCCAGCCACCTTTAAGCACGAATGCTCGTAACGGTGAAACCAGTCTCGCGTAAGCGTCTGGCGTAATGTCGGTGCGGGCCGCTTCATCTCACAATACCGCTGAACCAAAGTATGACATGCTGGTAGGCAGTATGACTTGTATCGCCCACAACTCACTTGTGTTCTACTCGTGCATATGACATCAACGCATAAAACCTGGCTCGGATGCCACTGTTGGGGAAACGCAGTAATTTCAAAAATTTTCCTACGCACACACAGGACCATGGTGATGGCATAGCAACGAGAGGGGAGAGTGTTGTCTACGTACCCTCGTAGACCGTGGCGGAAGCGATCACAACGTAGAGGAAGTAGTCGACGTTCTCCTCGCGATCCTGCCGATCCCAAAGTGCCGTTACTCCGGCACCTCCGAGTCGATGATGACGTAGAGGAAGTAGTCAGACGTTCTCCTCGTGATCCAGCGATCCCAGCGCGTTACTCGGCGCCTCCGAGTTCTTGGCACACGCTCAGCTCGATGACGCTCCTCGGGCTCCGATCCAGCAAAGCTCGGGAGAGGGAGTTCCGTCGGACGACGGCGTGGTGACGATCTTGATGTTTCACCGGCGCAGGGCTTCGCCTAAGCACCACTACGATATGACCGAGGTGGAATATGGTGGAGGGGGCACCGCACACGGCTAAGGAGCGATCTCAAGGATCAACTTGTGTGTTCTAGGGTGCCCCCTTCCCCGTATATAAAGGAGGGAGGGAGGAGGTGGCCGGCCACAAGGGGGGGCGCACCATAGGAGGGGAAACCTACTCCAAGTAGGTTTCCCTCTCTTTTCCTTATCTTATTTGGAGGGGGAAGGAAGGAGTACTAGTATTAGGAAGTAGTACTAGTAGTAGGAATAGGAAGAGGGGGAAGGAGAAAGGAAGGGGGGGGCCGGCCCCCTCCCCAATTCGGAGTGGGCGTGGGGGCGCGCCCCTCCCTGTTCCTTCTCCCTTCCTCCTACATGGGCCCAATAAGGCCCATATACCTCCGGGGGTTCGGTAACCTCCGGAGCTCCAAACTTCTCCGGAACCTTTCCGGTGTCCAAATATATCCGTCCAATATATTAATCTTTATGTCTCGACCATTTCGAGACTCCTCGTCATGTCCGTGATCATATCCGGGACTCCGAACAACCTTTGGTACATCAAAATACACAAACTCATAATATAACCGTCATCGAAACCTTAAGCGTGCGGACCCTACGGTTCGAGAACAATGTAGACATGACCGAGACACATCTCCGGTCAATAACCAATAGCGGGACCTGGATGCCCATATTGGTTCCTACATTTTCTTCTAAGATCTTTATCGGTCAGACCGCATAACAACATACGTTGTTCCCTTTGTCATAGGTATGTTACTTACCCGAGATTTGATCGTCGTTATCCAATACCTAGTTCAATCTCAATTCTTGGCAAGTCTCTTTACTCGTTCCGTAATACATCATCTCACAACTAACTCATTAGTTGTAATGCTTGCAAGGCTTATGTGATGTGTATTACCGAGAAGGCCCAGAGATACCTCTCCGACAATCGGAGTGACAAAACCTAATCTCGAAATACGCCAACCCAACAAGTACCTTTGGAGACACCTGTAGTACTCCTTTATGATCACCCGATTACGTTGTGACGTTTGGTAGTACCCAAAGTGTTCCTCCGTAGCGGGAGTTGCATAATCTCATAGTTACGAGGAACATGTATAAGTCATGAAGAAAGCAATAGCAACATACTAAGCGATCAAGTGCTAGGCTAACGGAATGGGTCATGTCAATCAGATCATTCTCCTAATGATGTGATCCCGTTAATCAATTGACAACTCATGTCTATGGTTAGGAAACATAACCATCTTTGATTAACGAGCTAGTCAAGTAGAGGCATACTAGTGACACTCTGTTTGTCTATGTGTTCACACATGTATTATGTTTCCGGTTAATACAATTCTAGCATGAATAATAAACATTTATCATGATATAAGGAAATAAATAATAACTTTATTATTGCCTCTAGGGCATATTTCCTTCAGTCTCCCACCGGCACTAGAGTCAATAATCTAGTTCACTCAAGAATGATTCTAACACCCATGGAGTCTTGGTGCTGATCATGTTTTGCTCGTGGAAGAGGCTTAGTCAACGGGTCTGCAATGTTCAGATCCGTATGTATTTTGCAAATCTCTATGTCTCCCACTTGGACTTGGTCCCGAATGGAATTGAAGCGTCTCTTGATATGCTTGGTCCTCTTGTGAAATCTGGATTCCTTTGCCAAGGCAATTGCACCGTATTGTCACGGAAAGATCTTCATTGGTCCCAATGCACTAGGTACAACACCTAGATCGGAAATGAACTCTTTCATCCAGACTCCTTCATTTGCTGCTTCGAAGCAGCTATGTACTCCGCTTCACATGTAGATCCCGCCATACGACGCTTTGTTTAGAACTGCACCAACCGACAGCTCCACCGCTTAACAAAAACACGTATCCGGTTTGCGATTTAGAATCGTCCGGATCCGGTGTCAAAGCTTACATCGACGTAACCATTTACGACTAGCTCTTTGTCACCTCCATATACGAGAAACATATCCTTAGTCCTTTTCGGGTATTTCAGGATGTTCTTGACCGCTGTCCAGTGATCCACTCCTGGATTACTTTGGTACCTTCCTGCCAAGCTTACAGCTAAGCATACGTCAGGTCTGGTACACAGCATTGCATAGTGAATATCCAGGAGGTAGAACCGTACCAGGGACACTCAATAAATGAAGTAATGGCAATAGTTAGTCCAAGATAAAAATAATCAAAATCATCATAATCAACACAAGTCACAAATCATGATCCATGTTCTGGTTTAGCAGTTTCTCCTCCGAAGACCGACACTAAAACCGACACTTGGCCTGACCCAGACTGTAGTCCTTAACCATGGACACGGCTATTCGAATAGGTTTAATACCTCTGCAGAGGGTGTACTCTTTACCCACGAGTAACGGATTTCTTTAGTCCATCGGGACTAATTCGTCACGGTCTTTAGTCGAAACACGCCGACTTGCACACACCAGCTTAACTTACCGTGTCCGGAATCACCCACGATACTGTCAAGCAAAACTCTAAGTGGGAGGCTACAACCACGCGTAGCATGGGATCAAATTTTTATCGCGCTCTAAGGGTGCCCCTCTCGGTCCCAACCGGATACACCCATGCTCCCGGACCAGGTGGCATGCCTACCGGATGCAGCCGGTATCTTCCACCATGGCCTCTCTGTATGGTGTGTGCCAATACAAGGGTTAACAACTTACTGAACCATACCCTACCTACGGCCGAGGACTAGTGGCAGCACGAAACAAGTATGGGGGTTACTGGAACAAGACTCGATCTACGGCCGACTCAGGAGGCTTAAGTATTCCCTGCATGATATGCATGACAAATGTATTTCAATCAACAAAATCACCGCTTATTATACCTTACTATGCCATACCGGACATAACCGTCCCAACGGAGACCGGCGACAAGCTCACGCCTACCCAAGGCAGAGGCCTTCCCGGATTCCTTTCCGGCATGCATGCAAGGCACATGAGGATGATTACCATCAGAAGTATATTCATTTCCAACAGCATGGAAATCACTAATATGCATCCATGCAAATGATCATATCACATGAAATAACAAGTATTCCGAAATGAGGTGGTGTTATAAACGTGTCAACGAACACACCAAAAATATTATGCCGGGTTCAGAATGCTTGCCTTCAAGGTGTCGAGAGGTGGGGGTGCTCTCCAAAACTTTTTGAAAGTTTTCTGCCTCTCTCCAAAATCCTAATTTGAAAAATATTGGAATTAAAACACAATTTCAAAACAGCACAAAAAGTTGTTTAATTTTTTTTTCAAATAAATCTTAAAATAAACTAGACAATATTTGAGAGAGGTAGGAAAAGGAATGAACTCATTTGGAGTTTTATTTAAAAAGATACAGCCAGTCAAAGTTTAGTCAATACTCTGTTATTTAAAATAAAATAGAAAAAGAAAACGGTTCGAATATGAACACGTCGAAGACGTACTCCGGAGATACGCTTCCACTTAACCCACGTGGACAGGTGCGGGGTCACTGACAGTGGGTCCAGGGGGCCCACTAGTCATGTTTGACTAGTCTCCCCTCCCTCCTCTTCTCCTGCCCGAGCAGAGGCGGGACTCCGGCGACCGTCACCGGCGAACGACGGTTCCTTGCAGGGAGCTGAGGGCGGGGATGGATCCGTGGATCTAGGGCGATCCTCTCGGTGGTCGTAGGGTCGTCGGAGGTGGAGGAAATCGCCGGCGGTGAGCTCTATCGGGAGCAAAGTGAGTTTGGGGGTATGGTAGCTTTACGTCGTAGGTGGGGGTCTGGGTGGCTCCGCAAGACGGAGTGGAGTCTTTTGGTGGTGTTGGGAGGGCCGGGAGGTTACAGTTGTGCGAAACGAGCCGGAGGCGGTGGTGGCCAAACTGGCGAGTCGGGAAGACGGCCTCTTCCTCTTCAATTGGCGGCAATGGGGGCACTAGGAGGACGGTGTGAGGCTGCCCGAGTGCTTGGAGGGCTCGGGGCTCCTTAAATGGGCGAAGTCAAGGCGGTTCTGCGGCGGTCATGATAAGGTCGCCATGACCGTCTTCTCAGAGCTTGGTGGCGACGTGGAGGCAACGAGGGCTAGCCGACGAGCGAGGGATAAGCGTGCGCTGCTCGAGGCAGGTGGCGAACCGGGGTGGCTCGGCGGCGCCCGGCCGTGGCAGGCGCATCAGGACGCCGGGCGTGCCGCCAAGAGTGCCTGACGGCGGCACAGAGGGTGCTGTATGCATGGAGGTTTCTCGTGAGAAGGGAGTGCGTGGCGCGGCTTTGCGGTGTGGGGGCCAAACCAGGCGTGACGCGGGCGGGTTCGGTTCAAGGCTGCAGTTGGCGCGCTCTGGGCGCGCCCAGTGCATGCCCACCATCTGCTCGACGAAATGCCATGGCATGCTAGGTGGCTTGGTTGGGGCTGGGAATTAGCAGGTCTAGTCTAGGGGTAGCTGGGATGCTAGTGGACATGCCTGTTGGGTCAGAGGATCAGGTCCACAATGCAAACCAAAACTCATGCCAAATCTGTCCATGCACTCCAGGTGTTTGACAAAATGCCACAGGCACCTAGGCTTTTCTTGGAGTGGCCAAATCTTCCAGATCCTAGTCTCTTTAGATGCACAAGAGGGTGGTGAGGTTAGTTTGTACAAAGCACAAACTTGTTAGTGCAAGTTTTGCAGAACTACAATTCTGGACAGAAGGTAAATGGCATCATCTCATGGACCAAATTTTTTCCAATGAGCCCATCCTTCTGGACATAAGGGTTTTGTAGGGTGGTCTACAAGCAGGGGGAAGAATCCAGGGCCAAAGAGCAAGCAAGAATATGGATGCTGTACAAACCATCATGTTGGACCATAATGAAGATGAGGTTGATTCACTCAAAATTTTCAAATAACACCACTGGGTTTTTGCATAAAGTTGAATCATATGCTACTACCAACATCCCATAATTTTGGTGGAGGCTAGAAAGAAATATTTAAATGAGTTGTAGTGCAAAATTGCCCACTGGACCAGAGAAGAGAATTGGGTGTAGAGCTCAAAATATTTCATTAATAAAAGATATTTTTGCATAAAAGTGATTTAAAAACATCACCTGACATCTCAAAATTTTGGTGGAATTTTTGAAAGAATTTACAAAAGGGTTGCAGTTCAAAAAGGACCATAAAACCATGGGAAACCATTTTTCAAGAAAATAAAGATCAAGCAAATTAATTATGTAATTAGTTCTACTAATAAAAGAAGAGTTTTTCTTGAGAGGTTAAACAAGTCCAATAACATATTTGAAAGGTTTTCTTTTTGGGGAAAACTATAATAACAAGAGAGAGAAAAAATGGTTCAAAAAAAATCAAAAGGAGCCCAGAAAATAAAAGTTTTAAGTTCCTGGCAAAATTTTAATTAATAAATCAAGGTCAAAATTTTGGGGTGTCACACTGCGGCACAGCGGTCATTTGTTTTTATTGAGAAAATTTACAAGAGAAGTGGTGGATTTTTGGGACGCGCTAGAAATGTGGTGGCAATCTGATGCTTGAGCTTCAAATGTGGTGGTTTTTTGCAATTCACTCCACTCCCACTCGAATTCATTCCCCTCATCCAGCATTGTAACCTTGTACGCTACCCTGCACCACTTCTCCCTCTTTTCTGCTTCACTATGGATTGCAACATATGTCTTATGTTTCTCAACCTCTTCAACCTGGCTAGTAAGATGCTCGCGCTACGCTACAGGATAAATAAGATTAGGTGAACTCAAATTATAGTGAGGAGCCCATAGATCATTCTCCCCTAGAAATGTTAACCTCGCCACCACCGTTATGTTTGTTGTGTGTGTCTTGCGCCGGTGTTGTGCTTGTTGTGTTTTTCCCATAGCTGAACCTGGGTTTCGTCTGTGTGTGTGTTCGTTGGACCTGCCTGCGGTGGCTGTGTGTGTGTGTTTTTGTGGTTGGAACCTTGTTAACTTTGTGGCGAAAGCCTTTTTCGTAACCTAACCAATATCAATAACAGAATCATGATTGTAGTGTAAAAACAGTAGACCTCTAGATTGATGAGCATGTTGGAAAAAATGGAGAGGCTTGAAAACTTTCAAATACAATGAAGCATTTACATGTACCAGGACGACTGTAGTGTATAAGCAGTAGACCTCTAGTTATAATTGAACTATTATATATATTTTTTGCAAAAAGGAGGATGACCCCTGGCCTATGCATCTGGGAGATGCATGCATCCATTTTATTAATTATTCACAAAGACCTCACAAAGTAGGACATCAGTTAGTCTGAAGCCACCATCTTAGCAACATCAGTCGCTACTCCTATGCACTTGATGAAGGGGCGCCGATAGTCCGAGCTAATACCAGACATCGCACAAATGCCTAATATCTAAAGACGAAGGCCCCAACCAAGCCAAATACTGGGTTTGGGGCGCAAACCGGTCCGACACACTCTCATAGGTCATCGCCGCCGTCTTCCATCGATCCATCTTCAGAGTAGGTACTAACGCAACAACCTTTCCAGGTCTGCCGTCGATGCCCCACGGCTCTAGACAACGCATCATCCCTGCGCACGTCCATCATCACACATCTGTCGCCGAGGCCCTGCCGCACCACGCAGCCGAGACTCCATGCCGTTGATGTGTCACATGGAATGCCGCTCCACTGCTGGAACCGTCCACTGGTTCCTCAAGCCAATGCAAATTTTCAAGAATGACGCCCCCAACGAGGGAACGACATAAGTCCGCTGTCATCATCCGATCGATTGATCTTGGCTTTCCCCTGGAGGTAGTGGAAGGGGTTGGGAGCTTCACCTCGATGATGCCTTCAAGAAGGAAATGACGCCAAGGGCGTCACCATCACCGGCTCCGTCCACCGGCCGGAGATCAGGTTTTCACCCGGATCTGTCCCTTGAGATTTCAACCGACAACATGTGCATCGTCTAGACCGCCTTCAAAGCCCCAGATCTTGCCACCCAGATCCGGCGACCATCCACAATAGCACTGCCACCGTGGGAGCCCTGACACACCGGCCACTACCTGCGTGTGTCGCCACTGGAGCTTGGGAGGAAGGCCGCCACCCCATCTCGCCAAACCGCGAGAGCCACCGAGATGAATGCCCCGCGCTCGTCGCAGTCGTTGATCCGATCCAATCCAGAGCCAAAGTCACCAGATCGCCGACGCAGATCCGCCTTGGACAGGGACATCGCCATGCCATGGCTCCGTGAGAGGCCTAGGCTTCACCTGCCACCACCTTCCAGGGCCATCGCCCCGGGTCGCCACCTCCACGAAGTCCTCCATGCCGCCGCATCGCCCGTGCAGGCACCCCACGCCGACAAGCCGCAGCACCGCGATGCCCTTTTCTACGCCCAGGCCCGAGGAGGCCGGCCCACGCACCCCATCGTGTGTAGGGAAGAAGACACCCTGCCAACGCCGACGCCGGTCGTGCTTCGCCCGGCCGTGCCCTTGGGCGGCGGCGATGGAGGTGGAGGCAGGAGGAGGAGACCGACGGTGCAAATGGGAGGCCTCTCCTTGTCGCCTCGCGGGGGTGGCGGGGGAGGTTAGATCAGGGCTTCTTGAAAGAAAATAACCTATGTGATATGCGCTTTAAAATGCAGGGCTTCATGTTATTTCAAAAGATATCTACAACACCTGAATGGTGCCCTTTCAATATAACATAAGATACACTGATTGAGTAATTGTTCAAAATCATGAGTAAGTAGTACATCATATGTGTGGTTACTGAGGGCAGTGAAGTTGGTTTTTATTTTTGAATTCATATAGTGCATTCCACACAGCATCTCCAGGGAGGAATGAAGTGGACAAAGCAACCATCTACTCCTCCATCCTGTATTTCTTCTCAATCACAATCTCATACTTCTCCTGCACTACAAATTCACAGTTTATAACATCTAATTCATCATGAATGCAGCTACTCATTACTCACAAATGAGAACTGGAGCAGAAGTTTGCTTCAATTCAGTACCTTCAGGAACAACACCTCCACCTCCAGCTACCTAATTGCTGCCTCAGAGCACTCCATACAATTGGAAACACGTACTTGTATCACACTTCATGCAGATTAGAATCGGAGAAGGCATGTTAATATCAAAAGAAAGAAATAATTACTAAATCAGCATTTAAATCTCTATACGTCTCACAGATATAAGTTTAAGTTATGATAATGTCTCAGCTTGATTCAGTCTAGGAACAATAGCTTTTCCCATCTACCATCTGTTGGAAATATGTTCTAGAGACAATAATAAAGATGTTATTATCATATTTCCTTGTTCATGATAAATGTTTATTATACATGCTAGAACTGTATTGACCGAAAACTTAAATACATGTGTGGATACATAAATCACACCGTGTCCCTAGTGAGCCACTACTACACTAGCTCGTTGATTAAAGATGGTTAAGATTTTCTAACTAAATACATAAGTTGTCATTTGATAATGGGATCACATCATTAGGAGAATGATGTGATAGACTGACTCAACCGTAAGCTTAGCATCAGATCGTATCACTTAGTTATTTGCGACAACTTTCTTCATGTCAAGTATCAGTTCCTCATACCATGAGATCATGCCACTCCTGGATACCGGATGAATACTTTGTGTGCTATCAAATGTCACTTCATAACTGGGTGGTCTAAAGGTGCGCTACAGGTATCTCCGAAGGTGTCTGTTGGGTTGCATGGATCGAGACTGGGATTTGTCGCTCTGTGACAACGAGAGATTCAGGGCCCTCTCGGTAATACAACATCATAAGAAGCTTCATGTGACTAACGAGTTTAGTCACTAGGATATTGTATTACAGAACGAGTAAAGAGACTTGCCATTTGAAAGTGCGTTACGTCAACTAGAGGGGGGGGGGTGAATAGGCGATTTTTATGAATTCTTCACTGAGGAATTTCAGGGTGAGGAAATTCCTAAGCGAAGAACTACTTGCAGCGGAATAAGTACTCAGGTATAAGCAAAACAGAGTAACAACATAGTCATCATGATGAAATAAAAGACAAACACAGAGTACAGAAAGCGTAAACACATGATAAGCAGGATGAAGAAAAACTGACTGAAGAAATAGGATCGAGGAATTAGAGAAAGTCTTCAGTCAAAGTCTTCAAACAGTAATGATCAGGTTCATCAACACATAAATGAGGAATGGAAAGGATTGAGGAAATAGAACCAGTTGGCTTGGTGAAGACAATGATTTGGTAGACCAGTTCCAACTGCTGTGATAGTTGTACGTCTGGTTGGAGCGGCTGAGTATTTAAACTCGAGGACACACAGTCCCGGACACACAGTCCTCACCGTATTCTCCTTGAGCTAAGGTCACACAGACCTCGCCCAATGATGGTGGTAAGTCTTCACAGGTGACTTCCAAACCTTCACAGACTCGGCCACTCGGCAATCCACAATTCCTCTTGGATGCTCACACCATGACGCCTAACCATCTGGAGGATACAAAGTCCTCAAAGGAAACAAGCGTCGGTTCCACACAGGAACGATCTCTTAAGTGATGCTCAATCACGTTGGGGTTTGTAGGTTTGAGTTTGGGATTTGGGTTTTCCTCACTTGATGATTTTTGCTCAAAGTCCTCGGAGGATGGGATGCTCTCAAATGACAAGTGTCAGTTTCTCTCAGAGCAGCCAACCAGCTACTGGTAGTAGGGGGCGGCTATTTATAGCCTAGGGAGCAGCCCGACATGATAAGACATAAATGCCCTTGGCTGATATGACTGTTAGGTGGTAGGATATTTTGGAACAGCTGGCGCGCGTCACAGCAACGGTCGGATTTGAGGTTCGAATTCCTCAGGGCTATCATGTTCCTCCTGTGTAGGCAATCCGCCTTTGGCGAATTCCTAACTCCTCGATCGGAAAAATTCCTCGAGAGACCGGAAGATCTTCGTCTCACATCAAGAAATTGACTGAACTGATATGATATTTCCAATGGCTTCACTCGAAGGATTGGGTAGGTGTAGGATTTTGAGATGAGCATCACTTGCAAATCTGTTTCCTTAGTATTACCTCGACCCCCTTTAACAGTACGGTGTTTCCTATGACTCAAGCAAGAGAAAATGAAACTACGAAAACAAAAGTCTTCACGCTTCAGATTCCTCGCATGAATATCGAAGTCTTCAAGGTCACACCAATTTCTTCACTTTCAAAATCTTCAGGAGAACCAAAGTCTTCAGCCGAAGACATTCATTTTTAGGGGCCGACTTTCACTGTAAATATCAAATTCCTCATTGACTTATAGAGCCTGTGTACACTCACAAACATATTAGTCCCTTAACCTATAAGTCTTCAATACACCAAAATCACTAAGGGGCACTAGATGCACTTACAACCTCCCCCCTTTTGGTGATTGATGACAATATAGGTTAAGTTTTCAACAGGGATAAACATATGAATTGAAAGTACTCAATATTGAGGAATTTTATTGCAAGATATAGAAGAAATCCACCTGAAGATGTGCATAGTGAGGAATTTGCTTTTGAAGCAATGCACATTGGAAGAGTAGAATCATGGAGATCTCCCCCTATATCTTGTAATTCATACACGCATTTAACATATAGAATGAAGAATTTGAAATGCATGATGAAATATGGTGACTGATGAGATTCAGCATGCGTGCATAGCATTAATGAGGAAATAGCATGCAGAAAAACAGAGCAAAAGTATCAGGTCACCATCGGACTTAAGTTTACAACTCAATCAACAAAAGCTTCAGAAGAGCAAGAGTTGCAACTTAACAAAAAACACCCATATATATAGACCCGCTTGAAGACTAACTCAAATTTCTCCCTCTTTGTCATCAAATGACCAAAAGGGACGAAAAGTAAGGACTAACGCCCCTGAAGAATTTCTTCACGAAGTCGGTGGAGGAGCGTCAGCGTTGTTGGGGTCGTCTGTTGGAGAAGGGCCTGCCGCAATGTCGTCCAGATCTTCATTTTCATCAGTATCACGGGATGAGGAATATGAACTGGGCACCAGAGGAGGAACTGCAACTTTCTTGAATTTCTTTGGTGGGGGCTTAGACCAGCCGAAGTCCTGCTTGAAGCCCATCTGCTTGAGATCCTCATCACCATAGAGACGAGATAGAATAGCCCAGGTGCGATCGAAAACTTCATTGAGGTAGTAATGGTTCTTCTTCACGGAATTATAGGTGGCACTCATGCTGTGAAGAATTGAACCAAACTGACGTTTTACCCATTTGTGATTGCGATCCACCTTTTGATGAAGACTGAGGAGAAGCTCACGATCAGTCATCACCCTTGGAGCTGTTGCCTGACGACTTTGCTTTGAGGCATTAGCGGCAGAATCATGAGTAGCAGAGTCATCATTGGTTGAGTATGAAGAAGCTTTGCGAAATTGTCCATCCAATGGTCGAATGCCCTCATCAATAACAGCAGTGGCCTTGCCCTTTTCACCAAAGAGGAAAATGTCCGCTTGAGGACTTCAATTGGGGGCAAGTAGCTGCCATGGTTGAGTGTATCAGCTTTGTAGTTGAGTGAAGACCTTGATCTGAGGAATCTCATAATCCAGGGAGCATAAGGCTTCAACTCAAATGGGGACATCGCAACGTTTGCCAAAGTGCTCATGAAGAAATCATGATAGTTCACGGGAATACCATGAATGACGTTGAAAAGCAGATTCTTCATGATGCCAACGACTTCTTCATCATTCGAGTCGTGGCCTTTGATTGGACTCAATGTCTTCGTTAGAATGCGATAGAATGTCTTTGGCACATATTGCAATTCCTTCACAAGGAATTTGGTCCTTGATGCTTGTCCATGCTTCAATGGCTTCATCATCACTTGCATGAAATGATATGACAGCTCAGTTTCAGAGTAGATGAGACGTGCACCTTCTGGGGAAGGACTGACAGGCATGGCACGAAGCAATTCAGTGGCCGGTGCCTTATAGTGTGTGTTCTCTGTCATCTAGTCCAACACCCATGAGTTCACATCTTCAGGATTGCCTGTGATGTGCAGCGTCGCATATAATTGAAGAATGAGTTCTTCATTCCAATCGCATATGTCAGTGTAGAAATTGAGCAGGCCAGCATCATGAATGGCAGCGAGGACCGGCGTAAAGCAAGGCAGTGATTCCATATCCAAGTGAGGAATATGCTCATGGTCGAGGACTTTATCCTTGTTGAATAGCACTGAAGAATAGAAATTAGCTTGACTAGTTGTACAGAAGCGCTTCCTCCTCAAACGAGCAGAATCGTAGGGATTGTAATCAGTGAAGAATACATGCTCATTGAAGAAGGCATCAGTCTTGAACTTCGGAGTTTTGGAGAATGGATTCTTCGGCTGTGGCTGAGGAGTGTCAGTGATCTGAAGAATAACTTCTGGAATGTCAACCTCTGGAGCCGCAGGCTGAGAATTATCAGCTTCTGCTTCAGTAGCAGCCCATGCCTCCATTTCTTCAGCAGCATTTTCATCAGCACTACTGGCTGGAATTTATTCATGAATGGAAGGGGCAGTGTGTGCTTCTTCAGAGCCCATCTGAACTTCTGTTGGTGCTGGGGACTAAGGAATTTGCTGTAGTGGTGTGAACATAGGAGAGTTGGGATGTTGACTATCCCAAAAATCATCGTTCATCACTGGAGTGGTGCAGCTAATGTCCACATCCTCATCCACTTCCATTTCTTCAACGTCGTCCTCTTCAGCAGTGAACTGAGGCGTTGGCGATGATACCTGAGGAGTTGAAGTGAAAGTCTCAACTTCAATTTATTCATCCATCTGCTCTGTGGAAGCATCAGAGGGATATTCTTCACCATAAGGAACAAGTTCCTTTGATGGCATGCTTGCAAGAGGAACATCATCAATGGGATTGTCCATTGAACTTGTCAAAATCTTCGCCTTCTCGGGGGCCGAAGATTCTGAGGCAGCCGATGCTTTCCTCTTATTCAAAGCAGCACGCTTCGCAGCTTTGGTTTTCTTCACTTCCAGAGCAGAAGGAAGAATTGGGCTTGGTGTTGGTGCAGGCGGAGCAGTGGGAGTTGGATCAATTTCTTCAGGCCCAACTGATGCAGTTGGCCTGTCTTGAGCAATTTCTTCAGGCGCAGCAACAGAGTCTTCAGCTGGCCTGGCAGATTCTTCAGGCGCAACACTAGTGGTTGCCCTGGCAGTTTCTTCAGAGGCTGGAATTTCTTCAGCAGCCCTGGTGCTTGCAGTTTCATCAGTAGCCTGATTTTCATCAGCGGCGCTGGCAATTCCTTCAGTGGCTTGTGCAGATGCTTCAGCCGGAATGACTTCAATGTGCACAGGGGCAGCAACACTTGAAGTGAATTTCTTCGTCAGCTTGACGAATCTGACCTTGGCACCCTGCCATTCAGCCTTGTAGGCGTCAAATTCATCGCTGAGCTTTTTGATATCAGCTTGCAGTGCAATGAGCTGCATGCTCAGGCGAAAGACTGAGGACATTGTCCTTTAGATAGCAGAAAAAATCAACTTGAAGAATTAGCAATAAGTGAATGTTGTAGAGGACATAAACTCACATATATATATATATATATATATATATATATATATATATATATATATATATATATATATAGTCAAATGAAGAACAACGACGGAAAGAGTGAAGACAATGCAAAGTTGAAGAATTTGAAAAACTGACGAATTTCAAAAATGAAGAAAAACTCAAATCGAAGATTTTCAACTTTGGTTGGTGGCGTAACCCACCGTATAAGAAAGCTGATTTCAGACACCGCGTACAATTCTCGTAGGGTTCTGAGAATCAATTTGTTCATTAATTTCTTCACACTTAGAGGGTTACCCTTCATTGATTGAAGAAAAACGTTACTTCATGTGTTGCACATCTAAGTCATCAAGTTAGCATAAGTTTTAGGATGTGTGTTCTTTCAAAGAACATTCGAAGATTCTAGGATATTTAGCTCACACCGCAACTTGCTAAATCTCTTCTCATCCAAGGGCTTTGTGAAGATATCGGCCAGCTGGTCTTCAGTACTTGCATGGTCGATGGAGATGTCGCCCTTCAACACATGGTCACAAAGAAAATGATGATGAATCTGGATGTGCTTTGTCTTCAAGTGCTGAACTGGGTTGTGTGCAATCTTGATAGCACTCTCGTTGTCGCAGTAGAGTGGCACATTCTTCACGTTGATGCCATAGTCCTTGAGTGTTTGCTTCATCCATAGTAACTGAGCACAACAAGATCCAGCAGCAATGTACTCATCTTCTGCAGTGGAGAGTGATACGCAGTTCTGCTTCTTCGAGGACCAACATACCACGGATCGTAAGAGGAAATGACATGTGCCTGACGTTGACTTGTGGTCCACCCGATCACCAGCATAGTCAGAGTCTGAATATCCAATGAGGTCAAAGGAAGAGCCCTTGGGATACTGTCGTGGATTTGTCACAGCAGATGTCCTTAGTGTCAGGACTTAGTCGCGAGGCCAACGCATCTTTGTAGTAGCTTGAGAGGGGTTGATCGGGACGAGAGACGCGGCACACAAGACAAGGATTTAGACAGCTTCGGGCCCCGGGAAACATCATCTGGAATAGCCCTACATGCTGTTTGTGGCTAGGTCTCATTATGCTCATGAGGGAGTCGCCGCATAAGCCGGCTCCCCCTTTGTGTCTTGCCCTAGATATTGTTTCTTGTTGCTTGTCCCTCTTTGGGGAGCCCTGCCCCTCCTTATATAAGTTAAAGGGGTGGGTTACATGTGGAGTCCTAGTAGGACTAGGACTAGTCTATCTTCTCTTACAAGTTAAATACAAGTCCTGGTCTTGCTTTCTTCCTCTTAAGCCGGCCTACCATAACGTAAGCCGGCCTTCTGGGCCTTGAGCCTCTTGGGCCTCCGGGTCTTGTCGCTCCTATGATCCGCTTGCCAGGTCACCCATAAGTCGCCAGGTTCGGTCGGGTCACTTGTGAGTCGTCCAGTCAGGGCGGGTCATTAGTGAGTCGCCAAGTCTGGCCAGGTTATACTTCCGGCTGGGTTACACCGCGGGGTATATCCCCAACATTAGCCCCCAAGTTTTAGCTTGGATTTATCCATGGTAAACTTATGCTGCAAACTAAACACAAGAACAAATTTGACAGGTTGTGCTCCGGGTTAAGAATTCTTGTAAACCGGCACCTGAACATCCTTAAGTCCTTGTCATTTCCTTCTTCTAGAAAATCCGGGTCAATAGACCAGCTTCACAATCAATTTGCTTGTAGAAGAAATATTGTAAACAAATAATCCATTTGAGTCGGCTTCCAAAGCACCGACTTAAAAAATATAGGTCTTGATATACTCATCTGATTTTCAACCGGCTTAAAGATGTAGATCTTGCCGAGTTTAATTTCCAAAATCTTTGTGTTATAAAAGACTGATGATGTCGAGTCATAATTGTTGTTGACACCGGGTCATGTAATTGATCTTCCTGATTTACTCAAAGCTGAGAATTTTGAAGATGTTCCCTCTTTATATGCATAATACCTGTAGCCCCCAAGTCTTAAGAGGAGAACATAGTGATAACTTAAGACTTGCTTCAATATAAGTGTTGCAACCTTGAAGAAATCCGGGTTATTCATCTCAATCATTAGTCATAGAACTGAATATTCCACATATGTAGCCCCCAAGTGTCGGGTTGTCATGCTTGCAAAAGAACTCGACTTGTAATTGCCTTATGCTCGTAAAATTTCAACCAAGTAGCCCCCAAGGGCCGGGTCATTATGCAATAATGAGCAGGGACTTCATAAATATGATCATGTAGACTTGAACAACAACATGTAGTCCCCAAGGGCCGGCTTAGTAAGATAATACTGAGCTGGGACTTTATATATACTTCATTGAAAATAATATCATATGATGTAACCCTCACCATGGGGCTGGAACCCACGTCCATAAGGTTAAGAGCTTTGTACTCTAGCAACTGGGTAATGGACCTTTCAATATAATGGATTAAGACTTGTGTACGTTGAATTATTGACAGGAGCAATTGGTAGCCCCCAAGGGCCGGCTCATTACGATGTGATGAGTCGGGTCTTCAATGAGGTGAGCAAAAATGACTTTGCATTAGCCCCCAAGTGTCATGGTGCATTCTTGCAGCGACATGAGACTTGCATATTTGATGTATCCTCAATTTGAATAATGTAGCCCCCAAGTGCCGGGTCGTAAGCCTGCAGCGACTCGGGACTATTCCTTCCATTGTAGAATAAATCATATCCATTAATAAAATAATAACCATTGCGCTGAAGCGACTTTGAAGACCTCCATCATAATATTGGCTATTGATAACCATAATAAGAATCCAGCCATGTTGGCTATTAAAGATTTGAATAATATAATCCGGTATGAAAACCTCAATCATTCAATATCATCATGAAAATCTAGCCAGTTTTGGCTGTTAAAGATTTGAATACCTCATCGGTTGACAAGTAAATCCAGAGTTTAAATACCTGGCGGCTCTTGGCCGGTGACGACTTAATGCACATTCATTGTAAGCCGGAATTTTTGTAACCCAGTGGCCTATAGCCCTTGAGAAAATTGATAACCCTTTTGAGACACCAATTTCAGTGATGAGCTTGGACTGAAGCATTTATATAAGTCATAGTTCTGCAAATCCTCGCATGAGTTTAAACAACATACGCCTGGCGACTTAACGTCAAAAGCCGTATGATAACCACCCAAATGTAGTGTTATCCTGCACACAAGTAGATCACAAGATCCCTATGATCCTTTGAATGATACCGCCGGTTTATGTGACCCGGACAGTGAAGTTGATAACTCAACTCTGTAAAAACCGGCACATAAGATATTTGTGACAACTCAAATACTTGTGATTGTATAAAAATAGATAAAAAAAATTTGAGGCTTCTGATTCGAATACGATCAGTAAACCATTCCAAAGGGGTTAAGCTAAGATTCGAATACGATCATATAGCCCCTAGTGGCGTTGGTGATGCCGATCAAGTGGGTATCGACAGCTATGTTCTCTTTGGTTCGAATACGACCTATGTTTGAAAAGGAAGCCCCCAAGTGACCTTAAGAGTTGTTTAACGACGCTGATTCGAATACGATCCACGTCGATTCCCAAAGGGGTTGAGCTATGATTCGGATACGATCAAGAAGCCCCCAAGTAGGTTCAACAGTTTGCTAATCAAAAGTGTATCGACAGCTATGTTCTCTTTGGTTCGAATACGACCTATGTTTGAACAGGAAGCCCCCAAGTGACCATATAAATTTTGGGCATTGCGCCGATCAAGAGGGTACTGATAGCTATGCCCGATGAGCCGGAAGCCCCCAAGTGACCATAATAAGATAAGCCGTAAGGCAGGATACCCATGTTTTGAACCGTGCATCATGGCAGCGAGCTCTTTTTGGCACCCTTTAATCTTTCTGAGAACTCAAACTTGCAAGAGATTAATTCTTTTGAACCGGAAATTCTTAAACCGGATATTGAGATCCTCAAAGCTTTGTAAGGGACAAATTTACCTTGATCCGGATGTTGAACCGGTTTTGAGAGCTTCAAAGCTTATGGGAGAAAGATGTCTCTTGAGCTGTATTTTAAACCGGAATCTTCATTTTGAACCGGAAATTTTTCTGACGGCCTTTAAATATTTGCCAATAAAGCAGTAGCCTCCAGGGCCGGGTTATCTTCCCTTCAATGACCCGGAGTTCTTGAATTCATTGAAACCGGCTAATTTTGCCGAGTCATACCATTGTAGCCCCCGAGTCTCAAGACGACTCGAGGAGTTGGCTTGAGATTCTCCATATTTGACCATAGCAGAAGGTATACATCATTGGCGTTGATAGCGCGATGTGAATCCACAGAAGGTTGAGGTGACTGTGTCGGGTTATAAATGATCCCGTATGAGCCGTGTCAAGAATCTCGCCAATGGTTCCTTCCAACTGGCTGTTTGAAGTTAACCAAACTGTAGTGACGGCGACTTGTGCACCTGCCCATTGAACCATCCGGTGCAGACGGCGGCTGGTAATATATGATAATTTGCCTCTTAATTTGTTGGAAGAAAACCGGGCTTCCCAAGTGGTGACTTGCTCATACTCAATGAACAGCTCATCTAGACAGATGCGGCTCGGTGTGTTGATGTAGACCAGGCTGCGAGAGACGGACGGTAAAGACGACCGTAACATCAGAGGCGACATAGACATATGAACCGGCCGTGGCGTTGTAAGCCGGTGCGGACGGGCAAGTTGTCCTCCTTGTTGTAAGCCGGCGTGGTCGCGAGAGACGGCCATGGCGTTGTAAGCCGTCGTGGTCGCGAGAGACGGCCACGACGTTGTAAGCCGGTGCGGGAGTCCGTTGAGTAACGACGACCACCTATGCCCAAAGATGTTGGCATGCCTCCATCTCCGAGGTATAATATGTCATAAATAATTGCCCTGCATAAATAATATTGCAGACCAAGGCAAAGACAAACTTGTTCTTTGGCAAAAACAACATGTGCTAATAAAACAAACTCGGATGGATATCACCTGACTTGTTTGGACGACGGATGACCCGTTTATCGCGACAGAGGTAGCTCAGATAGACCAGCGACTCAATATAGTTCCGGCGGCTCAGGCAGACCGGCGACTTAGTATAACCCTGGCGGCTCAAGTCGGCTCCGGCGGATTGATGTAGATTAAGCTGCATGGGCGGCGACTTGCGCACACCTGTTCTATTAGTAAGCGGGCGCAGACGCCGGTGCGCGATGGTGCGGACGTACACTTCATAGGCACAACATGGCACCACCTTTGCTGCACATAAAAATATACAGACCAAAGCAATTGTTCTTTGATGAAGACAATATGTTTAATAAAATAAACTTAGATGGATATCACCTGATTCGTCTGGATGATAGTCGGGCTGTCCGCAGATCACTTTGGTAATGTTGCAACCCATCCAGTGTAAACATAGTACTTCTGACGTCTCGTACATAACAGTCTCAAATTGACGTCCGCAGATCACTTTGGTAATGTTGCAACCCATCTAGTGTAAACATAGTACTTCTGACGTCTCGTACATAACAGTCTCAAATTGTTGAGCCGCCGCGATATGCGGCGCCGGCGTATAAACCTTGTCCAAGTGTTTTTGTTCTCCGCTCCTCGTGTGTTGCAGCAGTAGGTAACTGTATTGATAGCCCTTGAGTCGTTCAGACGACATTTGAGGTTGGCCGCATGCATGCTTCATAACTAGGACTAGCATATACGCACAAACGCAACTAGCACTAGCTAGCAAACAAGGGCGTGGCCGCGTGGGCATACATGCCACATATGCGGTGACACCGGCCGCCGGCCTGTACGCGGAGAGGGCGGGGGCAGAAATTGGCAATTTTGCGCAGGGGCAAAGCGAAGTAGAAACGAGTCAGAGCAGGAGGCATCTAGGTGAGGTCGCGACCGCCGCGACTCGACAGCGGCCGGCGGGTTGGAGGCGGACAGCGGAGGCGGCTCGTCTGGAGCGGCTCGGCGCAGCCACACAGCTTGGCGACCGGCGCCTCAACGCAGCTGCAGCGGAGGCGATTTGAAGGCAGGGCCGCTCGGCGAGAGGAAACGAGACCGAGGCGGCTTGCTGGGTACACCGGCCAACAGCTTAACGTGGCGACGATGGAGGCAACTTGATGCTGCAACTTAAGGCCGAAAGCAGGAGGAACAACACCAAGCAACAGCCAGCCAGCGCGCGCACATGTAGAGTAACCTTGCATGCATGGCGGTGACGGAGACCCGGAGGCAGGCCATAGCGGACGGCGACCCCGGCGAAACATGCGGAAACGGCTCACACAGAGGCACGGGCAGCTCAGGCAGCGACAAAGCTGGCGATTGGAGATGGTTTATGGACGAAGCCGGCGAGGCGAGCCCGAGATGGCGGAGATGAGCCGGCGCAACGGCTAGTAGCAGTTCTGCGAGGACGGCGACTTGAGGCCGGCGGCTCCGGGCTGTGGCGACTTGCGGCAGAAGCTGAGCACGGCTCGCAGGCAAGGCAGCCAGCCTGATGGTGGCGGCTCGAAACCGATCGCCGGGTCGGAGACTGGTGATTGTAGCTTGAAACCGAGTTCCTGTCCAAACTCGCTTCCGGGCCGTGGAGTGTTTTCTTCTCTCTCTTTCTTTTTCTGACGACTCGACGGCTGAATCCAGATGGATAGATCGATTGAGTACATGTCTACCTGATGTAGAATTGGCAGTAGTAACGGATATACTAGTATTAATATTTTCTTGATTCCCAAACGAGAGTAGTTTTCCATCAATCCTCGGGAGTCCTGCCATGCAACAATTGCTTATTCCCTGGGATCTCTGCGGCCGCATATCGAACTCGGCGATTTATGGCAACTGTTTAAAACCGACGCATTGATCCGATTACCCGATAACATCGAATCAGATTCTTGTCCGGTCCATCTGCAGTGGGAAAAACGATCTGTGCTCGGATTCGATGGGTCGCCGTGCAACGCGTGAGGCGCCGCACGCAAACCCTAACGTCTCTAAAAATCTCGTATCTGCCGGTTCCCAAAGCTCTAACCATAACTCTGATCTTCCAACGATAATTTTGCCGGCTCTTCTTCATCTCCTGAAATTGCGAGCTCATCGATCCCTAAAAGATATCCTTCCAAGGACTCAACACCACCGTGTGCTTAGCCCCACGGTGGGCGCCAACTGTCGTGGATTTATCACGGCAGATGTCCTTAGTGTCAGGACTTAGTCGCGAGGCCAACGCATTTTTGTAGTAGCTTGAGAGGGGTTGATCGGGACGAGAGACGCGACACACAAGACAAGGATTTAGACAGCTTCGGGCCCCGGCAAACATCATCCGGAATAGCCCTACATGCTGTTTGTGGCTAGGTCTCATTATGCTCATGAGGGAGTCGCCGCATAAGCCGGCTCCCCCTTTGTGTCTAGCCCTAGATATTGTTTCTTGTTGCTTGTCCCCCTTTTGGGGAGCCCTGCCCCTCCTTATATAAGTTAGAGGGGCGGGTTACATGTGGAGTCCTAGTAGGACTAGGACTAGTCTATCTTCTCTTACAAGTTAAATACGAGTCCAGGTCTTGCTTTCTTCCTCTTAAGCCGGCCTACCATAACGTAAGCCGGCCTTCTGGGCCTTGAGCCTCTTGGGCCTCCGGGTCTTGTCGCTCCTTGCCAGGTCACCCATAAGTCGCTGTGTTCAAGTGGTCACTTGTGAGTCGTCCCACTGTATGGTCATTAGTGAGTCGCCAAGTCCGGCCAGGTTATACTTCCGGCTGGGTTACACCGCGGGGTATATCCCTGACAGATACCATAATCCAAGTGTTGGTGTGTGACCTAGATATCAAATAATATGCTTCACAGCCTTATGGTGTGATTCCTTCGGTGTAGCTTGAAATCGGGGACACATGCAAACACTAAGCATAATATCCAGCCTAGATGCACATAGGTACAATAAAGAGCCAATCATGGAGCGGTATACCTTTTGATCGAAGTCTTTCCCATTTTCATCAGTGCATAGATGGCCATTTGTGGGCATAGGAATTTTGACACCTTTGCAATCTTCCATGTCGAATTTCCTCAACACATCCTTGATGTATTTCTCCTGAGATATGAATATGACATTGTATTGTTGACAAATCTAAAGACCTAAGAAGAATTTCAATTCTCCCATCATAAACATTTGATATTCTTCACTCATCATATAGGCAAATTCATCTCTGTAACGTTGGTTCGTACAACCAAAGATAATATCATCAACATATATTTGGCACACAAATAATTCATCATCATGTTTTGGTGAAAAGAGTTGGGTCAAGTGAACCGGGTTTGAAGTCTTTCTTCATGAGGAATTCCTTCAGTGTGTCATACCATGCCCGAGGTGCTTGCTTGAGGCCATAGAGGGCCTTGTTGAGTCTGTAGACATGATCTGGAAATTTTGGATCCTCAAAACCTGGTGGTTGAGCAACATATACTTCTTACTCAAGCTTACCATTGAGGAATGCACTTTTCACATCCATTTGTTGTAAGATGATATTATGATGGTTAGCATAAGCAAGCAATATGCGAATAGCCTCAAGTCTAGCAACAGGTGCAAAAGTTTCATTGAAATCAATTCTTTCAACCTGTGTGTAGCCTTGGGCTACAAGACGAGCCTTATTTCTCACCACGAGGCCATTTTCGTCTTGTTTGTTGCAGTAGATCCATTTGGTACCGATGATGTTGTGCTTGCGTGGGTCTGGTTGCCTGACAAGCTCCCACACATTGTTGAGCTCGAATTGATGCAATTCATCTTGCATGGCTTGAATCCACTCAGACTCCATGAATGCTTCATCCACTTTAGTGGGCTCTGTGATAGAGACAAATGCAAAATGCCCACAGAAGTTAGATAAGTGTGAAGCTTTTGAGCGCGTGAGGGGACCTGGTGCACGAATGTCATCGATGATCTTCTCGATCTGAACTTTGTTTGCAATGCGAGGATGTGCGGGTTGACGACTTTGCTTAGGCCCAGCAGTTTCTTCAGGACCAGTTTCTTCAGCAGCACCAGCATGATTTTCTTCTGATCAGGAATGACTTCTTCTGTAGATTCTTCGGTAGGGATGACATCCTCAATAGCTTTGAACTTGATGGATTCCTCAGGTGACATTTCATCTAGCACATGAGGTAGGTGCTCTCTTTGCGAGCCATTAGTTTCATCGAACCGCACATCTACAGTTTCAACAACCTTGTGATGATTGATGTTGAAGACTCTGTAGGTGTGTGAGTCCTTTCCGTAACCAAGCATAAAACCCTCATGTGCTTTCGGTGCAAATTTAGAGTGATGGTGAGGATCTCTAATCCAGCATTTAGCACCGAAGACTTTGAAATAACTTACATTGGGTTTCTTGTCAGTGAGGAGTTCATATGAGGTCTTTTTGAAGAATTTGTGAAGGTATACCCTGTTGATGATGTGGCACGCAGTATCAATTGCTTCAGGCCAGAAATGCTGAGGCGTCTTGTATTCATCAAGCATAGTGTGGGCCATCTCAACAAGAGTCCTGTTCTTGTGCTCCACGACGCCATTCTGCTGAGGAGTATAAGGAGCAGACTATTCGTGAGTAATACCAAGCATATCGAGATATTCATCGAGGCCAGTGTTCTTGAACTCGGTTCCATTATCACTCCTGATATGCTTGATCTTCACGCCGAAGTTAGTGGAAGCCCTTGAGGAAAATCGTCTCAAGACTTCCCGCACTTCATTTTGTAAGTGATGATATGCACCCATGTGTAACGAGAATAGTCATCAACTATGACAAAACCATATAATGATGCGTAACTAGTGAATGTTGCATAATGAGTAGGACCAAATAGATCCATATGAAGTAATTCAAAGGGACGAGAGGTGGTCATGATAGTCTTCGAGGGATGCTTGGCTCTGGTGATCTTTCCAGCCTCACAAGCCCCACAATGATGATCTTTGAGGAATTTGACACCCTCGATGCCAATGACGTGCTTCTTCTTCGCGAGTGTATGAAAGTTCCTCATCCCAGCATGACCAAGTCGTCGATGCCATAACCAGCATTCTGAAGCTTTTGCAATAGACATGTGGCAGGCTGTGGTCCTGCAGAGAAATCAACAATATACAAGTCTCCTTTCCTAAAGCCTAGACCCAATACCTTGCTTCTGCCTTTGTCAGCGTAGGTGATATGCTTCAGATGAGATGGTGACAAATCAGTGTCCATCAACAAGCTCCTGTCACCAGTCATGTGATTTGTACATCCACTGTTGAGGACCCACTCAGTAGCTTTGGGTTGTTCATCCTGCAGATGAATTAGTGCAACTTACGAACCCATATACTTCATCAGTGAAGAATGATATCAATGTCATCAACAGTAACAAATATAGCAATATGAGGACGTGAGAAATGAATGATCATTTCTTCATGATTAGCTTGCGTCCTTTCAAGCACATTCAGGTCTCCAGCAAATTCTTCAGACGAGTAAGTTCGTCTGGCCTACAACAGGAACACCCCTTCAGCAACGCATCTATGCGTTGTCATATGTCCATATAAGCGTTGGTAAGGTCTACACCAACGGATCTGTATGCGTTGCCTTTGGTGGCGTTGGAAGGGTCAACAACAACGCATACACATGCGTTGGTAACTGGTGTGTATAAGTGTTGTAAGCTAGCAACGTATAAACTAAAGCTGAACAACACTTTGTATGCGTTGGTGATACCCTGCACAAATGGATTTTCAATTGGCGAAAACAAATAATTGTAACTCTTGAAATAGTTGCTATGTAGATTATCAGGTAATGTTGGTAGTGCACAAGAGATGGAATATAGTAAAAAGACCTCATATATTAAATCAACAATGTTGTTTTATAAAGAATACCATCCAAAGAACACATCGTTGCTTTACAAAGAACACCTTCAGCTTGTACACATGTGTTTAACAAGAACATGTGCACTCTACATAGAAGCAGATCGAAGCTTCATTGAAGGAAACAAAAACTAAGCTCATCACATGAGCATCTAGACTGACATGTTCAACATTCATTAACTAAAACCAAAATGATCAGACTCTCTTGGCATCAGCTATAACATATTGCATATCCTGAAGATAGTTCCTGCTAGTTGCAGCCATAAGAAATTGGACACTCTTCATCTTTCTGCTAGCAATGAAGGAAATATGAACAGTTAACATAGTACTTTGGATAATAAAAATTCTGGACGAATTTAAAGTGCAAGGTATCAGCCAAGACGTTATTTCTTATTTTGAGGTTATCCCTTTGGGCTGTACAAATTTAGATTCAGACAATATAAGCAAAGGGAAAAACATGCAAGTACCAAAGTAATTCAGGATATATTCCTCAGAATCTGGTATAGTGAATGCCCAGCCAATTATTCAATTAATAATGTTGATTGCAATGGGTGAGCAGATTGGGCTAAATGTAGAAGAGATAATAAAGCTAACCACAACTTATACTTGTGAATACTGGGTAATGATCACATTAATACATCCATCAAAAATTGTGAAGAGATTGGTCTAAATGTGAAAGTGATACTAAAGCGAACCACATCTTATGCTTGAATACTGGGTCATGTTCACATATATACATTAATTGCAAATGGTAGAAAACAAAATATAAATTAGAAAAGGCTATAGATTACTTTGGATCTTACCTTTTTGTTGGTTTGTACTTCTGAAGTCAGAGCATATGAATAGGCGGAGGCACAGAAGAGTTGTTACAGTTATTATCCTACAATCATATGGGTCAATAATTAAGATTCTTGAGAGAGAGATAAAAAAGAATTACTATTGCACAACACGAAAAACACTTGCACAAATTACGATAGAAAATACCTACAATGATATTATTTTTCTAATCGAGACATCACATCTGAAATAATCTAGAAGGAGTTGGCACGAAAACTAATCAATCTTTTCTAAGATGGTATCAAATACATGGGATAAACGTGCTCAGAGAGAGAGAGATCAATCTAAATGAAAAATTAACAGAAAGATGAATCCATATATACACGCCACGCATAAACAGAAAGAGAGAAGGGATCGATGATCACCACACCTACATGATGCCATTGTCGTGCTGCCATCATCGCTGGTCCTATTTATCTTCACATGTTGCAGGACTCAACCAAATGCGTAATCTGATTACCTCAGGTAGCTCTGTATCTTTAATATTGTGTAAACCTGCAAGACCATAGTTCACTAAATAACAACTTAAAATTCACATACTAGTGAGAATAAAAGATGTACTGTGGCATCTCACGAAGCATTCTTTGTTGTGATGCATCCTTCTGATCTTAAAAAGATTGCGATTCATCATAACATGCAAATAAATACAAAGATTTCATAATTTGGAAGTACTTGATGTTAATCAAAATCATTCAAATGGATCAAATTTACTTACATACTTTCGCATGCTGGCAAGTGTGAGATGTCTAGACTGTTATCTATATGGATTTTTAATATGCCATTCTATATAATAATGCTTAATATTACTGACGAAGGAGTAGTTATGCACTTAGAATATCACTGCCTCCTTGACAACATAAGCTTTAGTAACAGGAGTGAATAAATAATGCGTGATCACCCTTGTTTCCACGGAAAACTAGATTCTCTACTGAGAGGCCTCAAAGGATGCAAGCATTGATATAAACAAGACTGGTGAATAGTCATCCGAGGCAAAACAATTATTTTGTTCTGTAGTATAATCTTACACTCAAGAGTATGATAGACGTCTAGAGAAATAAGTACATATATATGGTTAATATAGGTGCAAACACAATTATGGTCTGCACAACTAAAGCAGAGGATCACCAGCAGAAACATGCATAGCAAAATTAGAGGATCAGGTTTCCTTCAACAAAAAAAAGTGAGGATCACGCCATAATTTAAGTACAGTAATTGGTCCACCCATGGCACATGTCGAAGGTTAGACAAGCTAGGGCACAAAATGCCAATGGAATTATAGAAGCCACCATGTTGTAAATTAGGGGGGAACAGATTGGTGGGAATAAGGGAATGGTCATGTTCTTCAGGGAGATAATCCCGCTGAGCGGTGGGGTAGGCAAGATGGCGACCATGGCAGCCTCCCTGGGGAGAGGCACCGTACTGCCGTAGGTATATATATCTAGCCGTCATCTACGACGCCACGACGACAAACCCAAAATAACCCTGCCACATAAAGCACAGAGAGGATAAGAACAGAGTGGAACTGAGGGGAGAACCGGAGAAGTGTCTCACTCAAAAACTGGCGTCGGGGGCGAGGTTGACGAGACGGAGCAGCACCGTCGAGCCTATGGCGGCAACCGCGCATCCGGAGATGTGGGGGTTAGTGAGTCGACAAACCGGAGGGGTAGGAGCTGTTGGGGAACGTAGTAATTTCAAAATTTTCCTACGATCACGCAAGACCATGGTGATGGCATAGCAACGAGAGGGGAGAGTGTCCGTCCACGCACTCGTGAGACCGAAAGCGGAAGCATTATAACAACGCGGTTGATGTAGTCAGCACGCCTTCACGATCCGACCGATCCAAGCACCGAACGCACGGCACCTCCGAGTTCTGCACACGCTCAGCTCGATGACGCATCCCGGACTCCGATCCAGCAAAGTGTCGGGATGAGTTCCACAAGACGAGGCGTGGTGACGATGTTGATGCTCCACCGACGCAGGGCTTCGCTTAAGCTCCGCGACGATATGACTTCTCGGCGCAGGGCTTCGCCTAAGCTCATGACGATATGACCAAGTGGAATATGGTGGAAGGGGCACCGCACACGGCTAAGGAAAGATCCAGAGATCAACTTGTGTGTCATGGGGTGCCCCTGCCCCGTGATATAAAGGAGCAAGGGAGGAGGTGGCCGGCCTAGGAGGGGCGCACCAGGGGGAGTCCTACTCCCACCGGGAGTAGGACTCCTCCTTTCCTAGTAGGAATAGGAGAGAAGGAAGGGAAGAGAAGAAGGTGCAGCCCCTCCCTAGTCCAATCGGACTAGGCCTTGGGGCGCGCAGCCTGCCCTAGGCAGCCCTCTCTCTTTCCGCAGGGCCCAATAAGGCCCAATACTTCTCCCGGCGAATTCCCGTAACTCTCCGGTACTCCGAAAAATACCCGAATCATTCGGAACCTTTCCGAACTCCGAATATAGTCGTCCAATATATCGATCTTTACGTCTCGACCATTTCGAGACTCCTCGTCATGTCCCCGATCTCATCCGGGACTCCGAACTCCTTCGGTACATCAAAACTCATAAACTCATAATATAAGCATCATCGAAACGTTAAGCGTGCGGACCCTACGGGTTCGAGAACTATGTAGACATGACCTAGAACTATTCTTGGTCAATAACCAATAGCGGAACCTGGATGCCCATATTGGCTCCTACATATTCTACGAAGATCTTTATCGGTCAAACCGCATAACAACATACTTTGTTCCCTTTGTCATCGGTATGTTACTTACCCGAGATTCGATCGTCGGTATCCAATACCTAGTTCAATCTCGTTACCGGTAAGTCTCTTTACTCGTTCCGTAATACATCATCTCACAACTAACTCATTAGTTGTAATGCTTGCAAGGCTTAAGTGATGTGTATTACCGAGAAGGCCTAGAGATACCTCTCCGACAATCGGAGTGACAAAACCTAATCTCAAATACGCCAACCCAACAAGTACCTTTGGAGACACCTGTAGTACTCCTTTATAATCACCCAGATTACGTTGTGACGTTTGGTAGTACCCAAAGTGTTCCTCCGTGGCAGGAGTTGCATAATCTCATAGTTACAGGAACATGTATGGGTCATGAAGAAAGCATTAACAACATACTAAACGATCAAGTGTTAAGCTAACGGAATGGGTCATGTCAATCAGATCATTCTCCTAATGATGTGATCCCGTTAATCAAATGACAACTCATGTCTATGGTTAGGAAACATAACCATCTTTGATTAACGAGCTAGTCAAGTAGAGGCATACTAGTGACACTGCTTGTCTATGTATTCACACATGTATTATGTTTCCGGTTAATACAATTCTAGCATGAATAATAAATATTTATCATGATATAAGGAAATAAATAATAACTTTATTATTGCCTCTAGGGCATATTTCCTTTAGTCTCCCACTTGCACTAGAGTCAATAATCTAGTTCACATCGTCATGTGATTAACACCCAAAGAGTACTAAGGGATGATCATGTTTTGCTCGTGAGAGAAGCTTAGTCAACGGGTCTGTCACATTCAGAGCCGTATGTATTTTGCAAATATTCTATGTCTACAATGCTCTGCACGGGGCTACTCTAGCTAATTGCTCCCACTTACAATATGTATCCAGATTGAGACTTAGAGTCATCTGGATCAGTGTAAAAAGCTTGCATCGATGTAACTCTTTCTGACGGGCTCTTTTATCACCTCCATAATCGAGAAATATTTCCTTAGTCCTCACTAAGGATGTTCTTGACCAATGTCCAGTGATCTACTCCTAGATCACTATTGTACTCCCTTGCCCAATTCAGAGCAAGGTATACAATAGGTCTGGTACATGGCATAGCATACTTTATAGAACCTATGACTGAGGCATAGGGAATGACTTTCATTCTCTTTTCTATTTTCTGCTGTGGTCGGGATTTGAGTCTTACTCAATTTCACACCTTTGCAACACAGGCAAGAACTTTTCTTTGACTGTTCCATTTTGAACTACTTCAAAATCTTGACAAGGTATGTACTTATTGAAAAAACTTATCAAGCGTTTTTGATCTATCTCAATAGATCTTGATGCTCAATTTGTACGCAGCTTCACCGAGGTCCTTCTTTGAAAAACTCCTTTCAAATACTCCTTTATGCTTTGCAGAATAATTCTACATTATTTCCGATCAACAATATGTCATTCACATATACTTATCGTAAATCTTTGTAGTGCTCCCACTCACTTTCTTGTAAATACAGGCTTCTTAAAAAGTCTCAGATAAAACCATATGCTTTGATCACACTATCAAAGCGTTTATTCCAACTCCGAGATGCTTGCACCAGTCCATAGATGGATTGCTGGAGCTTGCACATTTTGTTAGCTCCTTTAGGATTGACAAAATCTTACGGTTGCATCATATACAACTCTTCTTTAATAAATCCATTAAAGAATGTAGTTTTGACATCCATTTGCCAGATTTCATAAAATGTGGCAATTGCTAACATGATTCGGACAGACTTAAGCATCGCTACAGTTGAGAAAATCTCATTGTAGTCAACACCTTGAACTTGTCGAAAACCTTTCTGCGACAAGTCGAGCTTTGTAGATAGTAATACTACTATCAGCATTTGTCTTCCTCTTGAAGATCCATTTATTCTCAATGGCTTGCCGATCATCGGGCAAGTCAACCAAAGTCCATACTTTGTTCTCATACATGGATCCCATCTCAGACTTCATGGCTTCAAACCATTTCGCGGAATCTGGGCTCATCATCGCTTCCTCATAGTTCGTAGGTTCATCATGGTCTAGTAACATGACTTCTAGAATAGGATTACCGTACCACTCTGGTGCGGATCTTACTCTGGAAGACCTACGAGGTTTGGTAGCAACTTGATCTGAAGTTTCATGATCATCATCATTAACTTCCTCACTAATTGGTGTAGGAATCATCGAACTGATTTACGTGATGAACTACTTTCCAATAAGGGAGAAGGTACAATTACCTCATTAAGTTCTACTATCCTCCCACTCACTTCTTTTCGAGAGAAACTTCTTCTCTAGAAAGGATCCATCTTAGCAACGAATAATTTGCCTTTGGATCTGTGATAGAAGGTGTACCCAATAGGTATTCTATGAAGACGCACTTCTCCGATTTGGGTTCGAGCTTATCAGGTGAAAACTTTCTCACATAAGCATCACAACTCCAAACTTTAAGAAACGACAGCTTAGGTTTACTGTTAAACCATAATTCATACGGTGTCGCCTCAACGGATTTAGATGTTGCCCTATTAAACGTGAATGCAACTGTCTCTAATGTATAACCCCAAAACGATAGTGGTAAATCGATAAGAGACATCATAGATCGCACCATATCCAATAAATTGCGGTTACGACTTTCGGACACATCATTATGCTGTGGTGTTCCATATGGCGTGAGTTGCGAAACTATTCCACATTGTTTCAAATGAAGACCAAACTCGTAACTCAAATATTTTTCCTCTGCGATCATATCGTAGAAACTTTTTATTTTCTTGTTACGATGATTCTTCACTTCACTTCTGAAATTCTTTGAACTTTTCAAATGTTTCAGACTTGTGTTTCATCAAGTAGATATACCCATATCTGCTCAAATCATCTTTGTGAAGGTCAGAAAATAACGATACTTGCCACGAGCATCAACACTCATTGGATCGCATACATCGGTATGTATTATTCCCAATAAGTCAGTAGCTTGTTCCATTGTTCCGGAGAACGGAGTTTTAGTCATCTTGCCCAAAAGGCACGGTTCGCAAGTATCAAATGATTCATAATCAAGTGATTCCAAAAATCCATCAGCATGGAGTTTCTTCATGCGCTTTACACCAATATGACCTAAACGGCAGTGCCACAAATAAGTTGCACTATCATTATTAACTTTGCATCTTTTGGTTTCAATATTATGAATATGTGTATCACACGATCGAGATCCAACAAACCATTTTCATTGGGTGTATGACCATAGAAGGTTTTATTCATGTAAACAGAACAATAATTATTCTCTAACTTACATGAATAACCGTATTGCAATAAACATGATCAAATCATATCCATGCTCAATGCAAACGCCAAATAACATTTATTTAGGTTCAACACTAATCCCGATAGTATAGGGAGTGTGCGATGATGATCATATCAATCTTGGAACTACTTCCAACACTCATCGTCACTTCCCTTCAACTAGTCTCTGTTTATTCTCAGAACTCCCATTTCGAGTTACTAATCTTAGCAACCGAACAAGTATCAAATACTCAGGGGCTACTATAAACACTAGTAAAGCACACATCAATAACCTGTATATCAAATATACCCTTGTTCACTTTGCCATCCTTCTTATCCGCCAAACACTTGGGGTATTTCCGTTTCCAGTGACCATTTCCTATGCAGTGTAAGCACTCAGTTTCAGGCTTTGGTTCAGCTTTGGGTTTCTTCGTGGGAGTGACAACTTGCTTGTCATTCTACTTGAAGTTCCCCTTTCTTTCCCTTTGCCCTTTTCTTGAAACTAGTGGTCTTGTCAATCATCAACACTTGATGTTTTCTTGATTTCTACCTTCGCCGATTTTAGCATTGCGTAAGAGCTCGAGAATCCTTTTCGTCATCCCTTTCATACTATAGTTCATCACGAAGTTCTACTAACTTAGTGATGGTGACTAGAGAATTCTATCAATCACTATCTTATCCGGAAGATTAACTCCCACTTGATTCAAGCGATTGAAGTACTCGCACAATCTGAGCACATGCTCACTAGTTGAGCGATTCTCCTCCATCTTTTAGCTATAGAACTTGTTGGAGACTTCATATCTCTCAACTCGGTATTTACTTGAAATATTAACTTCAACTCCTGGAACATCTCATATGGTCCATGACGCTCAAAACGCCTTTGAAGTCCCGATTCTAAGCCGCTTAAGCATGGTGCACTAAACTATCAAGTAGTCATCATATTGAGCTAGCCAAACGCTCATAACGCCGCATCTGCTCCTGCAATAGGTCTGTCACCTAGCGGTGCATCAAGGACATAATTCTTCTGTGCAGCAATGAGGATAAACCTCAGATCACGGATCCAATCCGCAATATTGCTACTAACATTTTCAATACAATTTTCTCTAGGAACACATATAAAAACACAGGGAAGCAACAACGCGAGCTATTGATCTACAACATAATCTGCAAAATACTACCAGGACTAAGTTCATGATAAATTTAAGTTTAATTAATCATATTAAAAACTCCCACTTAGACAGACATCTCTCCAGTCATCTAAGTGATCACGTGATCCATATTAACTAAACCATGTCCGATCATCACGTGAGACGGAGTAGTTTCAATGGTGAACATCACTATGTTGATCATATCTACTATATGATTCACGCCGACCTTTCGGTCTCCGTGTTCCGAGGCCATATCTGTTATATGCTAGGCTCGTCAAGTTTAACCTGAGTATTCCGCGTGTGCAACTGTTTTGCACCCGTTGTAGATGGACGTAGAACTTATCACACCCGATCATCACGTGGTGTCTGGGTACTACGAACTTTGGCAACGGTGCATACTCAGGGAGAACACTTCTTGATAATTTTAGTGAGAGATCATCTTATAATGCTACCAACAAACAAAGCAAGATAAGATGCATAAAGGATAAACATCACATGCAATCAATATAAGTGATATGATATGGTCATCATCATCTTGTGCTTGTGATCTCCATCGCCAAGCACCGTCATGATCACCATCGTCACCGGGCGCGACACCTTGATCTCCATCTTAGCATCGTTGTCGCCTCGCCAATCTTATGCTTCCACGACTATCACTACCGCTTAGTAATAAAGTAAAGCATTACATCGCGATTGCATTGCATACAATAAAGCGACAACCATATGGCTCCTGCCGATTGCCGATAACTCGGTTACAAAACATGATCATCTCATACAATAAAATTTAGCATCATGTCTTGACCATATCACATCACAACATGCCCTGCAAAAACAAGTTAGACGTCCTCTACTTTGTTGTTGCAAGTTTTACGTGGCTGCTACGGGCTTAAGCAAGAACTCATCTTACCTACGCATCAAAACCACAACGATAGTTTGTCAAATAGACTCCGTTTAACCTTCTCAAGGACCGGCGTAGCCACACTCGGTTCAACTAAAGTTGGAGAGACAGTCTTCCCAAGCCATCTATGTGCAAAGCACGCCGAGGGAACCGGTCTCGCGTGAAGAGTACGCGTAAGGTTGGTCCGGATCGTCTCGCCCAACAATACCGCTGAACCAAAGTATGACATGCTTTGGTAGGCAGTATGACTTGTATCGTCCACAACTCACTTGTGTTCTACTCGTGCACATGACATCAACGCATAAAACCAGGCTCGGATGCCACTTTGTTGGGGAACGTAGTAATTTCAAAATTTTCCTACGATCACGCAAGACCATGGTGATGGCATAGCAACGAGAGGGGAGAGTGTCCGCCCACGCACTCGTGAGACCGAAAGCGGAAGCGTTATAACAACGCTGGTTGATGTAGTCGCACGCCTTCACGATCCGACCGATCCAAGCACCGAACGTCACGGCACCTCCGAGTTACGCACACGCTCAGCTCGATGACGATCCCGGACTCCGATCCAGCAAAGTGTCGGGATGAGTTCCACAAGACGACGGGCGTGCAGGACGATGTTGATGCTCCACCGACGCAGGGCTTCGCTTAAGCTCCGCTGACGATATGACTTCTCCGGCGCAGGCTTCGCCTAAGCTCCATGACGATATGACCAAGTGGAATATGGTGGAAGGGGGCACCGCACACGGCTAAGGAAAGATCCGTAGATCAACTTGTGTGTCATGGGGTGCCCCCCTGCCCCCGTATATAAAGGAGCAAGGGAGGAGGTGGCCGGCCTAGGAGGGGCGCACCAAGGGGGGAGTCCTACTCCCACCGGGAGTAGGACTCCTCCTTTCCTAGTAGGAATAGGAGAGAAGGAAGGGGAAGAGAAGAAGGGGTGCGGCCCCTCCCCCTAGTCCAATTCGGACTAGGCCTTGGGGGGCGCGCAGCCTGCCCTAGGCAGCCCCTCTCTCTTTCCCGCAGGGCCCAATAAGGCCCAATACTTCTCCCCGGCGAATTCCCGTAACTCTCCGGTACTCCGAAAAATACCCGAATCATTCGGAACCTTTCCGAACTCCGAATATAGTCGTCCAATATATCGATCTTTACGTCTCGACCATTTCGAGACTCCTCGTCATGTACCCGATCTCATCCGGGACTCAACTCCTTCGGTACATCAAAACTCATAAACTCATAATATAATCACATCAAACGTTAAGCGTGCGGACCCTACGGGTTCGAGAACTATGTAGACATGACCTAGAACTATTCTTGGTCAATAACCAATAGCGGAACCTGGATGCCCATATTGGCTCCTACATATTCTACGAAGATCTTTATCGGTCAAACCGCATAACAACATACTTTGTTCCCTTTGTCATCGGTATGTTACTTACCCGAGATTCGATCGTCGGTATCCAATACCTAGTTCAATCTCGCTACGGTAAGTCTCTTTACTCGTTCCGTAATACATCATCTCACAACTAACTCATTAGTTGTAATGCTTGCAAGGCTTAAGTGATGTGTATTACCGAGAAGGCCTAGAGATACCTCTCCGACAATCGGAGTGACAAAACCTAATCTCAAATACGCCAACCCAACAAGTACCTTTGGAGACACCTGTAGTACTCCTTTATAATCACCCGATTACGTTGTGACGTTTGGTAGTACCAAAGTGTTCCTCCGTAAACGGAGTTGCATAATCTCATAGTTACAGGAACATGTATGGGTCATGAAGAAAGCATTAACAACATACTAAACGATCAAGTGTTAAGCTAACGGAATGGGTCATGTCAATCAGATCATTCTCCTAATGATGTGATCCCGTTAATCAAATGACAACTCATGTCTATGGTTAGGAAACATAACCATCTTTGATTAACGAGCTAGTCAAGTAGAGGCATACTAGTGACACTCTGTTTGTCTATGTATTCACACATGTATTATGTTTCCGGTTAATACAATTCTAGCATGAATAATAAATATTTATCATGATATAAGGAAATAAATAATAACTTTATTATTGCCTCTAGGGCATATTTCCTTCAGGAGCTGCGCCGGCGACCCGTGCCGACTAGGGTTGATGTAGAGACACGTGCAGGGGCGTGGAGGACGTCGCCGTTGAGGAGGATTGGCCGGAAGCACTAAGGGGGAGCAGGGCCAGTGAGCTATGGCGCGGCAGAGCACCGGTGTTACCCCAAATCGAAGGTGGCGGCGGCAGCGTCGTGGTTATGGATCCCGGGTAGGAGAGGAATCGGGGGAGGGGAGAGAGATGGGATAGGGAAAATAATTTTTTTTTGTAACAATGTTTGGACGGAGGAGGTACACATAATAAGGTGGAGGTGGGCACGTGGAGGTTAGCTATTTTGAAGGGAACGAGGAAGTCAGCACTACGTGGAGAGGTTGGAGGTTGAACAAAACAACACATAGGATGGTACCGTTGGTAGATATGCGTTGCTATACAGGGGTCCTTGTTGTAGTGATGGAGACCTGACCCTGCATAAGAGATTAGTTCTTCTTCTTCACCACCCACATCTGGAGGGGTGGCAAAGAGTTCATCATTCTGCGAGCTCCATAAGAGAATGATGGCATAGAAGCCAGTGCACTTCGTTTCACAGAAGAGTGGTTAGGATAAGCATATGAATAAGCAGAGAAATTCTTCGAGTACTTATGAACATAATGGTTTGAAGAATAATGCACATATTCATGGCCCTTAGACTTTCCCTGCGAAACAGAAGTGTTAGCACGATGATGTTCATATGAGGATTTTGATCCGCGTGAGGAATTTGATCCATATGAAGAATTTGGTCCATATGAGGACTTGGATCCATATGAAGATTTTGATCCATATGAAGAATTTGAGCTGGGGTTCCTATTCTTCATGGGTGGTGTCATGATGACATTCACCTGAAGATTTTCAAGGCACCTTTTAGGAACCCAGATTTTCTTCATAGGGGGACCGTTCCTGCAGTTAGTTCTAACATATCGAGCAAATACTTCACCGTTCTGATTCTTGAACAGTTTATAGTTGGAGTCAAATGACTCATCAGAGGAATATGAAGAATCAGAGGTAAAGCCAGATATAAGTGCATGGATCTACAGGAGGTCCTTTCGTAGCAACCCATGAGGTTTTGGGGTACTGCTCAAGTTTCCAGTAGGTCCCATCAACATTAAGTTTCCTCTCAAAGGCAATACCCTCTTTCCTAGGGTTCTTGTTCAAGATCTGCTTTTTGAGCACATCACGTAGAGTCTGATGCCCTTTGAGGCTTTTGTAAATGTCTGTCACATACATTTCCTTCAGCCCTGCATTATCGTCAGTGATACATGTGGTATCCTCAGATGAGGAATTTGTGACCACAGAGACAGTTGAAGAATTTGCAGCAATAGAAGCATTTGAACATTCAGGTGATGAATTAGCAGATTCACACTCAATGCATTTCAGACATGGTGGAATAAATTCTTCCTGAGCGGAACTGATCTGTTGAGCAAGCAATGAATCGTTTTCCTTCTGAAGATCTTCATAACTTGCTTTTAACTTCTCAAGATCTTGCTTTCTTTGAAGAAATTCATAAGAAAGCTTTTCATGATCAGTTAAGAGAGTGTTATGATGATTTTGAAGGTTGTCAAACCGAGTTTAAAGTCTCTAAAGATTATCTGTCAGAGTCTTAGTTCGATTCAATTCCTCACCCAACAGGTTATCGCTTCTGTCTAGTTGATTTTGAATCTTTTCTAAAGCCTTCTATTGTTTAACAGCAATTTTTGCAAGTTTTGAATAGCTAGGCTTAAGATTGTCATCAGATTCATCCTCACTAGAGTCAGAGGGGGAATGTTTGAGTACCTTGGCACCTTTTGCCATGAAGCAATAGGTGGGAGCATAGTCATCGTTGTCTTGTCAGCAGAGTCGGGGAAGTCATTTTCTTCAGTGTTGAAGATGGACTTGCTGATGTAAGCAGTAGCGAGGGCTAGGCTAGCCACACCAGAGTCAGATTCCTCCTCTTCCACAGTATCCTCAGATTTTCTCTTCAGAGTCCATTTCCTTGCCAATGCATGCCCAGGCCTTCTTGGAACTGCTCTTCTTATGAGATGAAGACTTTGAGGATTTTGATGATGAAGACTTTGAAGATTTCTTCTTCTTCTTTGAGTCATCAGAATCATCATCTTCGTACTTCTTCTTCTTTGATTCCTTTTCCCATAGAGGACAATCAGATATGTAGTGACAAGGTTTCTTGCATTTGTGGCAAGTTCTCTTTTTGTAGTCATGGGGGCCGTTTTGTGGTGATATCAGTGGCACCAAGTGCTTGAAGCTCATTTGAGATGTCAGTGAGGGGATCGAAGGTTTGCTGAACATTTTCGTTGTCGAGTCTTTTGAAGTGGTTGAAGAGATTGCGAAGAACATCAACTTGGGAGTCACGTTGAGTAGAGACTCCTTCGTTAACCTTGGACAGCCTGTCCCAAATCAGCATAGCAGTTTCCAGTGCACTCACTCTGCCATACTGACCTTTGCTCAGATGGCCACATATGATATTCTTCGCTTCAGAATCGAGTTGCTTGAATCTCTTCACATCAGTAGCATTCAGAGACGGAGTGACTGAGGGAACGCCATTTTCCACAACGTACCAGAGATCGTTATCAATTGCCTCAAGATGCATACACATCTTGTTCTTCCAGTAGGGGTAGTCGGTCCCGTCAAAGGTAGGACACCCAGTCGAGACCTTGATCATACCTGCAGTCGACATAACTAAAACTCCAGGCAGTTAAACCAAAATCACACAGAATAAGGGAGTACCTTGCTCACATACCAATTAAAAGTGCGTTACGTCGACTAGAGGGGGGATGACTAGGCGATTTTTATGAATTCTTCACTGAGGAATTTCAGGGTGAGGAAATTCCTAAGCGAAGAACAACTTGCAGCGGAATAAGTACTCAGGTATAAGCAAAACAGAGTAACAACATAGTCATCATGATGAAATGAAATACAAACACAGAGTACAGAAAGCGTAAACACAGGATAAGCAGGATGAAGACAAACTGACTGAAGAAATAGGATCGAGGAATTAGAGAAAGTCTTCAGTCAAAGTCTTCAAACAGTAATGATCAGGTTCATCAACACATAAATGAGGAATTGAAAGGATTGAGGAAATAGAACCAGTTGGCTTGGTGAAGACAATGATTTGGTAGACCAGTTCCAACAGCTGTGACAGTTGTACGTCTGGTTGGAGCGACTGAGTATTTAAACTCGAGGACACACAGTCCCGGACACACAGTCCTCACCGTATTCTCCTTGAGCTAAGATCACACAGACCTCGCCCAACAGTAGTGGTAAGTATTCACAGGTGACTTCCAAACCTTCACAGACTCGGTCACTCGGCAATCCACAATTCCTCTTGGATGCTCAGACCATGACGCCTAACCGTTCATGACGCCTAACCGTCTGGAGGATACACAATCCTCAAAGGTAACAAGCGTCGGTTCCACACAAGAACAATCTCTTCAGTGATGCTCAATCACTTTGGGGTTTGTAGGTTTGGGTTTTCCTCACTTGATGATTTTTACTAAAAGTCCTCGGAGGATGGGATGGTCTCAAATGACACATGTAAGTTTCTCTCGGAGCAGCCAACCAGCTAATGGTTGTAGGGGGCGGCTATTTATAGCCTAGGGAGCAGCCTGACATGATAAGACATAAATGCCCTTGGCTGATATGACCATTAGGTGGTAGGATATTTTGGAACAGCTGGCGTGCGGCACAGCAACGGTCGGATTTGAGGTTCGAATTCCTCAGGGCTATCATGTTCCTCACTGTGTAGGCAATCCGCACTGGCGAATTCCTAACTCCTCAGTCAGAAAAAATTCCTCGAGACCGGAAGATCTTCGTCTCACATCAAGAAATTGACTGAACTGATATGAGATTTCCAATGGCTTCACTCAAGGATTGGGTAGGTGTAGGATTTTGAGATGAGCATCACTTGCAAATCTGTTTCCTTAGTATTACCTCGACCCCTTTAACAAAGACGGTGTTTCCTATGACTCAAGCAAGAGAAAATGAAACTACGAAAACAAAAGTCTTCACGCTTCAGATTCCTCGCATGAATATCGAAGTCTTCAAGGTCACACCAATTTCTTCACTTTCAAAATCTTCAGGAGAACCAAAGTCTTCAGCCGAAGACATTCACTTTAGGGGTCGACTTTCACTGTAAATATCAAACTCCTCATTGACTTATAGAGCCTGTGTACACTCACAAACATATTAGTCCCTTAACCTATAAGTCTTCAATACACCAAAATCACGAAAGGGCACTAGATGCACGTACACCATTAACGAGACTGAACTAGTTATGTAGATACCAACGATCAAATCTCGGGCAAGTAACATATCGCCAAACAAAGGGAATTGTATACGGGAATAACTCAATCCTTGACATTGTGGTTCAAACTGATAATCTTAGTTGATATGTGGGAGTCAATAGGGGTATCCAGGTCCCGCTATTGATTATTGATCAGAGAGGAGTCTCAGTCATGTCTGCATGTTCTCGAACCCGTAAAGTCACACACTTAACGTTCAGTAACGCTAGGGTAGTATTAGGATATTCATATGGTAAAGTACGAAAGTTGTTCAGAGTCGCGGATGGGATCCAGGACATCACGAGGATCTCTTGAATGGTCCGGAGGTAAATATTTATATATGAGAAGTCATATTCAGGGTTTTGAAAAATGTTCGGGATTTTTTAGTATTGTACCGGGAAGGTTCTAGAAGGTTTTGGAGTAGGGCCCACTTGCATGGGGGACCCACATGGACGTGGGTATCGGGGAAAGGCCCCACACTCCTGGTCTAGGCGCACCAAGATCCGTCCTAAGAGAAATAGTATCATATCCCAAAAGTATAAGATCAGGTTCCCTAAAAAGGGAGATAGTAATCGTTGGGGAAGGAAAGGAGAGATTTCCTCCCCCCCCCCCCCCCCCTTGGCTAATGACCCCAGGGGCTTGGAGGGAAAGCCACTAACCCCCTCCATGCCTATATAAAGGTGGGAAGGCATAGGGGGCAGCCACGCTTCCACCCTTGGCCGCCTCTCCCTCCCGTTACTCCTCCTCCTCCGCGTACTGCTTAGCAAAGCACTGCAGGTGCTCCACCACCACCATTACCACCACGCTGTCGTGCTGGGTGTGATCCCATCTACTTCTTTCTCTTTTCCTGCTGGATCAAGCAGGAGGAGACGTCACCAAGCTGCACAAGTGCTAAACTTGGAGGTGCCGTCCGTTCGGCGCTAGATCGTTTGGATCCTGATTGGATCGCGGAGAGTATGACTACATCAATCGCGTTATATACGCTTCCGCTTTCGGTCTACAAGGGTACGAACACTCACTTCCCTCTCATTTCTTTGCATCTCCTAGATTAGATCTTGGGTGTTTCGTAGACTTTTTTTGACTTTCATGCAACGTTCTCCATCGGTGGCATCATGAGTTAGGTCTATGCGTAGATGTATATGCAAGAGCAGAACACAAAAGGTTGTGGGGGTTGATGTTCATATTTTAGATTGAAGCTTGGTTTTGGGATGAGAATCCGGAGTTCAACCTTGTGTTGGACTTGTCATCATCGACGCACGTGCCACAATTCCTTCTTGAAGGTGTAGATTAGGAGTTATGTATTTTTTTTTTATTTTGATTTCGTCTTGGATCATACGGTTTGTGGCCAACTGTTATCGCGAGGCATGCGATTCTGGTTTTTTTTTTCGCTTTTATTTTTTTAGTCGACGTTGTTGGTTATGGATGTGAGTACATCGCTTGATGCAGAGGATAAGGTTATCTCATTCTCGAAATGAAAATGAGTATATGAGTAAGGACAATAAAGTTCACCGTTCCAATTGTTCTTATTAGAATACGCTAGACATACGGTGCAATATAAGCACAGTAGATGCATGTAAAGCAACGATCGCTCATTGGCAACTTGTTTAGATATACACCACACGGTATATGGTGGCGGTGCTTCACTTGGTATAGCCGATGCTGACGCCGCCGATGGTGACCAGCTCGCCGCCGCACCTGGGCACGAGCGACACGACCACCGTCTTGTCGCCGTCTGCCCTGATGTTGTCCATCAGGTCGCAGACGCCGAACCTCGCCACCGTCTTCATGGAGCCCTTCTTCTTGTTCGTCCGGACCATGTGCGGCGTCATCGCGACGCTGCCGGCGCAGTACCCCGACGCGCCATCGCCTCCGCTCTCGGGCGCGTTCACCAGCACGTCGAACTTGACGAACTTGAAGTGGTCGGCGACCTGGATCCCCTCGATGATCAGCACCTCCTCCGCCTCCTCCTTCTCCTTGTCGCTCCTCGACATCTGGGGCCTTGTCACCGTCACCCGCACGGTCTCCCTCAGCGTCGCCGGGAGCGCGCCCGCCGCGGGCGCCGGCGTCCTGCGGGATCTCTTGGCCGGCTTGGCCTTCAGCCACGGCAGGCCGACGTCCTGGTAGGCGTACCCCATGGCGGCCGGGTCGAGGCAGTCGCGGACGCGGACGCGCACGGGGCGTGCCTCCTCGTCGTAGAAGAGGAAGGCGGTGTCAAGCCAGTCAGCGTCGGTGAAGTCGGCGTTGCCGGGGCGGAGGCCGCGCCAGACGTGCCAGAGGCGGTCGATGTTGCCGTGGTGGGCGAAGAAGATGGGGTCGCGCGCCGCCGAGTAGAAGTTGCCCATGTCCTCGCTGTTGGGCTGCGCCGGGTCGCCCGTCCAGATGTGCACCGTGTTGTGCGGCAGGTTCTCCAGGGAGCCCGCTCCCGGGTCCGGCTGGTCGCCGGCGCGGTATGGCTGCCCCATGAACAGCCGAGTCTTCTTGGCACTCGACACCATCTGAACGACGCACGCAGATTGATATGTTAACGTGATAACTTCAAGAGATTTTGGTACTGCGTCTGCAAATAGTACTCTCGTTGTACTGGCCTGGCGGTACATGATGTTGAGGTTCTGGTCGATCTGCTCGTCTGTTGGGATGATGACATCTATCTCGTTGAAGTCGAGGTCGACCGGGAACGGCGGCTGGTGGGCGGGGTCGCGCCTCTCGTTGTAGAGCGGCGACGACCTGTTGGCGTAGATGGCCGGCAGCGTCATGCCGGCCGGCGCGTCCCAGTTCCAGAACGGCAGCGCGAAGGTGTCGTCGCCGATGAGCTTGCCGAGGATCCTCTCGTGGAAGTAGAGGTAGAACCTGCACGTACGCAGCACCAAAGAAGTCAGACATGGTGACAAGTTGACGGCACGTTCAGCTGGCGCACTGTACGAAAGGTGCCCACACGTACTCATGCAGTCATGCTGACTGCACACCCGACGACCAATTACTAACTAAGCTGACAAAAATGGACATGCATGCATGTGTATAAACAACACGTATTTATGTGGTGTACGTTACGTACCTGTGCCATGGGAAGAAGAGCCAGCAGTTGTGAACCTGGATCTCCAGGTCCGGGAAGCCGACCTGGTCGTACGCGCCGTCGCAGTAGGCGCAGTGCACGCGCCACTGCTGCTCGAAGCTGCGCGGGTCGTCGGCGGGCAGCTGCTTCATGAGCGCCACGGCCCGCTCGTACTTGGCCAGGTACTCCGCGTCCACCAGGTGCGCGGCCGGGCGCACGCGGAGCGGCGCCGAGGAGGCCTGCGGCAGCACGAAGTCGATGATCCCGGTGCCGGACATCGGGCAGCAGTTGGTGTCCGGCGCCGTGTTCGGGAGGTCGGGCGGGTTGCAGTTGCCGAGGTCCGGTGCCTGAATAGGCGCGGCGATCGCCCCTCGGCCTCTCTGCGTGCCCAGCCCGGCCGCCGCGGCGCTGCCGAGGCCGAGGAGCACGTCACGGCGGTCGACACGGCCGCCCGTTGCCTTGCACGTCAGGCGCCGTGGCTGCCTCGCTTTGGTGGGCACGAGGGCTTGGAGGCAACACGGCGTGCGAGTGCCGGGGGCGGTGGTGCACCTTGGCACGCTCGTGCTGATCTCCATGGTGAACTCGAGGAGGTAAAATGGTTAACTGTGAGTCTGTGACATGTGTTACTGCTCCGTGTGGTGCTATATGTAGCCGTGCGTGCCACTTCGTGCACGTGTGGCAGGGCTCGCAGCTGTTGGGTTTGACTGTTGGTTACGTGTGATGGTTGAACTGCATTATAACTCTTGGTCACTGTTCGTCGAGGTTGGAAGGCAAAGACTAAGAGCATCTCCAACAGGCCCCCAGGCCCTTTTTTCGGCACCGGCATAAAAAAACGGTCCAGTCGTGTTTCTAGGAATCCGTCTTTTGCTGATTTGAACCGGAACTAACGTCGACGGACCCAGGCCGAACCAGACGCGCTAGGGGGCGACTGGTGCTGAGTAAATAGGCAAATTTTCGACTAATTTAATCCATAGATAAATCACTAGCATGGCATTGACTAAATTAACGACATACTGATTCTGATCTAAACATGCATGTACTAAGCAAATAGTAGACAAATCTACACATACTGCTAGTACTGCTAATCCGAAAATAAACATGAGTGGGATAAACGTGTTATATCCTCTAGTAGGCCAGGCAGAAACCACGGTGGCGGTGACAAGAGCAGCGGCATCCTCGGCGGACATCTTGTCGGCTTCAACTTTCTCGCGCGGCGGCACGTTCGACGTCGGTGGACATGGTGATGATGAGGGTGAAGCAGATGTAGAGGAAGTAGACGAACGGCGAGCAGTCGCGTAGTCGCTTCCCAAAAACCTATCCGCCTCTCTTTTGTACAGGAACCGGAGAGACGGGATTTTAGAGACCTGCTCTCCCATCGACCGTGTACGCGGTGGACGGGATGGAGTTACCGGCAGTAGCAGCAGCAAAGGAACGACATGGGCAGTTCGCATGGGAGCAGATGTGATCTGTTCGTGGCGTCTAGGGTTAGGAGACACCGGACACTTATATAGGCGCAGCCGCGTGGAGAAACGTGGGCTCGACCCACGTCCAAGTCCGTGACAGCCCACGATCCGACATCTCAGATCGTGGCCCAGCTGTCAGAAACACTCTGTTACTGACGGAAAAAAATAAGCGCATATGTGTGAGCTCGGCTCGACTCATTCCCGCGGCGCGGCGCGGCAAGGCGGGCGACGGAGGAGGAGTGCGCGAGGGCCTCTTCTCTTCTCAAGCTCCAATAGCATGTAGAAGAGAAACCCTTATAAGGAGGTCCAACTCCTCTCCAACTTCCGAGGTGGGACTAAACTTCCCACTACACCTAATGCCGAATAAGCTCACATGGGCCCTTAGAGATTTTCAGAAATTGCTATATGGGCCTAAAGCCCATCCCAAATTTCAGAAATCCCCCACCAGATCTCGAGGGCCCATTATGTCCTCTGTTCCAATTGTTGTTTCGATATACCAGTGTTTCAGTGAAGACCTGCTAAGGTTGAACTTCACCTAGAGCAAGTAGCTACACCAATTCACAACTAAACAATGGATTATGCCTTGAATTGTCAGTTTGGCGTAAAGAAGTTTCACCACATGTCTTACTAGTACTAGGCTCCCGAAGGCTGACCCCTCGGGTGGAGCATATAAGTCACACTCCTGGCCTATTCATGAGCTTACTAGAGATTACCCCAATCTCATAGACTGTGACCAGCAGTCCGGCTCATATAGGTGTGTTCCTCCAAAGATCGCTCTATAGGATAACATCTTGCTTACACAAGCTTTGAAACACATTAAGGCAATAGTCACCCTATCATACAATATTGAGAGCACTGCATCTCCAACAGAGTGGGTTAGTATAGTTACTCTCCTCAGTTCACCACTTGCTTGTTTCCCAGGTCCTACTTCACTGGATCTCCGACCAAATAGGTTGGGTTACCACCATGGCAACTCATGTGGGCCTCATACCCATTTCCCTCGATGCACTATCTATCACAACACGTGATAGCCCTTTTGTAAAGGGATCTGCCAGATTCCTAGCCGTATGGACATACTCCAACGCTATCACTCTGGAGTTTCTTAATTTTCTGATAGCTTTTAATCTCATTCTTATGTGTTTGTTGGACTTCATGTTATCCTTTGAACTCTTCACCTTGGTGATGATAGTCTGATTGTCACAGTTCATACGGATAGCCAAAACGGGTTTATCAACCAATGGCAACTCCATCAAAAGATCTCGAAGCCATCCTGCTTCGACACGATATGTGTCTAATGCTGCTAAATCTGCTTCCAATGTCGATCTCGTTAACATCGTTTGCTTGCAAGACTTCCAGGAAACAGCGCTACCTCCAACAGTAAACATATACCCAGTTGTGGCCTTCATCTCATCAGCATCAGAGATCCAATTCGCATCACTATACCCTTCAAGTACCAACGGGTATCCGGTATAGTGAAGTCCATAGTTCATCGTACCTTTCAGATAGCGCATAACTCTCTCAACAGCATGCCAATGTACATCACTTTGGAAAAAACCGGCTCAGTTTATTCACAACAAATGCGATGTTAGGCCTCGTTGCGCTCGCTAGGTACATTAGTGAACCAATAATTTGAGAGTATCTCAGTTGATCTTTAGTCGTGCCTTTGAACTTTCGAATCAACACGCTAGGATCATATGGTGTTCGAGATGGTGTGCAGTACGAATATCCAAAGCGACTAAACATCTTCTCAACATAATGAGATTGCAGAAGTGTGATCCCACCCTCATTATCTATCAGTAGCTTGATGTTCAAGATAACATCAGCCACACAAAGGTCCTTCATCCCAAAGTTCTGAGACAGAAAGGACTTGACCTCCTCAATGACTTTGAGGTTGGTTCCGAATATCAGTATGTCATCAACATACAAGCACAGTATAACTGCTTCTCCCCCACCATGGCGATAGTATACACATTTGTCAGCTTCATTAACAATGAAGCCAACAGATGTCAGAGTTGTATTAAACTTATCATGCCATTTCTTAGGTGCTTGTTTCAGGCCATATAAAGATTTCAGCAACCTACACAACTTTCTTTCCTGACCATCTATCACAAAGCCATCTGGCTATTGCATGTAGATTTCCTTATTTAGCTCTCCATTTAGAAAAGCCGTCTTAACATCCATCTGGTGGACGAGAATGTAAGTGCATCTAGTGCCCCTTAGTGATTTTGGTGTATTGAAGACTTATAGGTTAAGGGACTAATGTGTTTGTGAGTGTAAATAGGTCTATAAGTCTATGAGGAGTTTGATATTTACAGAGAAAGTCGACCCCTAAAAATGAAGTTCTTCGACTGAAGACTTTGGATTTCTGAAGACTTTCTAAAGACTTTGAAAGTGAAGAAATTGGTGTGACCCTAAAGACTTGGTATTCATTCGAGGAACATGAAGCATGAAGAATTTTGTTTTCGTAGTTTCATTTTCTCTTTCTTGAGTCATAGGAAACACCATACTGTTAAAGGGGCTCGAGGAAATACTAAGGAAAAATTTCCATGTGATGCTCAACTCAAAATCCTACACCTACCAATCCCTTCGAGTGAGGCTATTGGAAATCTCATACAGTTCAGTCATATTCTTCAGTGACAGAGACGAAGTTCTTCTGGTCCCTGAGGAATTTGTTCTGACCGAGGAGTTAGGAATTCGCCAGTGCGGATTGCCTACACAGTGATGAACATGATAGCCCTGAGGAATTTAATACTCAAATTTCCGACCGTTGTTGTGCTACGCGCCAGCTGTCCCAAAATATCTACCCACCTAACGGTCATATCATTGAAGGGCATTTATGTCTTATCATATCAGGCTGCTCCCTAGGCTATAAATAGCCGCCCCCTACAACCACTAGCTGGTTGGCTGCTCCGAGAGAAATTGACACTTGTCATTTGAGAGCATCCCATCCTCCGAGGATTTTGAGCAAAAATCGTCAAGTGAGGAAAACCCAAAACCCAAACCCAAACACCTTCAAACCCAAAGTGATTGAGCATCACTGAAGAGATTGATCCTGCGTGGATCCGACGCTTGTTACCTTTGAAGATTGTGCTTCTTCCAGACGGTTAGGTGTCATGGTCTAGAGCATCCAAGAGGAATTGTGGATCGCCAAGTGACCGAGTCTGTGAAGGTTTGGAAGTCACCTGAAGACTTACCACGAGTGATTGGGCCAGGTCTGTGTGACCTTAGCTCAAGGAGAATACAGTGAGGACTGTGTGTCCTCAGGTTTAAATACCTAGCTGCTCCAACCAGACGTACAACTGAGACAACAGTTACAACTAGTCTACCAAATCATTGTCTTCACCGAGCTTACTGGTTCTATTTCCTCAACTCTTTCATTTCTTCATTACTGTGTTGTGTGCCTGTTCATATCTGTTTGAAGACTTTGACTAAAGACTTTCTTAATTTTCTCAGTTCAATTTCTTCAATATGTTTGTCTCCATCCTGTGTTTACGCTTTCTGTACTCTGTGCCTGTCTTCATTTCATCATGATGACCATGCTTGTGTTCTGTTATGTTTATATCTGAGTACTTATTCCGCTGCAAGTAGTTCTTTGCCTAGGAATTTCCTCACCCTGAAATTCCTCAGTGAAGAATTCATAAAAATCACCTATTCACCCCCTCTAGTCGATATAACGCACTTTCAATTGGTATCAGAGCAAGGTACTCCCTTGTTCTGTGTGATTTTGGTTTAACCGCCTGGAGTTTTAGTTATGTCGACCACAAGAATGAAGACCATGTCATGCCTCGTCTTTGATGGTCACGAGTATCCCAAGTGGAAGGCCATGATGAAGAAGCGTCTCATGGCAATGAACAGTGAACTGTGGACCTTCACTGAGATTGGTCTTACCGATCTGTGCAAGATGACAGAAGCTGATGACATTCGCAAGTTCACCCTTCTCAACCTCACGGCGAAGGACGTCATCTGCTCCTGTCTGTCTCAAAATCAGTTCAGGAACATCATGCATCTCAATCATGCGAAGCTTATCTAGGACTGTCTCTCTGAGGTCTATGAAGGTCATCGAACCCATCATGATCCTTGGTTTGAGGACTTCAAGGAATCTCTCAAAGCGATGACATTCGAACCAAAATGATCATCTTCTACACCATGCCTTATGGCAAAAGATGCAAAGGTAACCGAATGCTATCTATTTGAATCCAATGATGATGAATCTGGCGATGAATTTGGACCCAGCTATGTCAAAAGAGCTCTTGAGAAAGTTCAATACATGCTAAATAAGAGCAATGATATGTTGGGTGAAGAAATGGATCAGTCGAAAGCCTTGGCTGAGAGTCTTCAGAGACTTCAGTCTAGGTTTGACAACCTTCAAGGTCATCATAACACTCTCTTATCTGATCATGAGAAGCTTTCTTATGAATTTCTTCAAAGAAAGCAAGATCTTGAGAAGCTAAGGGTGAGTTATGAAGATCTTCAGAAGTAGCACGATTCATTACTTGCTCAACATATCAGCGCTACTCAGGAAGAATTTGTTCCTCCATGTTTGAAGTGCATTGAACATGGATCTGCTAATTCTTCACCTGAGTGTTCAAATGCTTCTTCTGCTACAAATTCTTCACCTGTCTCTGCTATCACTAATTCCTCATCTGAGGACATTGCTAGTATCACTGATGATGCATGGCTGAAGGAATTGTACATGACAGGCATGTACAAAAGCCTCAAAGGGCATCAGGCTCTTTCTGATGTGCTTAAAAAGCAGATCCTCAACAGGAATCCTAGGAAATAGGGTATTGCCTTTGAGAGGAAACTCAATGTTGATGGTACATATTGGAAGCCTGAGCAGTACCCCAAAACCTCATGGGTTGCTACAAAGGGACCTCCAGTTGATCCATCCAATTTATCTGGCTTTACATGTGAATCTCCTCATTCTGCTGATGAGTCATTTGACTCCTACTATAAACTGTACAAAAATCAGAATGGTGGAGTATTTGCTAGATATGTTGGCACTAACTGCAGGAACGGTTCCCCTATGAAGAAAATCTGGGTTCCCAAAGGATGCCTTGAAAATCTTCAGGTGAATGTCATCATGACACCACCAGTGAAGAATAGGAATCCCAGATCAAATTCTTCATATGGACAAAATTCTTCATATGGATCCAGGTCCTCATACGGACCAAATTCCTCACGTGGATCAAATTCCTCAAAAGGATCAAAGTCCTCATATGATCATCATCGTGCTAACACCTCTGTTTCGCAGGGAATAGCAAAGGGCTATGAATATGAGCATTATTCTTCTAATCATTATGTTCATAAGTCCTCAAAGAATTTCTCTGCTTATTAACATGCTTATCCTAACTCCTCTTATGTGAAACGAAATGGACTGGCTTCTATGCCACCTTTCTCGTATGGAGCTCATAGAGTGATGAACTCTTTACCACCCCTTCAGATGTGGGTGGTGAAGAAAAAGAACTAATTTCTTACAGGTCAGGTCTCCAGACGATGCGTAAGCGTCTGAAGAATTTGTTGGAGACACGAGAATGCACGAAAGGAACCTTGAGTTAATCATGAAGAAATGAATCCTCATTTCTCACGTCCTCATACTGCTTTATCTGTTTTACTGGTTGATGAAATTGATCTGATGAATTTGATGTCATATTCTTCACTGATGAAGTATATTAGTTCGTAAGCTGCACTAATTCATCTGCAGGATGAACAACCCAAAGCCAATGAGTGGGTCCTCGATAGTGGATGTACAAATCACATGACTGGTGACAAGAGTCTATTGATGGATATTCCCTTATCTCCATCGCATCTGAAGCATATCCTCTTCACTGACAAAGACAAAAGCAAGGTATTGGGTCTAGGTAAGGTTGCGATCACAAAGGATCGACACATGGACAAAGTCATGCTTGTCGAGTCTTTAGGATACAACCTCATGTCTGTCTCAATGCTTTGTGATCTTGATATGGTTGTTGTCTTTGGCAAGTATCGTTGTGTTGTGATCATGGAAGCTGACCATTCCAAAGTCTTCGAAGGCTTTAGGAGAGGAGACTTGTATATTGTTGATTTCTCTACAGGACCACAACCAGCCGTATGTCTACTTGCAAAAGCTTCAGAAGGCTGGCTATGGCATCGACGACTTGGTCATGCTGGCATGAGGAATCTACACACGCTCGCAAAGAAGAAGCATGTCATTGGCATCAAGAATGTCAAATTCCTCAAGGATCACTTGTGTGGAGCCTGTGAAGCTGGAAAGATGACCAAGGCCAAGCATCCAGCGAAGACTATCATGACCACTACTCGACCATTTGAATTGCTTCACATGGATCTCTTTGGCCCTAATCATTATTCTGCAGTTACAAATGATGCATCTCTATATGGCTTTGTTATTGTTGATGATTACTCTCGATACACATGGGTGCATATTGTTACTTACAAACATGAAGTGGAGGAAGTCTTCAAACAATTTTCCTCGAGGGCTTCAACCAACTTTGGTGTGAAGATCAAGCACATTAGAAGTGACAATGGAACTGAGTTCAAGAACTCTGATCTTGATGACTATCTTGATGAACTTGGTATTACTCATGAGTTATCTGCTCCTTACACTCCTCAGCAGAATGGCGTCGTGGAGCGCAAGAACACGACTCTTGTTGAGATGGCTCGCACTATGCTTGATGAGTACAAGACGCCTCGTCACTTCTGGATTGAGGCAATTTATACTGCGTGCCACATCATCAACATGGTATATCTTCACAAATTCTTCAAGAAAACTTCTTATGAACTCCTCACTGACAAGAAACCCAATGTGAGTTATTTCAAAGTCTTTGGTGCTAAATGTTGGATTAGAGATCCTCATCACAATTCTAAATTTGCACCGAAAGCACATGAAGATTTTATGCTTGGTTACAGAAAGGACTCGCACTCCTACAGAGTCTTCAACAACGTTCTTCACAAGGTTGTTGAAACTGTAGATGTGCGGTTCGATGAAACTAATGGCTCGCAAAGAGAGCACCTAGCTCCTGTGATAGATGAACAGTCTCCTAAGGAAACCATCTAGTTCAAGGCTACTGAGGATGTCATTCCTACCGAAGAATCTGTTGAAGAATTCATTCCAGAACTTGAAGAACGTCGAGCTGATGCACCTGAAGAAAATGGTGCTGAAGAAAATGCTGATCAAATTCCTCGACGACAACCAGCTCATCCTCGCATTACAAACGAAGTGAAAATTGAGAAAATCATCAGCGACAGCAACATTCCAGGTCCTCTCACACGCTCAAGAGCTTCTCATTTGTCTAACTTTTGTGGGCACTTCGCTTTTGTCTCTATCTCAGAGCCCACTAAGGTAGATGAAGCATTTCTGGAGCCTGAGTGGATTCAGTCTATGCAAGATGAATTGCATCAATTCAAGCTCAACAACGTCTGGGAACTGGTCAAACGTCCAGATCCTTGCAAACACAATATCATTGGCACAAAGTGGATCTACCGCAACAAGCAAGATGAAAATGGCCTTGTGGTGAGGAATAAGGCACGACTTGTAGCTCAAGGCTACACACAGGTTGAAGGAATTGATTTCGATGAAACTTTTGCACTGTTGCTAGACTTGAGGCTATTCAAGATATTACTTGCTTATGCTAACCATCATGATATCACTTTATATCAAATGGATGTGAAAAGTGCATTCCTCAATGGTAAGCTTGAGGAAGAAGTATATGTTGCTCAACCCCTAGGTTTTGAAGATCCAAAGCATCGACAAAGTCTTGAGACTCAATAAGGCCCTCTATGGCCTCAAGCAGGCCCCTCGGGCGTTGTATGATACTTTGAAGGAATTCCTCATGAAGAAAGGCTTCAAACCCTGTTCACTTGACCCTACTCTTTTCACTAAATCTTATGATGGTGAATTGTTTGTGTGCCAAATATATGTTGATGATATTATCTTTGGCTGTACTGACCAACGTTACACTGACGAATTTGGTTATATGATGAGGGAGGAATATGAAATGTCCATGATGGGAGAACTGAAATTCTTCTTAGGTCTTAAAATTCCTCAACAGCGCAATGGCATATTCATATCTCAGGAGAAATACCTCAAGGATTTACTGAGGAAATTTGGCATGCAAGATTGCAAAGGCGTCAAAATCCCTATGCCCACAAATGGCCATCTATGCGCTGATGAAAATGGTAAACACTTCGATCAAAAGGTATACCGCTCCATGATTGGCTCTTTATTATACTTATGTGCATCTAGGCCAGATATTATGCTTAGTGTTTGCATGTGTGCCCGATTTCAAGCTACACCGAAGGAACCACACCATAAGGCTGTGAAGCATATTCTTCGATATCTAGCTCACACACCAACACTTGCATTATGGTATCCCAAGGGCTCTTCCTTTGATCTCATTGGATATTCAGACTCTGACTATGCTGGTGATCGGGTGGATCGCAAGTTAACGTCAGGCACATGCCATTTCCTCGGACGATCCTTGGTCAGTTGGTCCTCGAAGAAACAGAACTGCGTATCACTCTCCACTGCAGAAGCTGAGTATATTGCCGCTGGATCTTGCTGTGCTCAACTACTATGGATGAAGCAAACTCTCAAGGACTATGGCATCAACGTGGAGAATGTGCCACTCTACTACGACAATGAGAGTCCCATCAAGATTGCACACAACCCAGTTCAGCACTCAAAGACAAAGCACATTCAGATTCGTCATCATTTTCTTCGTGACCATGTGTTGAAGGGCGACATCTCCATCGACCATGCAAGTACTGAAGACCAGCTGGCCGATATCTTCACAAAGCCCTTGGATGAGAAGAGATTTAGCAAGTTGCGGTGTGAGCTAAATATCCTAGAATCTTCGAATGTTCTTTGAAAAGGACACTCATCCTAACACTTATGCAAAATAATGACTTAGATGTGCAACACGCGAGGAAACGTTTTTCTTCAATCAATCAAGAATAACTCTCTAAGTGTGAAGATATTAACAAAGAATTTGATTCTCAGATCCCTACGACAATTGTACGCGGTGTCTGAAATCATCATTCTTATACGGTGGGTCACGCCACCACCAAAAGTCGAAAATCTTCAATTTGAGTTTTTTTCCTCATTTGAAATTCCTCAGTTGTTCATTTTCTTCAACTTTGCATTGTCTTCACCATTTCCGTAGTTTTTCTACATTGACTATATGTATATATGTATATATATATGCGTTTATGTCCTCTACAACATTCACTTATTGCTAGATCTTCAAGTTGCTTTTTCTGCTAAGTGAATGTGATCGGACCCTTCCCCCTCTATGCTAAACTCAACCCAATCTATTCACAAATTCTTCATCTACATTCTATTTGAAACTCATTCAAAATCTTCATTGTGTCCTTGTCACCTGAAGAATTTGCGAACGGAACTTTAAAACTTATCTTATCCAAAATTTTCGGCTTTGCCGCTCAAACCGTTCTGCATCCCATGATAATACTTATCTATTCACCCACGATCTTGCATGATCGCCACCTCTCAGTACGTGGGTGACACATGTCAAGTGAATGAGAAGGGCCAGGGGCACGTTCGTCAAATTTCTTCGGGCGAACAGTTTTTCACCGTGGCTATATATACCCCTCCCCTTCCTCACTTCACTTTTACTCCGCTCGATCTCTCTCCCATTTGAGCTTCTCAAACCCTAGCGCCGCCGCTACTTCATCATTGCTGGTGAGGAAGAGCTTCACTGCCTCGACCTCGTCACCGTCGTACTCGCGCCGGCTGCAGATTTCTTCACTCCACCGCCGCCGTAGCCGTCTTCCTCTGCCGAGTTAGGGCGTGGAAGATCTGAACTGACAAACTTCACATCTACACTTCCCAGTTCGTCGTGTTCTTCATCAAGGGTAATTAAAAGTTACTTTTACTTCCCTCCTTGATTCAAATGTTTTCTACAAAATCTTCAAAGGTGTTTATTCTTCAAATCTTCACACACTGAACACCTCACATGTCATCTGTTCTTGATCGGTTTCTCTAAGCAACATTTTTCTTCAAGATTCCTCAATTGTGTGGATTTTCGATCTGTACAACTCTGGAACCTAAGACAAAGAACGATTAGTGAAATTCTTCAAGACTCATCTGGTCAAATTCCTCAAACTTGTTCTTTTTGAAAAACCTTTGAGAACGCATATGACCTCTCCAAATTCTCGCAACTATACTCTATTCATAGGTACACATGTCCGCTGCTGAATCTCTAGGTTCTCATCAACTTAACTAATTTGCAGCGTTCCTCGAAGAAAAGTTGCACACCTCTTCAGAAAATTCAGTTGTTCATATTCCTCAGCTAAAGAAAATGGCTGATGGTAAGAAGCCACAGAAAGGAGGAAAGAAACCTGAGGTCAACACAACATTTGAGATCCCTGATGATATTTATGCTGGATACTGCACACCCCCTGAGGAAGATAAAAATCAGCGCAAGGTGCGCATTCAAAAGATTGAGAGGAGATGGGCACGGTTGTGGAGGGAGTACAGATATGTTACTCCCAAATATATGAAGAAATTCGCTCTAAATCCTCCATGCCCAAGACCTCCATTGGCACCTGGCCAAGTAGCAGATCCCAACAGCCTCAAGCGCGGTGATGACTATCCTGATGAATGGGCCAAGCGCCATGCCAAACTGGCCAAACAGGCAAAAGAAGCAGTGGGGAAATTTAATGAAGACTCTGCTGTTGCTGCTACCACTGCTGAGGCCTCTGCAAGCAAGCCAAAGAAGGCCATGGCAAAGAAGCCTGCTTATAAGCCAAGTGCTTCACTCCAAATGCCCTCACGCCCAAGTTCCTCAGCAATGCCCTCACGACCAAATTCTTCAAAGCCCTCACGGCCAATTCCTCAAGCTGCTCCAGCCCCTCCTAAGTCCTCAGCTCCTCCACTAAAGTCCTCGGCTGCGCCGACAAAATCCTCGGCACATGTGCATCTCGCAACTTGCCAAAGGACAACAGGCATCTCTATTGCCTCAGGAGCTTCTGCTAGTTCCTCAGCTGCACCAAATTCTTCAACAGGCCCCACTCTGCTGAAAAGAAAGGCCACTGTTGGTAGAGGCTCTCGACCAATTCCTCACAAGAAACAGGTCGCCTTCCAAGTGGCATCTGAAGAAGATGAAGCTGATGATGAAGAACTTGCCAAAATCATCAGAGACAGGCAGGTCAAGGCCGCTAGAGCCAAAGGCAGCAATGTGCCATTGATGCTGGATCCAAAGCCGATCCTTGATTTCATCGACTTATGGCACAAGGACCCCAACACACCTCTGCCAGAGATGAACCTCACTCCTGGTCAAAATCATATGTTGACTGCCTTCATTAGTGAGGAAAAATGGAAGTATGATCAGGCCAGGTGTCGGTGTCAAAACCGGCGGATCTCGGGTAGGGGGTCCCGATCTGTGCGTCTAGGCTGATGGTAACAGGAAGCAAGGGACACAATGTTTACCCAGGTTCGGGCCCTATCGATGGAGGTAAAACCCTACTTCTTTCTTGATTAATATTGAAGATATGAGTAGTACAAGAGTGGATCTACCACGAGATCGTAGAGGCTAAACCCTAAGAGCTAGCCTATGATGGTATGATTGTAATTGTGATCTCTCTATCGACTAGCCCGGCCTCGGTTTATATAATGCACCAGAGGCCTAGGATAACAAGAGTCCTAGCCGAATACGCCGGTGGGGGACGAGTCCTTGTCTTGATCGCCAAGTCTTGTGGAATCTTCCTTGTATGCGGCAGCTATCCGAATTGGCCCATGAGTATACGGTCACGGGGGTCCTCGACCCAATCTAATAGATCGGGAGATGACGTGGTGAGTACCCCCTAGTCCAGGACACCGTCAGCAGCCCCCTGAACCGATCTTCAAGTTGGGGACGCTCCTCGATTCTTCCGATCTGTTCTTCATCTTCGGTCACCGGTCTTGAAAACTGGTTCAAAAAATCTTCTCATCTTCGATCTTGAGGATTGCCGAAGTGCATCCGAAGAGTTTACATGTTGCGTATCCGAGGAGCCCCTTTAAGTTTCCGGCCTTTATCAATGCCTTGTTATTTTTATGCCACGCCTCGGGTTTGAAGTTGTTCCCGGGAGGCAGTGTCCTCTTGCATCCGAGCTCTAACGCCGGACTGCATTCGAGGTATCTTTGGCAGCCGAGCACCAATGCCGGACTGCTTCCAAGCTCCAACGCCGAAATATATCCGAGCTCCAACGCCGGACTGTGTCCAAGCTCCAACGCCGGATTGTGTCCAATCTCCAATGCCGGACTGTATCCGAGCTCGAACGCCGGATTATATTCGAGGTGTCATAGATCACCTTGATTCAAAAAGTTGAAAGAGTTTAGCTAAGCTTAATACCGGAAATGCCCTCTATGGAGCCAGCCACTGGCGCCCGAGCTTTATGCCGGATCGCCCGAGGTGGTGCACCACCTTGGCCATGGGACTGATTTTTATGAATTTAATTCAATTGTGCAATGTAATGTCCGACAAGATGTATAGCCAGTATCCCTCAAGGTGCGTGTTGGCCTAATATCCGAGATGCACGAAGGAAAACATGAAACCGCTGATCCTAGTAGCCTCGAGACTCGCACCGATGCGCCAAATCGGCTCGAGGATCAACTCCTAGCTCAAAAGATAATGTAAGAATAGAAACGCAGTGTAATATATTAGAAATAGTATCGGCGAACAGGCCCTTGATAGAGGGTCTCGAGAAGTCGCCGTAATATATTAGCTTGAAGCCGGATAGGTCCATATGGTACCTATTATTGTCCGAAGACATGTATGCGCATAGTTCGATCAAGCCGAACACTGAGCCCTTTGAATTTTCTGCATTGAATAGGCAATGCAGTAGCCCCGAGCCTTTGGTCGGTGGCAACACCAGATTAGGGGATCGATGTGCCCTTTAATATTTGTAAATAATGAGCGCAAAGCCCGGTAGCCCCAAGCCTTAATGTGGGCACGGGTGGCGAATTAAGGATCGATATCGAGTAAAATCACAGTTACGTGTAATGATTCTATGTATCCAAGTACTTTACATCATTATTTTGACTCCATTGTGACCATTTATCAGTTGAAAGTAGCCCATCGTCGGCTTCTACCCCTTTGTAGATACTATGCAGGGTGTTTCCGCACTAACAAAACAACCCTTAGCCGACATCTCGGTGCCCGAAGGCGGTTGTGTTAGTGGAAACGAAGCAATCAGATATGCGGGCTTTATAACTTTCGCTTAGTCATAGGAGCTTTATACTGGGGAAGCTAGCTATGAGCTCCCGGTTAGTTTTCGGCGACAGCCGAGGTCAAGCCATAAACACTTCGGCCAATGTTATGAACGTCCCGTCATTTAATACAGTCATCGGACCGCTGACCAGTTTACGCTTATTGTGACAGTCAGTTTTTGGCTTTCTCCACTAAGGTGCTTAACCATGCGATCTGGAAGCACAATTGTAGTGGTTCTCCCTTTGCACACCTTAGCCGAACAAAGCGGAACATAGGAGGCAGGCGCAGGAGCCGGGCAACCCAACTATTGACCGAAGACACAATTCGAAACTGATGCATATATAGCAATATCCGAGAATTTTTGCCGAATCTCTAAAGGTGTCCGGCGTTGCACTGCGAGACTAATGCTGGAAACGCACAAATAGTTTAAAAGTGCCACAGGCTTGGAAAACCAAAAAACGTCAGTAAAAACTAGACGTCCGAACTAGATCAAGTGTTCGGTGCCAAATCAAAAATTGGTCTTAGAAAAAAAAGGTGCTTCTGTCGTGCTTTAACATGACACATCCTATCTCGAGACTTCAAGCGGGTCAGCCTACGGCTTCAACCTCCTATCCCGAAGGCGGATCATTTCTCATTAGGCCAGTTTAGCGAACTAAACTCTAGCGGCTTTGAGAGGGAAATTAGGCTCCTCAGCTAGTGACCGCACACTTGTGTCGAAAAAAGGAATGATAAATAGTAATAATAAAAGCTTTGCAACGACTAAGCAGAAAAACACTTATTATAAAACGGCTCAAATAAACTTAAGAGCCCCCAAGTGACTTGGGTAAAAGGATGATTGTATGTACTGAAGTACTTATATCATATCTTTGTTCACCCGAACTTTAAACGCGTCTTAACCGACCGTCGGCTTCTCCCTCTTGACCAAGGACGAAAAGTGTTATGTACTCCACATTGCCGAGAATATCGACGGTGTTTCCGATAACCAGGCAATCAGGTCATAAGGCTGTAACAGACAAAGCGCGCTCAGGGATTTTATGCTATATTACTAATAAAGTGTAAGAAGCATCTTCGAAGAAAATAGTACCCCCACCGATACCTTTCTTCGGTGCTCATTGTTAATATGAGACTTGTGCAATAGATTTTTTGTACTCATGAGTTCCGTTGTGTGCCGACCATGATTGAAAACAATAAGAATGCTAGCTTTCGGCTTCACCCAGTCTGAGGTCCGGCTCTGATGAACTGATCGTGACAATCGCAGAGGTGCTCCCTTTACTCCCTAGCCGAACAATCGGGAATGTAGGGGTAAGCACAGGAGCCAGGCAACCCAGCTTGCGAAACACTTAGGTCAATATGGTGCATATTGTGGCGTAATACACGAACAAGGAACGAAGCCGTACAAGTATAATCATATGCAAAAGGAAAAGCTCCAGCAAGGGAGCCCCCGAGTAATCGGGGTATTTGAATTTTTCCGTCACAAACAAAGTTTGGACAAGGAAAAAATTTTACAAGCAACTTTTTTTTTTCAAAAAAGTATAATGCTTGACCGAACCAAACATAAGTTAAAAATTTAAAACTTTGAGCATGAAGGCAACTTAGCTGGTTAATGTGTTCGGTATTGATGACGCGGTCCAAGCTTGATGCGGGACAAGGTTCCATCCCCCAAGCCGGTCCCGAGGTGACGCCAAAGGATATAGGCCGGCTGGATCATTTTCCTGTGCACAAAAAATAGTGCAAACCGGAGATAATAGCAGTAATGATAAATTGAAAAATAGAAATTGACGCATAATAAATAATTTATGCAAAGTGAGTAATAAAAGAAATATGGCCTGGCGGCGAAGTCAATGTCGATGCAGGGCGACGACGTGACGCGGTGAAGGCATAGCAAAGCCTGAATTCTCAGGTCGGTCCGAGTTCCGGATGCGGCGTTCGCCGGACTATGTACGGAGACTGACCGAACCACCATGCGACCGTCGTTAATGCGGCCACCATTTGATAAACCTGTGTACAGATGATGGACAAACCGGAGTAATAATTCCTTTGGAAAAATAAACCCAAACAAGCAAAAAATACTAGGATTAATAGCACCTGGTCTATTTGTTGTAGCGATCCGAAGAAAAGTGACTCCCAAAATTGGGACTCGATCCGCATTCTCATTGCCTGATCGGCGGCGAAGCGACGGCATGGCGATGCCGGTAAAGGTTGGCTCGCCGAGGCAAAGCCTCTGGTCCAGCTAACATGACGAAGCTGGTCGGCTAGTGACGCCGAAGTCTCCGGGGTATGTTGATGAAGAGATGGCGAAGCCCCCGGTCCAGCGGAGATGTCGAAGCCTCGATGTCAGCCGATGAGTCGAAGTAGGTCGGCGTGATGGACATCGGATTTGAAGGAGCAACAGTGCGGCCCCGCTGAGGCAGGTCGCGACGTGGTCAATGCCGGACATAGTTCGGCCGGGAGTCTCCTAACAGGGAGAAATATTTCAACAAACTTAGCACATCGCCCAAGGGCGAGTGCTGAAAGGTATCCGCGGAGGTGAACTCCATAATCAGTGCCCAATCAGATTCGACAGGCATGGGCACAGGCGGCTCGGAGTCCGTGCCCGGGGACGAATCCAGTAGTTCGGCAACACGACTCTCGTAAGGGGTGAAGTCAGTATCCGGCTCTATCGCCACTGAGAGTGCGGCCTCCATGGCGGGGTCTATCCACCCGTCCTTGGATGGCGCGATTCGCTCCGGATTGAGGGCCGGAGTAGTTGCAGGTGTGACCTCCCGAACACTGTCCGACGACAGAGCCAAATCATGCTCGTCGTGACCGTGCGGCGCACCTGGCATGGGTTTGAATCCGTCAAAGATCAAGTCTCCGCGGACGTCGGCAGTGTAGCTCAAGTTTCCGAACCTGACCTGGTGGCCAGGGGCGTAGCTCTCGATCTGCTCTAGTGCCAAGCGAGTTGGCCCGCAGTGCGAAGCCGCCGAATATGAAGATCTGTCCGGGGAGGAAAACCTCACCCTGGACCGTGTTCTTGACGATTGAAGGAGCCATCAAGCCTTGCAGCAGCGACACAGAGGAACTCTCAATGAAAGCACCAATGTCGGTGTCAAAACCGGCGGATCTCGGGTAGGGGGTCCTGATCTGTGCGTCTAGGCTGATGGTAACAGGAAGCAAGGGACACAATGTTTACCCAGGTTCGGGCCCTCTCGATGGAGGTAAAACCCTACTTCCTTCTTGATTAATATTGAAGATATGAGTAGTACAAGAGTGGATCTAGCACGAGATCGTAGAGGCTAAACCCTAAGAGCTAGCCTATGATTTTATGATTGTAATTGTGATCTCTCTATCGACTAGCCCGACCTCGGTTTATATAATGCACCAGAGGCCTAGGATAACAAGAGTCCTAGCCGAATACGCCGGTGGGGGAGGAGTCCTTTTCTTGATCGCCAAGTCTTGTGGAATCTTCCTTGTATGCAGCAGCTGTCCGAACTGGCCCATGAGTATACGGCCATGGGGGTCCTCGGCCCAATCTAATAGATTGGGAGATGACGTGGTGAGTACCCCCTAGTCCAGGACACCGTCAGGAGGAGAGTGAAGAAAGCGCAGTACAAGAAAGAGCGCTTTCTGAGGGAAAATGTTCTGAAGCTTTCCCCTAAAGAACTCGTAGCCTTACAAGCTGAGATCAAGCAACTGAGTGATGAATTTGATCGCTACTATGCTGACTGCCTTAGAGCCAAAGTCAGATTTGTCAAGCTGTCCAACGGATTTACCACCAATGTTGCAGCCCCAATGCACATTGAAATTCCTGAGGCTGAAGCATCTGCTCAGCCTACTGAAGAAAATGCCAGCACCGCTGATGACAATTAGGCTGCTGAAGAAACTCAGAGTACCAGGGCTGATGATTGCATTCCAGCCGCTGAAGAAATTACCAGGGCAACCACTAGTGTTGCGCATGAAGAAAATGTCTGGACAGCTGAAGCTTCAATGGCTGTGCCTGAATAAAATGAAGAAGTCAGGGCAACTGCATCAGTTGTGCCTGAAGTAATTGAACCAAATTCCTCTCCTTCTCCTGCACCTACACCAACTCTGATCCTTCCATCTGCATCAGATGTGAAGAAAACCAAGGCTGCAGAGCGTGCAACTGTGAAGAAAAGGAAGGCACCAACTTCACCAGATTCTTCAGCTCCGAAGAAGATGAAGCCGCTGACTAGCTCATTTGGCAACCCAATTGATGACGTTCCTGTCTCATCCATGCCATCAAAGGACCTTGTTCCTTTTGATGAAGATTATGTGATTCCAAGTGAATCCGAGGAAGAGATTCCTTCTGCTACTTCTTCAGAGCACTTGGATGAAGAAATTGAAGTGGATAAAATCCCTTCAACTCCAATAGTTTCATCGCCCATGCCTCAGTTCACTGCTGAAGAGGCCGGCGTTGAACAAATGAGTGAAGATGAAGATGTGGACATTGGATGTACAACACCAGTGTTAAATGATGACTTTTGGGAAAGTCAGCACCCCAACTCTCCTCTGTTCACACCTCTACAACAAATTCCTCAGTCCCCTGTCACTACTGAAGTACAAATGGGATCCGAAGAACCTCGTGCCACTCCATCTGTTCATGAAGAGATTCCAGCCACTAGTGCTGATGAAAATGTAAATGAAGAATTGAAGACCCAGGCTGCCACTGAAGAAGAAGCTGCAATTCCTCAGCCTGTGGAACCAGAGATTGCGATTCCTGAGGTAGTAATGCAACTGACTGATACTCCTCACCCCAAGCCAAAGGATCCCTTCTTGAAGAAGCAAAAATTCAAGGCTGATGACTTCTTCGGCGAGCACGTGTTCTTCACTGATTATAATCCTTATGACTCTGCTCGTCTTAGAAGGAAGCGCTTCTGGACTACCAGCCAGGCAAAATTCTATTCGTCACTGCTATTCAACAAAGACAAAGTCTTCGACCACGAGCATATTCCTCACGTGGACATGGAATCAATGCCTTGCTTCAGGCCCGTCCTTAGTGTGCTTCATGATGCATGATTGCTCAACTTTTGCACAGATATTTATGATTGGAATGAAGAGCTCATTCTTCAATTCTATGCAACCCTGCACATCACAAGCGATGCTGATGATATCAACTCTTGGATATTGGACTAGATGACCGATAACACTCACTATAAGGCACCGGCCTCTGAATTACTTCACACCCTGCCCATCAGTCCACCCATTGAAGGAGCTCACTGCCTGTACCAGGAGCCAGAACTCACTGCGCATTACATGCAAGTGCTTATGAAGCCCTTGAAGCCCGGTCAAGCCCCAAGGACCAAATTCCTCATGAAGGAATTGTTGTATGTACCAAGAACAGTCTATCACATTCTGACAAAGACTATGAGTCCTATAAAAGGCCACGACTCATCCGATGAGGAAATTGTTGGCATCATGAAGAATCTGCTATTCAACATCATTCATGGCATTCCTGTCAATTATCACGGTTTCTTCATGAGGACTCTGGCAAATGTTGCACTTTCTCCGTTTGAGCTGAAACCTTACGCACCTTGGATTATGAGATTCATCAGAACAAGGTCTTCTCTTAACTACAAGGCTGACACTCTCAACCATTGCAGCTACTTGCCCCCCATTGAAGTCCTCAAAAGGACATTTTCCTCAGCTGATGAAAAGGGCAAGGCCGCTGCTGTTATAGATGAAGGCATTCGTCCATTGGATGGTCAGTTTCGCAAAGCTGCATCTTATTCCACCAATGATGACTCTGCCACTCATGATTCTGCCGCCAATGCTTCAAAACCAAATCCTCAAGCCACAACTCCAAGAGTGATGACTGACCGTGAGCTTCTTCTTAGTCTTCACCAGAAGGTGCATCGAAACCACAAATGGGTTAAGCGTCAGTTTGGTTCTATTCTTCACAACTTGACTGCTACACATAATACGGTGAAGAAAAACCACTACTACCTCCATGAAGTCTTCGGTCGCATCTGGGCTATTCTGTCACATGTATATGGTGAAGAAGATCTGAAGCAAATGGGTCTCAAGGAGGATTTTGACTGGTCTGCACCTCCACCGAAGAAATACAAGAAGGTCAAGGTTCCCTCCTTGGTGGCCAGCTCATATTCTTCATCACGCCAAATGCATTTGAAAGCATGAAGACTTGGACGACACTGCAGCAGGCCCTACAACAACAAACGACCCCAACAACGCTGGCGCTCCTTCATCAACTTGATATTCTTCAGGGGCGTTAGTCCTCATTTTCAACCCTTTTGGTCATTCGATGACAAAGGGGGAGAAATTTGAGTTAGTCTTCAAGCGGGTCTATCTTATATGGGCATCTTTTTTGCAAGTTATAACTCCCGTTCTTTTGATGACTTTGCTGGATCGAGTTGTAAACTTAAACTCTATGGTGGCCTGATACTTTTGTTGTGTTCTTCTGCATGCTTATTCCTCGTTAATGTTAATGCACGCATGCTGAACTACATCAGTCACCATATTTCATCATGCATTTCAAATTCTTCATATTATATGTTAAATGCGTGCAAGAATTACAAGATATAGGGGGAGATCTCCATGATTCTACTCTTCAAGTGTGCATTGCTTCAAAAGCAAATTCCTCACTATGCACATCTTCAGGGGGAGTTCTTCTATATCTTGCAATCAAATTCCTCAATATCAGTACTTCCACTTCATATGTTTATCCCCGTTGAAAACTTAACCTATATTGTCATCAATCACCAAAAAGAGGGAGATTGTAAGTGCATCTAGTGCCCCTTAGTGATTTTGGTGTATTGAAGACTTATAGGTTAAGGGACTAATGTGTTTGTGAGTGTAAACATGTCTATAAGTCTATGAGGAGTTTGATATTTACAGCCCTAAAAATGAAGTTCTTCGACTAAAGACTTTGGATTTCTGAAGACTTTCTGAAAACTTTGAAAGTGAAGAAATTGGTGTGACCCTAAAGACTTGGTATTCATTCGAGGAACATGAAGCATGAAGACTTTTGTTTTCATAGTTTCATTTTCTCTTTTTGAGTCATAGGAAACATCGTACTGTTAAAGGGGGTCGAGGAAATACTAAGGAAAAATTTCCATGTGATGCTCAACTAAAAATCCTACACCTACCAATCCCTTCGAGTGAGGGTATTGGAAATATCATACAATTCAGTCATATTCTTCAGTGACAGAGACGAAGTTCTTCTGGTCTCTGAGGAATTTGTTCTGACTGAGGAGTTAGGAATTCGCCAGTGCGGATTGCCTATACAGTGAGGAACATGATAGCCATGAGGAATTTGATACTCAAATTTCCGACCGTTGCTGTGCTATGTGCCAGCTGTCCCAAAATATCTACCCACCTAATGGTCATATCATTGAAGGGCATCTATGTCTTATCATGTCGGGCTGCTCCCTAGGCTATAAATAGCCGCCCCCTACAACCACTAGCTGGTTGGATGCTCCGAGAGAAACTGACACTTGTCATTTGAGAGCATCCCATCCTCCGAGGACTTTGAACGAAAATCATCAAGTGAGGAAAACCCAAAACCCAAACTCAAACACCTTCAAACCCAAAGTGATTGAGCATCACTAAAGAGATTGATCCTGTATGGATCCGACGCTTGTTACCTTTGAAGACCGTGCTTCTTCCAGACGGTTAGGCGTCATGGTCTAGAGCATCCAAGAGGAATTGTGGATCGCCAAGTGACCGAGTCTGTGAAGGTTTGGAAGTCACCTGAAGACTTACCACGAGTGATTGGGCGAGGTCTGTGTAACCTTAGCTCAAGGAGAATACGGTGAGGACTGTGTGTCCGGGACTGTGTGTCCTCAGGTTTAAATACCTAGCCACTCCAACCAGACGTACAACTGAGACAGCAGTTGGAACTGGTCTACCAAATCATTGTCTTCACCATGCTTACTTGTTCTATTTCCTCAACTCTTTCATTTCTTCATTACTGTGTTGTGTGCCTGTTCATATCTGTTTGAAGACTTTGACTGAAGACTTTCTCAATTTCCTCAGTTCAATTTCTTCAGTCTGTTTGTCTCCATCTTGTGCTATCCTGTGTTTACGCTTTCTGTACTCTGTGCTTGTCTTCATTTCATCATGATGACCATGCTTCTTTTCTGTTATGTTTACATCTAAGTACTTATTCCACTGCAAGTAGTTCTTCGCCTAGGAATTTCCTCACCCTGAAATTCCTCAGTGAAGAAGTCATAAAAATCGCCTATTCACCCCCCTCTAGTCGATATAACGCACTTTCAGAGAAGACCATGCGAGGCTGCCAACGAGAGTAATAATCGAATGGTGGTCTATCTGGCCACAGGTGAATAAGTATCGAAGCAATATTCCTCTTCTTTCTGGTCATAGCCCTTGGCCACAAGCCTAGCCTTGTACTTTTCAATCGTACCATCGGGCCTAAGCTTCCTTTTGAACACCCACTTACATCCCAATGGTTTGCAACCATAGGGACGCTCAGTGATCTCCCATGTCCCATTAGCAATGATGTAGTACATCTCGCTGCGGACCGCATCCTTCCAGTAGTCAGCTTCTGGAGAGGCATACACTTCTGAAATAGAAGTGGGAGTATCATCCATGATGTACACAAAGAAATCATCACCAAAGGTCTTTGTAGTCCTTTGTCTCTTGCCCCTACCAAGAGTTTCCTCGTTATCGTCCTCGGGATTTTCATCATGTGTTTGTTCATAATATTCCATAGGAATGGCAGACTCAGGAGTCTCCTCAGATTCCTTTCTAGAAGTGCTTTGCATCTCTCTCATAGGAAAAATATCCTTGAAGAATGTAGCATCCTTAGACTCCATAATTGTACCGACCTTCTGGTCAGGTACCTCAGATTTCACTATTAGAAATCTATAGCCAATGATATTCTTAGTGTAGCCCAAGTTAACGCAGTCTACAGTCTTTGGTCCAAGCTTACGCTTTTTGGGGATCGGCACATTGACTTTCGCCAAACAGCCCCAAGTACGCAAGTACGAGAGTGTTGTCCTTCTCTTTGCCCATTTCTCATAGGGAGTGATCTCATTATCCTTTAGGAACTTTATTCAGGACATGACATGCCGTCAATATAGCCGTCCCCCACCATGCCTTGGATAAACCCGATGTATCTAACATGGCATTAACCAAATCAGATAGAATATGGTTTTTCCGCTCGGCAACCCCGTTTGACTGGGGTGAATAGGGAGGCATCCTCTCATGAATAATGTCGTGTTCCGCACAAAAAGAATCAAACTCACTCAAGAAGTACTCTCCACCATGATCTGATCGAACTCGTTTAATTTTCTTTTCAAGTTGATTCTCAACTTCTGCCTTATAGATTTTAAAGTAGTGTAGAGCCTCATCTTTAGTATTTAACAGATACACATAGCAATATCTAGTGGAATAATCTATCGATGTCATGAAGTATTTCATTCCACCTTTAGTCAACACACCATTCATCTCACAAAGATCACAATGTATGAGTTCTAATGGTGCCAAGTATCTCTCCTCCGCAGCCTTGTGAGGCTGGCAAGGTTGCTTAGCTTGCACACATGAAAGACACTTAGAACTTTGGCTAAAGTGAAAATCGGGATTAAATCCAACTTAGCTAGCCACGTCATAACACCGTAACTAATGTGACAAATACGTGAATGCCAAATTTCAGATTCATTAACACTCGAATGAATATGGTTCACGACTCTATCACAAAAATCAGCGAGGGAAAGGCGGAACATCCCTCCGCTCCCATAATATTTTCCAACAAATAGTCCATATTTAGTAACAACTAATTTATTAGACTCGAAGACCAACTTAAACCCTTCTCTATATAGAAGGGAGTGATGTATACTACGCAACCTTCTCCTTGTAGACGTTGTTGGGCCTCCAAGTGCAGAGGTTTGTAGGACAGTAGCAAATTTCCCTCAAGTGGATGACCTAAGGTTTATCAATCCGTGGGAGGCGTAGGATGAAGATGGTCTCTCTCAAACAACCCTGCAACCAAATAACAAAGAGTCTCTTGTGTCCCCAACACACCCAATACAATGGTAAATTGTATAGGTGCACTAGTTCAGCGAAGAGATGGTAATACAAGTGCAATATGGATGGTAGATATAGGTTTTTGTAATATGAAAATATAAAAACAGCAAGGTAACAAGCGATAAAAGTGAGCATAAACGGTATTGCAATTTTAGGAAACAAGGCCTAGGGTTCATACTTTCACTAGTGCAAGTTCTCTCAACAATAATAACATAATTGGATCATATAACTATCCCTCAACATGCAACAAAGAGTCACTCCAAAGTCGCTAATAGCGGGGAACAAACGAAGAGATTATGGTAGGGTACGAAACCACCTCAAAGTTATTCTTTTCAATCAATCCATTGGGCTATTCCTATAAGTGTCACAAACAACCCTAGAGTTCATACTAGAATAACACCTTAAGACACAAATCAACAAAAATCCTAATGTCACCTAGATACTCCAATGTCACCTCAAGTATCCATGGGTATGATTATACGATATGCATCACACAATCTCAGATTCATCTATTCAACCAACACATAGAACCTCAAAGAGTGCCCCAAAAGTTTCTACCGGAGAATCAAGATGAAAACGTGTGCCAACCCCTATGCATAAGTTCATGGGGGGAACCCGCAAGTTGATCACCAAAACATACATCAAGTGAATCACGTGACATCCCATTGTCACCACAGATACGCACGGCAAGACATACATCAAGTGTTCTGAAATCATTAAAGACTCAATCCAATAAGATTACTTCAAAGGGAAAACTCAATCCATTACAAGAGAGAAGAGGGGGGGGGGGGAGAAACATAAGATCCAACTATAATAGCAAAGCTCGCGTTACATCAAGATCGTGCTGAATCAAGAACACAAGAGAGAGAGATCAAACACATAGCTACTGGTACATACCCTCAGCCCCGAGGGTGAACTACTCCCTCCTCGTCATGGAGAGCGCCGGATGATGAAGATGGCCACGGTGAGGGTTCCCCCTCCGGCAGGTGTCGGAACAGGTCCCGATTGACTTTTGGTGGCTCTGAGAGGCTTGCGGCGGTGGAACTCCCGATCTATTCTCGTCTTGGAAGTTTTAGGGTACATGGGTATATATGGGTGAAAGAAATGCGTCGGTGGACCTCCGGGCTGTCCACGAGGCAGGGTGCGCCCTAGGGGTGGGCGGCCCCACCCTCGTGGGCAGCCCGGGACTCCCCTGGTGAGCTTGGGTGCACCCCCACCCTCGTGGGCATCCCGGGACTACACTGGTGAGCTTCCAGTACTCCGTGGGCTCCTTCTGGTCCAAAAATAAGTTCTCTGGAGTTTCAGGTCAATTGGACTCCGTTTGATATTCCTATTCTTCGAAACACTGAAATAGGCAAAAAAACAGCAAATCTGGGCTGGGCCTCCGGTTAATAGGTTAGTGCCAAAAGTAATATAAAAGTGTAAAATAAAGCCCAACATGGTCCAAAACAGTAGATAATATAGCATGGAGCAATAAAAAATTATAGATACGTTGGAGACGTATCAGCATCCCCAAGCTTAATTCCTGCTCGTCCTCGAGTAGGTAAATGATAAAAAAGATAATTTTTGATGTGGAATGCTACTTGACATAATTTCAATGTAATTCTTCTTACTTGTGGTATGAATATTCAGATCTGAAAGATTCAAGACAAAAATTTAATAGTGACATAAAAATAATAATACTTCAAGCATACTAACAAAGCAATTATGTATTCTCAAAATAACATGGCCAAAGAAAGTTATCCCTACAAAATCATATAGTCTGGCTATGCTCTATCTTCACCACACAAAGTATTTAAATCATGCACAACCCCGATGACAAGCCAAGCAATTGTTTCATACTTTTGACGTTCTCAAACTTTTTCAATCTTCATGCAATACATGAGCGTGAGCCATGGACATAGCACTATATGTGGAATAGAATGGTGGTTGTGGAGAAGACAAATAGGAGAAGATATTCTCACATCGACTAGGCGTATCAACGGGCTATGGAGATGCCCATCAATAGATATCAATGTGAGTGAGTAGGGATTGCCATGCAACGGATGCACTAGAGCTATAAGTATATGAAAGCTCAACAAAATAAACTAAGTGGGTGTGCATCCAACTTGCTTGCTCATGAAGACCTAGGGCATTTTGAGGAAGCCCATCATTAGAATATACAAGCCAAGTTCTATAATGAAAGATTCCCACTAGTATATGAAAGTGATATCATAGGAGACTCTCTATCATGATGATCACGGTGCTACTTTGAAGCACAAGTGTGGTAAAAGGATAGTAGCATTGCCCCTTCTCTCTTTTTCTCTCATTTTTTTAATTTTTTATTTGGGCCTTTTCTCTTTTTTATGGCCTCTTTTTCTTTCTCTTTTTTTAGTCCGGAGTCTCATCCTGACTTGTGGGGGAATCATAGTCTCCATCATCCTTTCCTCACTGGGACAATGCTATAATAATGAAGATCATCACACTTTTATTTACTTAAGGATTACAACTCGATTCTTAGAACAAAATATGACTCTATATGAATACCTCTGGCGGTGTACCGGGATGTGCAATGACTCATGAGTGACATGTATGAAAGAATTATGAACGGTGGCTTTGCCACAAATACGATGTCAACTACATGATCATGCAAAGCAATATGACAATGATGAAGCGTGTCATAATAAACGGAACGGTGGCATGGCAATATATCTCGGAATGGCTATGGAAATGCCATGATAGGTAGGTATGGTGGCTGTTTTGAGGAAGGTTTTGGTGGGTGTATGATACCGGCGAAAAGTGCGCGGTATTAGAGAGGCTAGCAATGGTGGAAGGAAGAAGAGTGCGTATAATCCATGGACTCAACATTAGTCATAAAGAACTCATATACTTATTGCAAAAATCTACAAGTTATCAAAGCAAAGTATTACGCGCATGTTCCTAGGGGGATAGATTGGTAGGAAAAGACCATCGCTCGTCCCCGACCGCCACTCATAAGGAAGACAATCAATAAATAAATCATGCTCCGACTTCATCACATAACGGTTCACCATACGTGCATGCTATGGGAATCACAAACTTTAACACAAGTATTCCTCAAATTCATAACCACTCAACTAGCATGACTCTAATATCACCATCTTCATATCTCAAAACAATCATCAAGCATCAAACTTTTCTTAATATTCAACACACTCATAAGAATTTTTACTATTCTTGTATGCCAAGCATATTAGGATTATTTAAGCAAATTACCATGCTATTAAAGACTCTCAAAATAATCTAAGTGAAGCATGAGAGACCAAAAGTTTCTATAAAACAAATCCACCACCGTGCTCTAAAAGATATAAGTGAAGTACTAGAGCGAACAACAAACTACTCCGAAAGATATAAGTGAAGATCAATGAGTAGTCGAATAATTATGCAACTATGTGAAGACTCTCCCATTTTAAGAATTTCAGATCTTGGTATTTTATTCAAACAGTAAGCAAAACAAAATAAAATGACATGATGCTCCAAGCAAAACACATATCATGTGGTGAATAAAAATATAGCTCCAAGTAAAGTTACCGATGAACGAAGACGAAAGAGGGGATGCCATCCGGGGCATCCCCAAGCTTAGGCTCTTGGTTATCCTTGAATATTACCTTGGGGTTCCTTGGGCATCCACAAGCTTAGGCTCTTTCCACTCCTTATTCCATAGTCCATCGAATCTTTACCCAAAACTTGAATAACTTCACAACGCAAAACTTAACAGAAAATCTCGTGAGCTCCGTTAGCAAAAGAAAACAAAAGACCACTTCAAGGTACTGTAATGAACTCATTCTATTGGTGTTAAACCTACTGTATTCCAACTTCTCTATGGTTTATAAACTATTTTACTAGCCATAGAGTCATCAAAATAAGCAAACAACACACGAAAAACAGAATCTGTCAAAAACAGAACAGTCTGTAGTAATCTGTAACTAACGCAAACTTCTGGAACTCCAAAAATTCTAAAATAAATTGGTGGACCTGAGGAATTTGTCTAGTAATCATCTGCAAAAATAATCAACTAAATAGCACTCCCAGTAAAAAGTTTTAGCTAATCTCGTGAGCGCTAAAGTTTCTGTTTTTTACAGCATGATCATAAAGACTTCACCCAAGTCTTCCGAAAGGTTCTACTTGGCACAAACACTAATTAAAACATAAAACTGAAGGAAATATTCCCTAGAGGCAATAATAAAGTTATTATTTATTTCCTTATTTCATGATAAATGTTTATTATTCATGCTAGAATTGTATTAACCGCAAACATAATACATGTGTGAATATATAGACAAACAGAGTGTCACTAGTATGCCTCTACTAGACTAGCTCGTTGATCAAAGATGGTTATGTTTCCTAGCCATAGACATGGGTTGTCCTTTGATTAATGGGATCACATCATTAGGAGAATGATGTGATTGACTTGACCCATTCCGTTAGCTTAGCACTTGATCGTTTAGTATGTTGCTATTGCTTTCTTCATGACTTATACATGTTCCTATGACTATGAGATTATGCAACTCCCGGAACACTTTGTGTGCTACCAAACGTCACAACGTAACTGGGTGATTATAAAGGTGCTCTACAGGTGTCTCCGAAGGTACTTGTTGGGTTGGCGTATTTCGAGATTAGGATTTGTCACTCCGATTGTCGGAGAGGTATCTCTGGGCCCTCTCGATAATGCACATCACTATAAGTCTTGCAAGCATTGTGAATAATGGGTTAGTTGCGAGATGATGTATTACGGAACAAGTAAAGAGACTTGACGGTAACGAGATTGAACTAGGTATTGAGATACCAACGATCGAATCTCGGGCAAGTAACATACCGATGACAAAGGGAACAACGTATGTTGTTATGCGGTCTGACCGATAAAGATCTTCGTAGAATATGTAGGAGACAATATGAGCATCCAGGTTCCGCTATTGGTTATTGACCGGAAACAGTTCTAGGTCATGTCTACATTGTTCTCGAACCCGTAGGGTCCGCACACTTACGTTACGATGACAGTTATATTATGAGTTTATAGTTTTTGATATACCGAAGGTTGTTCCGAGTCCCGGATGTGATCACGGACATGACGAGGAGTCTCGGAATGGTCGAGACATAAATATTGATATATTGGAAGCCTATATTTGGATATTGGAATCGTTCCGGGTAAAATCGGAGTTTTACCGGAGTACCAGGGGGTTACCGGAACCCCCCGGGGGTTAATGGGCCTACATGGGCCCTAAGGGAGAAGAGGAGGGCCGGCGAGGGCAGGCCGCGCGCCCCCTCCCCCCTTAGTCCGAATAGGACAAGGAAAGGGGGGGCGGCGCCCCCCTTTCCTCTTTCCCCTTCCCCCTTGCTTCTCCAACAAGGCAAGAGGGGGGGGGGAGTCCTACTCCCGGTGGGAGTAGGACTCCTCCAGGCGCACCCCTAGGGGCCGGCCGCACCTCCCCCTCCCTCCTTTATATACGGGGGCAGGGGGGCACCCCATAACACACAAGTTGATCTTCGTGATCGTTCCTTAGCCGTGTGCGGTACCCCTCCACCATATTCCACCTCGGTCATATCGTAGCGGTGCTTAGGCGAAGCCCTGCGTCGGTAGAACATCATCACCGTCCTGCGCCGTCGTCTTGTGGAACTCTTCCCCGACACTCTGCTGGATCGGAGTCCGGGGATCGTCATCGAGCTGAACGTGTGCTAAAACTCGAAGGTGTCGTAGTTTCGGTGGTTGATCAGTCAGGCCGTGAAGACGTACGACTACATCAACCGCGTTGATATAACGCTTCCGCTTTCAGTCTACGAGGGTACGTGGACAACACTCTCCCCTCTCGTTGCTATGCATCACCATGATCTTGTGTGTGCGTAGGAATTTTTTTGAAATTACTACGTTCCCCAACAAAAACCACATCTAAATAGAATCTAGATGGATTATTTATTCCTAAACAGAACCAAAAAGCAAGAAACTAAAATAAAATTGGGTTGCCTCCCAACAAGCGCTAACGTTTAACGCCCCTAGCTAGGCATGATGATTTCAATGATGCTCACATAAAAGATAAGAACTGAAACATAAAGAGAGCATCATGAAGAATATGACTAGCACATTTAAGTATAACCCACTTCCTATGCATAGGAATTTTGTGAGCAAACAACTTATGGGAACAAGAATCAACTTGCATAGGAAGGTAAAACAAGCATAATTTCAAGATTTTAAACACATAGAGAGGAAACTTGATATTATTGCAATTCCTACAAGCATATGTTCCTCCCTCATAATAATTTTCAATAGCATCATGAATGAATTCAACAATATAACCAGCACCTAAAGCATTCTTTTCATGATCTACTTGCATAAATTTTTTACTACTCTCCACATAAGCAAAATTCTTTTCATTCGGAATAGTGGGAGTTACATAAGAGACTTGAATACTATAAATTGTTTCCACATTAAAAGAGTAATGTTCAGAAAAAGGGTAATCATAATCATGACAAGTTTTATAAATATAATCATTACTACTCTTTATAGCATAAGTTTCATCACAATAATCATCGTAAATAGAAACTTTGTTCTCATCATAATCGATTGATACCTCTTCCGAAATAGTGGATACATCACTAAATAAAGTCATGACCTCTCCAAATCCACTTTCATAAATATTATAAGATTCAACATCATCCAAAATAGTGGGACCATTACTTTCTAAAGTTGACACTCTTCCACACCCACTTTCATAAATATAATCATCATAGGTAGAAGGCATGCTATCATCATAACAACTTTACATATCAAAACTTGAGAGGTTAAAAACATCATCTTCATTAAACATAGCATCCCCAAGATTGGGACAAACATTAATTGCAGCAAATACATTCTCAAATATGTCATTCTCATCAAACATAGCTTCCCCAGGCTTGGGCCTTTTCATATCATAAGCATAATCACTCTCATCATTAATAGTATGGATAACACCAATAGTATAGCAATTATCATATTCTTCTAAGTAAGTGCCAAAAAGATTTTCAAGATCGTAAGAAGTATCATTATCTTCCCAATCATAATCATCACAACAAGCAATAGGAATAACGAGATCATCATCAAGTGCATCATCTTCCACAATTATTTTTGATTCATTTTCATGAGGCACAACAATAATAGGAGCAACATTATTTGGGAGAGATATCTTTTTACCTATCTTCCTTTTTCTTTTCTTCTTCTTCACCACATCATGTGTGGGTTCAATCCTCTTTTTGGAGCTCCTTATTAATGAGATTGGTTGAATAGAAGGCTCCTCCTCGTTGCCTGATTCATCATAAGAAATAATAGGAGAATATTGGGAAGTCTCTTCCCTTTCATTAGTATTCTCTTCATCTTCTATTTGTTTTCTTTTCTTTATGTGATTGGCAATATAAGGATTTTCAATGCAATTCACCGCACAATACATATAAATCTTCTCTAGATCAAAATCAAGAAATCTATCGAGATTAAATTTTGGAATACCCTCAGTTATACGTTTCATTTCTTCATAACCCAAAAGAAGGCTAAGCTCTTTGTGATGCTCAAGGGTAATCAAATTATCACAATATTTGGACACGACTTGATCATGAAACAAATAGCATTGGAGCTTTGAATGACCATGTTCATTGCAAAGTTCACAAGGGGCGCGAAAAATATTGAATCTTTCAGCTAATCATCAAGACTTTCTTGCAACAATTTAGTTTCTAAATACTTATGCCTCTTGCAATATCTATCTTCCCTATTTGGTGTCTACTTGCAAACCCAATGTACTCCACAAAAATTGACATGCTTATAAGAGATATTTTCATCATGACTAGTGCAATCATCATTAGTACCATGGGAATTCAAGGAGTTCATACTAACAACATTGCAATCATGCTTATCATTCAAAGATTTAGTGCGAAACATTTTAATGCATTCTTCTTCTAACACTTTGGCACAATTTTCCTTCCCATCATACTCGCGAAAGATATTAAAAAGACGAAGCGTATGAGACAAACTCAATTCCATCTTTTTGTAGTTTTCTTTTATAAACTAAACTAGTGCTAAAACAAGAAACAAAAAGATTCGATTGCAAGATCTAAAGATATACCTTCAAGCACTAACCTCCCCGGCAACGGAGCCAAAAACTGCTTCATGTCTACTACGCAACCTTCTCCTTGTAGACATTGTTGGGCCTCCAAGTGCAGAGGTTGGTAGGACAGTAGAAAATTTCCCTCAAGTGGTTGACCTAAGGTTTATCAATCCGTGGGAGGCGTAGGGTGAAGATGGTCTCTCTCAAACAACCCTGCAACCAAATAACAAAGAGTCTCTTGTGTCCCCAACACACCCAATACAATGGTAAATTGTATAGGTGCACTAGTTCGGCGAAGAGATGGTGATACAAGTGCAATATGGATGGTAGATATAGGTTTTTGTAATCTGAAAATATAAAAACAGCAAGGTAACAAGCGATAAAGTGAGAGTAAACGGTATTGCAATGCTAGGAAACAAGGCCTAGGGTTCATACTTTCACTAGTGCAAGTTCTCTCAACAATAATAACATAATTGGATCATATAACTATCCCTCAACATGCAACAAAGAGTCACTCCAAAGTCGCTAATAGCGGAGAACAAACGAAGAGATTATGGTAGGGTACGAAACCACCTCAAAGTTATTCTTTCCAATCAATCCGTTGGGCTATTCCTAGAAGTGTCACAAACAGCCCTAGAGTTCGTACTAGAATAACACCTTAAGACACAAATCAACCAAAACCCTAATGTCACCTAGATACTCCAATGTCACCTCAAGTATCCGTGGGTATGGTTATACGATATGCATCACACAATCTCAGATTCATCTATTCAACCAACACATAGAACCTCAAAGAGTGCCCCAAAAGTTTCTACCGGAGAATCAAGACGAAAACGTGTGCCAACCCCTATGCATAAGTTCATGGGGGGAACCCGCAAGTTGATCACCAAAACATACATCGAGTGAATCACGTGATATCCCATTGTCACCACAGATATGCATGGCAAGACATACATCAAGTGTTCTCAAATTATTAAAGACTCAATCCGATAAGATTACTTCAAAGGGAAAACTCAATCCATTACAAGAGAGAAGAGGGGGATAAGAAACATAAGATCGAACTCTAATAGCAAAGCTCGCGATACATCAAGATCGTGCTGAATCAAGAACACGAGAGAGAGAGAGATATCAAACACATAGCTACTGTACATACCCTCAGCCCCGAGGGTGAACTACTCCCTCCTCGTCATGGAGAGCGCCGGATGATGAAGATGGCCACGGTGAGGTTCCCCCCTCGGCAGTGCTTGGGACCAGGGTCCCAATTGACTTTTGGTGGCTATAGAGGCTTGCGGTGAAACTCCCGATCTATTCTCGTCTTCGGAAGTTTTAAGTGCATTGGGTATATATGGGTGAAAGAAATGCGTCGGTGTACCTCCGGGCTGTCCACGAGGCAGGGGGGCGCGCCCTAGGGGGGTGGGCGCGCCCCCCACCCTCGTGGGCAGCCCGGGACTCTCCTGGTGAGCTTCTGGTACTCCATTGGCTTCTTCTGGTCCAAAAATAAGTTCTCTGGAGTTTCAGGTCAATTGGACTCTGTTTGATATTCCTTTTCTTCGAAACACTGAAATAGGCAAAAAACAACAAATCTGGGCTGGGCCTCCGGTTAATAGGTTAGTCCCAAAAGTAATATAAAAGTGTAAAATAAAGTCCAACATGGTCCAAAACAGTAGATAATATAGCATGGAGCAATAAAAAATTATAGATACGTTGGAGACGTATCAGGGAGCCACTAACGAGGTTCTTCTTGATGGCGGGGACATGCTGCACGTTCTTCAGCTACACGATCCTTCCCGAAGTAGACTTCAGATCGACCGTGCCAACACCATGAACAGAAGCCCTCGTGCCATTCCCCATCAATACGGGTCCGTGTCCTGTGACCTGGTAAGAAGAAAACAATGAAATGTCAGCACATACATGAACGCCTGCACCTGTGTCCACCCACCAATCAATGTGCTAAACACTGAAAAAACAGTAAATAAATTATCGTACCCAGATGCACCATTTTCATTGTTGCCCACAATCATGTTGACAGACTTGGAGTCCTGTCCTGACTTCTTAAACTTGTTTGGGCACTTGTTAGCCCAATGTTCAACCGAACCACAAGTAAAGCAGCCCTCATCCTTCTTGTTCTTCTCGAAGGTCTTCTTACCCTTGTTCTTAAAGTTGGTATTCTGTTGGACACCATTCTTTCCCTTGGGCTTGTGGGAGTTGAAGTCTCTGATTCACCATGTTGGCGACAGAAGTCCCTTCGGCCCCTTTTCCGTGCGAGTCCTTTGCCCTCGAATTCTGCTCAACACTCAGATGTCCAATGACATCCTCCACTGAGAACTCACGCCTCTGATGTTTCAGAGTGGTAAAAAAGTTCCTCCAGGAATTAGGGAGCTTAGAAATTATACATCCCGCGACAAACTTGCCAGGTAAATCGCACTTCACAAGCTCAATGTCCTTAACGATGCATATTATCTCATGAGCCTACTCCAGTATAGGATGGTTTTCAACCATCTTGTAATCGTGGAACTACTCTATAATATACATTTCGCTCCTAGCATCGGTGGCCCCGAACTTAAATTCAAGCGCCTCCCACAAGTCCTTGGCGACACGCACATGTAAATATGCTCAACCGGCTTATCTCCGATCACGCTAAGAACTGCTCTGAGGAACACGACGGTGCTTCGTTGACGCCTTCTCCTATTCAGGAGCAATCATTCCCGAAGGGACACCGGTGATCCAGAACACGTTCATAGCCGTGAGCCACGAGGTGGTCTTTGTATGCCAACAGACAAAATATGTACCGGTTAACTTATCTGATTTCGGTGCTGCGGCAAAGACACTTGCCGAAAACTTCCTACACATAATAGGTTTTTGGATTGCTGAGTAAATAGGCAATTTTTCGACTAATTTAATCCATAGATAAATCAGTAGCATGGCATTGACTGAATTAACGACATACTAATTCTGATCTAAACATGCACGTACTAAGAAAATAGTAGATAAATCTACACATACTGCTAGTACTGCTAATATGAAAATAAACATGAGTGGCATAAACGTGTTATATCCTCCAGTAGGCCAGGCAGAAGCCGCGGCGGCAGTGACAACAGCAATGGCATCCTCGGCGGTCCTCTTGTCGGTTTCAACTTTCTCGGTGGCGGCACGTTCGGCGTCGATGGACATGGTGATGATGAGGGCGAAGCGTATGTAGAGGAAGTAGACGAACGGTGAGGAGTCCCATAGTCCACTACAAAAAAAATACACTTCCGTGATGATACGTGTTTGTAACAGTAGGTCGCGTTTTTTGTCATGCATGTACATCCATGACAAATTTATGAAAGAATCAAGATAGTCATACTGTCTTTGTCGTAGAAGTGTTCCATGACATTACCAAAATTATCATCACGGAAGTGTCCACTTCCATGAAGATAAATCACGCGTCCGCGAAGTGCTTTCGTCAAGGGTGACCGACGCGTGACATCCTTTATGTGAACGCGGTTAAGCTATCGGGTCGGGTTTTGGATCCGATAACCCGTTAATGCCCGACCAATGGGGATTTTCGACATGTAAAATCATCATTGGTCGGAGGAGACACGTGTCAGTCCACGTTAGCACAGTGTCGATCATCCAATGGGCGAGATGCGCCTATGATTTGTTGACACGTGGACCGGCCCATCAAGTTTAAATGGGCCGGCCCAACTGAAGGCCCACAAGATTTTGCGGACCATAATGGGCTGGCCCCGCTAAAGGCCCAAGAGATTTTGCGGACCATAATGGGCTGGCCCAGCTAAAGGCCCACAAGATTTTAAGGGCCATAATGGGCCGGCCCAGGTAAAGGCCCACAAGATTTTTGTGTGCCATAATGGGCCGGCCCAGGTAAAGGCCCACAAGATTCTTGCGGATCATAATGGGCTAGCCAGCTAAAGGCCACGAGATTTTTCCGACATTAATGGGCCGGCCCAGCTGTAGGCCCACAAGATTTTGAGGACCCTAGTAGGCCGGCCCATTAACTCGCTGCCATGTTTTGGGCCAAATGCCGGCCCATATTTGATCTGGTCCATTAATGGCCTGCCACGCTCCGGGCCTAATAGTGGCCCATATGAGATCCGGCCCGTTAAAATCCTACCACGTTCTGGGCCAAATTACGGCCCAGATCAGGTCCGACCCTTTAAGAGGCTTTGGGCTCAATTATGGCCCATATCAGATTCGGCCCGTCAACTGGACACTATGCTTTTGGGCCCACTTAGTAATTCGGCCTGATATTAGTTTTGGCCTGTTAAGGGCCCGTTTAACATTTCGGCCCTATATTAATTTCGGCCTGTTAAAAGCCCGTCATATAGTTGGGCCTAACTACGGCCCGGTTTGCATCCGGCTTGCTCGCAGCCGATATCTGATTGGGCCAAACAAGTACCGAGACAATTTTGGCCTATTAAAAGCCTGTGATTTGATTCGCACAATCATGGGCCGGGGTTCATTTTGGGCTGCTGCCGGCCCGTGAGCTGTTCGGCACGTTTCAGGCCCAACCTACATCGTGATTGCATGACGGCCCGATTATGTACCGTAATTTTACGGTTTGGCCGGTTTAATGCGAAGGAAGGATATATATATACAGTAAAATAACTGCAGCATCGTGAATAAGAAAAAACCAAGACTACACAATAAATAAATTACGGCATATTACATCCACTCGTCATCAAAGTTCGCCACTATGATAATAAAGCACAAGCACACAGCAGGTTACATACACTGGGCATCAAAGATCGCCACCAGTGCAAATAAACACGCCGACAAAATAATATACAAAACCGACAGCACTTCAATAAAGTTCAAGAAAGGTTAGCCCTGTTGAGGAGCTGCGGCATAAGCGGTGAGCAAGATGATGAGGCTGCGCTTGTTCAACACTTATATCTTCCTCACTCTGAAAGATAAACAAGCAGACAGGATGACAAGTTTTGCACATAAAAGTATTAGTCTTGACAATTCATCACATTTCTTCTTGTGAATAAAGTGACACAGTTTAAAATTGCATTAACACAATATGGTATTGTTCAGGTCAAGACATGGCAGGAAATGACATTGTGAAGTAGTTGGCAGCTTCACGACACCACTGGATTACAGATCAAGAACTCATAAGTATCAATGGTTAGTGTGCTGTCAATTTATACCATTTCAGATTGGCAAATAAAGCGACGGTTTAAATAATAGTAGAATGATATGACATTGTTCATAGTTAAGACATTGCAGAATATGACACTGTGTTGTAGTGGGTAGGTTCACCACACCACTGGATTACAGATGAAGAACGGAAGCATACATGCAGTGCAAAAGAAGATCACTTGCTCTGTATAGTTTAATTTACATGGTATGAAGAAGGAACCTGGTTGTACAACTGAAAACTTAAATTGAGAAAGGACAAACTTTTGTTTCTGAACTACATAATAAACTATAAACAAGCAATTTGATGCAAACACCAAAAATAAACAGCTGTTGCAGTCATGCCTAACCAAATATATACAACAAAGTTTGAAGGATTGAGATGGACAAACTTACATTATTGGTGAAGACAGGCTCTATAAAGGCCTTGTCCATGCTGATGGGGGGCAATTCAAAAGTTTACCACATAATCTTCTTCAAAAGCATTGCCTTTATTCTACATTTTGTTAAGAGTAAATATAGATGTGATAATATACGAAAAATGGAGAATATTTAAGATAAGATGAAGAGTGATGCTACATAACCAAGTAGCTATAAATGTAAGTGCAGCGATATAGGGAAAAGGTACAGCCAAGAGCAATGCACAGCTAAACTTCTTCAGTACCAACCTTATGGTAAGAGTAAATATAGATCTGATGTGTAGAAAATGGAGGGCAAAGGAAAATAAGCTGCAGAGTTATGGTACATGAACAACTACCTGTCATTATAAGTACACTGATAAAGGACAGCATGTACTTACAAGAACAACGCAGAGCTAAAAAACATTGACATTAGATATATTCTACACTAATGTAACCATTCATACAGATCAGATAATTTGGAGCGAACATTTGATAAGCAAGCTATCATGCATACTGCTGTCACATAATGAACCAGGTATGTATGCAAGTACAGTGATACAGGACAACAGGTACTAACAAGAGCAAAGCAGCGGGCAACATATTTGCGATATCCTGTCATTCTTGTCAAACCGGAATTCTTCTTCGAGCAGATTTCCTGCAAAAAAGATCCGTAAGGCACATGCAGAAAAGTAGAAGTTCAAATTGTCATGTGATTTCATAGACAATACCTCATCACAGGAACGAGACCAGTGCATAACAAGGTTTTTCCATTCAATGTCTTCTAAATTTAGCACAGGGGACTTCATCGGAAATACGTTTATAGACTTGCCATCAAAGTGTGATTTCCTCAGGTAACACCGATACTGCTGCAATGCTTCCTTGAAAAGCACAAGCAAGCTTTGCTCGTCATGACTATCCAGATTGACCCTCGCCTAGTTACAACAATGTAATGTAAATTATGGATGTGTTCAATCAGCAGAAAACAGGAAAATAATAACCATGAATAATAGCACTTACACGTAAGTTGGACAGGAAGATGTGAAAATGTTTTTTTTCTTCACAATAATCTTCCCATGATGGGAATATATGCACGTAGTCCCTAACAACATTGAAAGCATTGTCTTTTAAACTGGGAATAAATGGAATGGGGTTCCAATCTGCAGGAATTGGTCGTCTCTGCAGTTGGGATAGGTCTTCGGCCAGTGGACTTCCTGTACTTTTTGCTGGAGTGGGATTTTTCCGTGGTACAACTGGTGCTATGGAAAATGAAATCGGTATACCTTTTGCTGGAGTGCAGGTCATGTGTGGTGGGGCTAGTGGTGTGGCCAGTGAAATATGGGTACAGTCTGTTGGAGTCGTCCTATGTTTTGTGTCACTGGTTATACAACCAATATAAGTGGGGTGCTGTCTGATTTCTCCGGCACCACCACATTTTTCAAGGACTTTGCTGGTGCTCCTTCAGGTTCGGCAATCACCCTCTTCCTTTTTGATGTCTGATGCACAAGAACATCATTTGAGTGAAAAAATACGGTATTATGACAGATGGAATATGTATTGATAATGGATGGGTATGGCATCTCGACATATATGATGAGTAAACTAAGCAGATGGCGGTGCAACAAAGTAGAAGAAATGCAAGACAACATATGCAAGATACCTGCAATCAATAAAACATTGCCAAATTAGAACAGGCACCTTGATGGGTGAACATGACAGGCCATCTTCCTTTGACTCCTCGAGGTTAGAATAGTCATTGGGATCATATTCTGAACAAGAATCAATAGGTGGGGAGCGTATGAGTTTCATTGCATCCAGAATGGCACTCAATGCCTTGGTGCCAATTTTGTAAGTCATTGCAGTGTTTAGCTTCAAGAGTGGACTGCTGCTAGTGCGACACAAAGCATCTACACAGATCATAGTGTATATATAACGGGAAAACCTTAAGCATCAGAGTAAAATCAGCAAAGTGGAACTTGCTGGAATATATGTGCTAGTATTGCCGGTACGGCTAGAAAGGCTTCGGATACCAGCTCTCTTCAAGTGAAGGTGCCGTACTATTAATATCAGTGTAACTCTCAAAGGCGACACGGCTCTCCGCATTTCCTTGCTATTCTTATAGGATTCAAGTGGGCAGACCACTACAAATCCTATTCCCATGTTTACAAGATCCTACGAATCAAAGAGGCTCAAAGTGAACATCACAACCGACCGTATAGACCTCTACACTGCAAATGTCCCTGCTCATCTTCAGTATAAGGAACATACTGTACTACTATCATACTCCCTCCGTTCCAAAATATAAGTCTTGGTAGAGATTTCCACTATGGATCACATACAGATGTATCCAGATACATTTTAGAGTGTAGATTCACTCATTTTGCTCCATATGTAGTCCATGGTGGAATCTATACAAAGACTTGTATTTAGGAACGGAGAGAGTATATTAAAGAAGAACGGAAGAGGAACATGGTAAAGAAGAGCAAGCAGATTTTGGAGAATAAAATGTTGGTTGCGTAGTGCCCACACATGATGAACCAGAGCGCATTAAGAATGCGACTCCCGGCTGTCTCTCGACCATTTCAGGCGGTTGGATGAAGATCCTACGTCTCCTAACCCTTCTTCTTCCTCGTCTCTGATTCTTCCCATACGTAATCAAGACGGCCGCACGGGCCGACCACCGCCCCCACCGCCTGGTGTTCCTTCGCCACCCGCATCCCCGCCCTACCCCCACCCGAGTCGAGTTTTCTTCGTTCGGCGAGGCCCCACAACCACCCGAGCCCCTTTGATCGCACCGGCGAACTCCGGCGAGCTCTGAAAAATCGACTGACCCAATTTTGAAATTTAGTCTACTGTGATTTAACTAGTGTGGAATATAAAAGGGGAAAACTATAAGCATTGGGAGTATAGTGTTGAGCGTGCCATGGAGGATCTGAAGGTGCAAACTGGACAAAGGCAACTTCGCAACCAAGACAAGAAATCAGAGTAAAGCAGTGGCGATCTATTTTCTTGCTGCGATAAATAAGTTGAGAAGATACGAAAGAGTACCGCCTCTGGTCCGGCGCCGTGTACGCATCTGCTGAGAATTTGATGGTGCTGCGGTAGCGATGGCTGTCGGCGGCGTGAAAGCAGATCTAGGAGGGTAGACGATGGCGGCAGGGCACGGTGGACGAGACGGTCGTAGGAGCGGCGCCGGCAAGGTGGACGACGGCGGGGATGAAGCGAGAGGACGGGATGCAAGGATCCCGGTCCGAAGCCGTGGATGAGAGAGGTCGATCTCTTGTAATGGACGGCGGTGTCGGGTTATCAGCTCCGACATGGTGGAGGAGGACGGCGGTGGATGCGGTGGCGGACGGCGGTGGACAGAGGAGGGTGGGGTGGAGAGGGTGTTTTGGCGCCCATGGAGTACGAACGGGGAAAAGGGAGGTAGAGAGGAAGGGGGGAACCACGTATTCAGGGCGCACTTGTCTCAAATGCGAGAAAATTTACAAACTTAGCCCACGTTTCAAATTTCTACTACATCACAGCAACATTAGTCGGTTGGGGATAGGACAGTAATCTTGGATACACCGAATACTTGCCGACGAGAGTTTGTTTTTGGCGCCCACCGTGTATGAATATGAATCGGGGAGGGAGTCGATTTCGGCCGAGGACACACTGTGTTTTGGCGCCCACCGTGTATGAATCCGGGTGAGAGGCGGTTACGTCACGTTTGTGTGAAATTACAAACCTACCCCTATCGAAACGTATAGAAATCCAGCAGATAGGCTTTGCGTGGCAGGGATAGGTAGTAGTGATTTCCATCTCGCAGATTTTTGTTTCGGGCGGTTACTGCGACTTTCCCCGCTTCGTTCAAATTTTGCAGAGTGCACGTTTATCATGCCAACTCAATTCGAATCCCGTTTGTATTCTATTTTTTTCGGGCGGGATCCATTTTCAATTGGAATTACATTCTATATACATCATTTTTTATATACTTTCAAAAGCACAACAAATAATTCTGCTCCTTTATATGTATAATATGATTTACAAATACAACGATCTCGAAATCTTAAGGTTGAATTCGAAAAAATTTAATCAAATTATGTTCTACTAAAATGTATGGATCAGTAATATCTACATATTAAATAACATAGATGTGCATGAATTCATATGAGTATGCATGTTTGATAGATCAATTTTGGTTCGAGTATGGATTACATGTATCATCATCTCGAATTCAAATATTTGAATCCCTTTTTGTTCACTCCTTTCACGCCCATCTCTCTCGCATGCATGCTCCTTCAGGTAGCTATCACTCTCTTTTCTCCAGCTCACCCGCACGCTCACTTCGTGTTTCTCCTATCCTCTCAAACATGGTCTCTCGACGTCTCCCTTGAGAAGTGTCACACTCTCGCTATCATTATACATTACACGGTTTCATTATCTCTCACGTCTCTACTGTTCTCTGGTATCACTCGGTACCTAAGCTTTCTTTTTCACCGCCACACACACAGTCTCCACTCATCTTTCACTTTGTCTTTCTCTCTATGGGATTCTCTCACACACCCTATATGTCTCTACATATGACTCATACCACTAAAATTACTCTCTCTCTCTCTCTTTCTCTCTCCTGTAGACACAACATTTGTTGTGGTCTCCTTTTAAATCTCCATCCTGCATCGACATTATTCATTTGTTTACCGATCAGACAACCCCAACTACCGTCTCCTCTCTCTCTCTCTCTCTCTCTCTCTCTCACACACACACACACACACACACACACACAACTCCTGCTTCCACTCCCCTTCCCGACTACCGTCTCTCTCTCACACACACAAAACTCTCTCTTTCTCACACCCACTCGTATTTATCTCACAAACATTTATCGACTAGCTAGCCTCTAGATAGGTTTATACACCCGCACACTCGTGCTTCCACCATCGCATACTTGTCTCTCTTCAGCTCCTTGTATCTATGTAGATTTTTCTTCCCTTCTTGAGACACGCCCTCTCGATCGTGCACACACACACTATCGCCTCATTTTAAGCTGATACCTATCGCACACACACTCCTTGTGTCTTTGTCACACATGCACTCCATCCTCCTCCACTCTCCCTATCTCTCACACAAACATGGGCTTTTTGCAACAACTAGCAAGATGCCCATGCGTTGCACGGAACATCAAGATGCATTTGTATGAGTATTTTATCTTGTGGGACAAAAGGATGAACGAGGGAAGGCCTTATTTGCAAATGTGGAGAGGGGTGTGGGTATCTTTTTGCAAAATTGCCATAGTTTCCTTCCTATCCGTCAGATATAGATGGGACGTCCTATATTGCAGGATGGCAGGCACACGATCATCACCGACAATGCTTTTTATTAGAGTAGGGATAAAAAATAGAGTTGGTGATGATGGTGGGCCTGCCATCCTGCAATGTAGGTCGTCCGATTTATATCTGATGGATAGGAAGGAAAATATGGCAATTTACCCGCACTCTTCACCACATTTGCAGATAAAGCCTTCCCTCGTTCATCCTTTTCTCCCACAAGATCTTGATGTTCCGTGAAACGCACGGGCATCTTGCTAGTAAGAGTAGAAATTAGACATATACCACTTCTCGAATCTTGAAACCAACAACATTCCTCCCTTACCTCATCAAAACCGCCAAAGGAATATATTTTGAGTGAAACATAACATATTTTTAGTGATATACGTATTTCAAAACTAGACTTTTTTTTCTACCAAATCGGTGAATATGTATTAATCTACTTTGATCGTGTGGCAACGCATTGGCACATTGCTAGTAGTTATTATAATTTTTTGGACACCAGACAAACGATGGAGTACATATACGAAGAGAAGAGGCGACGACGCAAATGGCCTCTCGCTGTCTCGCACACATGAGTGTTACGTAAAGGCGACGTTAACAAATAAACCCTAAAACCCTAGGTGCACGATTGCTGCATTCGCGGGTACCGGGTACGTGGTGGAGCACCTTTGTAGGAATAGTTAGCTCGCGTGATAATTTGATCCGTAGGAGTTGATGGTCGGGACCACAGGTGAACGACTTGGAGCGCGGTGGCTCGCCAGTTGCCACAGATCGAGTAGCCACGTTTAAAATATCATTTTTTTAGCGGGGTTAGGAGTTCCGATTTTCAATGGCGCGTTATAAGTAGTAAGTAGTTTTTAGAACGATTGGTATGGAGCGAAAATGGAATTCATAGTACTGCATACCTCCTTGGCGTATGGTTGTATGGTTTTTTTTGCGATGGAGGTTGTATGGGTTTATGTTGCGATATGTTCAACTTGGTAGTTCTAGGGCAAATACTATGGTTTAGATTTAGATGCTGGTTTCGATAATGAAAATGGAAGGGAAGCCCTTCTTTGGTTAAAAAAACTACTACCTCCATTCTGGTTTACTAGTCCCCATCGTACTTTGGGTCAAACTTTGTCCATGTATTTTACTTGTAAAATGTGAATGGAAAATGAGATTTTGTTATACCCAAACAAAAAAGGACTGGAGGGAGTGATTGCTCTGACACGGACGTGACCTATCATAGCGCATGCATTGAACCGGCGTGCCCGCCAAGAGGGCCGCACTCGCTGCAGGCCCGGCTGAGCACGCCTCCTCGCCGCGAGCAACCAGCTTAGGACTGCCCCGCCTGCCTTCATTGAATCTGCGCGTGTGCTGGCAACACGTCCTTCCGCAAGCTGGCAAGCATTTTAGAAAACAAAAAATGACTAAAATATAATTAATTTACGCATGGTCTTGACTTGTTGTGCTCGCACTGGTAGCAGGAACTAGTTGAGGTTTTTCTTTATTTATAACTCTCCTCACATTTTTTTTGGCTTTGAAGTGAATCATGGTTGTGGACATTATGTATGAATGTGCAGATATCTGTGAACATGAGTTTGATGTGGAAGTTGAACTTGGAATGTCGGGCCTGCGCGTGAACTATACCATGTCCAATGCTTCGTCTGTTATTGTTTGGGAAGTAATTGCTATTATTACATGACCCGAAAAAACATTTTGTGCCACATCAGTAGATGCACGGACATCACAACAGGCATGCTGATTGGATAAACATTTGAACCTAGCTTTTATGAAGGAAATTTTGTATTGACAACAGTTTTAGATAGCAGGATACGCCTAGCCTGCTCTGCCTCTGCTAGCTTATTTCTGGCTTCTTCCATCTCTTCTTTGGCTTGGGTGAAGAGAGCATCTGATTGCTCTTTTGGCTTCTTTGGGAACTCAGCTACATTCTCAAGGGCTGCTGCACGCTTTCTTTCAGCCTTTACTAATGCCACGAGGACACGAACAGCTGATGACTCCACCTGGCTTGTGTGTAATCCAGCATCATCTGGGAATTTGCACCTTGTGTCTAATCCAGCATCATTAGGGAACTGGCACCTTGTGTGTAATCCAGCCTCATTTTGGAAACATGATCTCGAGTTTGACCATACTTCCCTCCTCGCAGGAATTGCATCCTGACATGAAGTTACTTCTTTCTTAGATCAATACTCAGAGCAACCTAGATCCATTTAGTAGAAGCGGATAAAATGTAACTCGGAGAAGTGAATTCAAAAGGAAAAAAATATAAAAACAGACTACAAGGTGAGAACACCCACTTCTTACATCAAGCTAAAAATGAAAGCATTAGGACGATTAAGACTCTTCTTATTACACATCTAAGAACACCACGCTTAATAGAAACATAAACTACAACATATACACATCGAAGAACACGAGGCTACACGAAAGTAATTGAAAGGGTGTTACTTACCAAAGCTCGTTTTACAGGTTCGATGCAGCTCCTCTTTAACTTGCCACGCTCCTTGAAGATCTCCTGAATATCCCGTGTTTGGTCTTCATTGCTCCTCTGCATGTTCGCACTCGTGGTTTTAAAATATCAACATGGCAAGAAAAATATACTACTAGTAATACTCGCGCATCTTGTGGGCAACATTAAAGCACCTGCCCCGCCATGTTAGAGCATCTCCAATAGAATCGCAACGCTTGTGACACTTTAAAAAGCGTTCTGATCTTGAGATCGAGAAGTAGATACTAGAGAGTAGAGGATAGTTCTCAGCAAAGATAGATAGAAAAAGATAATTCAACTACTCCTTGTCGTCCGACTCCTCCTCGGTGATGTCCTCCTCCAACGTCTGACTGTAGGCGTGAAGATACCGATCGTCGTCGGATTCCCAGGGCGATGCTGCTCCTAGCCTCATGTTGAATTGAGCGTCCGCTTTTCGCCTACGCTTGTCCTCACGATAGGCGTCTCGCTCCGCCCTCCTCTTATCCCTCTCCGCCCTCATTTGCGCATAGAACTTGCGCTCATTGATGATGTCCTGCGGGAAGTGTTGGCGCCACAATGCCATGGCTTCCTCGTCCATCTCGGCGATGCCGAGACGGTGCTCCCGCCTCGCTTGTCGCGACGATCCTCGTCGGTGCTAAGCCGCGGTAGAGGCGCGAGCTCCTGCGCCCGCTCCCGCGTCGGCATGTTGGGGAAGTTCAATGTTCTATGAGGCCACCGGAGGCGCCACACCGCCGCGTCGTACGCGCGGGCGGCCTCGTTGGCGGTGTCGAAATTGCCGAGGCCGAGGCACATCCCGCGGAACCAGATCTCGGCGGAGAAGCCGCCGGAGGGGCGCGCACGGACGCTGTAGTATCCCCAAGTTTCCTAGTGACGCGGCGGCGGCAAGGTGAAAAAGAGCAGGGAGAGAGCGGTGGCGAGGCACAGAGCGGGGAGAGAGCGGTGGCAAGGCACAGAGCGGTGGGAGGGCGTTGGATTTTATAAAGCGCGCCGGACGCCGCGCGCCAAAACTAGCGCACGCCCGGCCGCTTTTTCATGTGTGCGCGCGATCCTTCCCTGACGTCTCTGCTATCTCTACTCTCTTCTCTACTGTTATATTTATTTTATATTTTATATTTAATATTTATCTCTACTTCCTTTACTGTCTACTTTTTTTCTCTATACTTTTTTTCTTGCAATATAGGCCGTCCGATTTATATCTGACAGATAGGAAGGAAACAAATGGGAATTTTGCAAAAAGATACCCATACCCCTCTCTAGATTTGCAAATAAGGCCTTCCCTCGTTCATCCTTTTCTCCCACAAGATAAACTACTCATACAAATGCATCTTGACGCGTGCAACGCATGGGCATCTTGCTAGTTCTAAAAACCTTTCCACCATTTGCCACACTACTGGTTGCAGATGAAAAACCTACCCAAGAACAGCGCGATACATGAGCGACACACAATTACAAGCTGATATTCTGTTGGACAATGGAGGCTATAACCAATTACTTTTACGGGAACAATAGCACCCAGGAAATTTGAAGGATAGGTATGAACAAAATTGGAACTGGACATGTACTGCTAAGTGATTCAATACACACATTACCAATCGAGGAGGAGAGTGATGGTTGCAGCGGCCTCTGTGAGTCATGGTCGGCAACGGGAGTCAGTTCATTGTCCACGACGGTGGTACTACTGCGCTTGGCGTCGGCTTCCGGGAAGCAGATCCGAGACCGTGGAAGACGATGCCAGGGAAGAGGCTCCGTGTACGACGACGACGGTGGACCGGTCCAGTGAGACGTACGAGGTCATTGATGAGGCAGATGCGCTGTGGTGGACGAGTGCGCCGATGTAAAGGGCAGGAGCACGAAGGCTGCGGTGCCCTGGAGAAGTCTATTTTGCGGTGGGGATAGAAAATGGGGAGTATTCAGGTGTACTACTCTGGGTGCCGGGGTGGGGTTGGCTGGGTAGGGTGAACCTGAAGTTACGAAAACAGCCCCCTACCAAGCATCATCCGTAGGCCTGTTCCGAAGGCTATGATGGTAACTTCCCACTGCTCGAATCAGGGTCGCGGGAGATTTTCCCGCCGACCTCAAAATTTTGTGACACTGGACTCCCCGTGTGGCGTGTTGAGTGATTCGGCTAAGCAACTAGCGAGTAGTAGTAGTAAACTATGCATATTAGGTTTAATCAAGTCAAACTTCCTAAAGTTTGACCAAGTTTATAGAAAAATATAAACATTTACCATAACAAATATGTATGATGTGAAAGTACATTCAATAATGAATGTAATGGTATTTATTTGTTATTGTATATGTTAATATTTTTTGTTATAAACTTTCGAGAGTTCTGAGAACTTGACTTTGACCAATGCTAATACGCGGACTTAAATAAAAGCGGAGGAGTACACATTTGTTTTCTTAGTTTGTAGTGAACTAATCATTTGTTGAAATTGTGAAACAAATATATTAGGCTATTGACTTCGAATGTAATGGTCTATACAATTCAATAGTTACAATCATTGTCGAATCCCAAGATGTATACAAGGTCTATAGTATTTCACAACATGCTCAAACTCACATAATCCCAGTAAAATGAGAATCTAAATGCATTTCATAATTACTACTTTGTAGGATGCAACAAAAACAACCATAAATCTACATCAGCCATTATAGAAGCAACATTTTGACATATCCCAATGTGTGAATGAAACGTGCAGAGAGAGCTTTTGAAGATGGAGCAGATAGGGCGGGAAAGATTGTATGTATGTGGACGAGAGAGTAGGAGACAAACCTAACGAGACAGAGAGAGAGAGAGAGAGATAGAGAGAGAAAGAGAGAGGAAGAAGTTAGGTCTGTGAGAAAGATGGATACATGTAATATACATGAGATGCGTGTGCATCTGGATGGAAGGAGAAGAGACAACATGTTTGATGAGAGAGCTGGAAAAACATGGACGAGAGGGGAAGGATCTCGTGGGTTGAGGGATTGACAATTTTGTGCGGGGGAGAGAGGGATTGGTAATTTTGTGCAAGAGAGAGAGAGAGAGAGAGAGAGAGAGAGAGGGTGGGGGGAGGAGTCAGTCAGCCGTCGTCATATCACCCTGCTTCCAAATGACCCTGCATTTTCTAGCGCGGTGTGGTCGCCGTCTTTGATCTGCTCAATGCCCTCTTTGAAGATTGAGGTGTTGTGCATGTTGGGGTGCAAATAAGCACAAGCGAGAGTGGTCGCCGTATAACCTTGGATGGGGATGAATTGTGTGCTCGGGGGAGTGTGTGTGTGTGAGAGTTGTTCTGCGTGTCTCTCTCTCTCTCTCTGTGTGTGTGTGTGTGTGTGTGTGTGAGCGCGCGCGTGTGTGTGTGTGTCAGATATTGAGAGAAAACAAACCTAAGGAGAGAAATGGGTATTCACGAAGAGACTGTGCGGGCCTTGAGGTGGGCAGGGGCCGGGTGAGGGTGTCAAAATGTGCGCGTTGGTGCATGTGTTGCATGCGACTGTGCGAGGGACGGACGAATCGAGAGAGATGGTTGTTGTGTTATGGATGCTCCTCTCTCTGTCTCTCTCTCTCCCTCCCTCTCCCTCTCTCTCTCTCTTTCTCTCTCTCTCTCTCTCTCTCACACACACACACAAAAAACTAGAAGACCGTTCTCTCATGTATACACAATGTATCGGCATCTGTCTATGTCTCACTCATGCATGATCATTTGCACATTCACACCTCTCTATGTATGTATCACATGCACACCGTCTCCACATTGCCCTTCCGCCACGACACACATATGGACACGTTCTCTCTCAGTCACACACACAAAATCAGTATTAAAAAAACTAGGGCGCACCTAAAACGTCCAAATCTAAATAAACACGAACTGGAGCTAAATTCAAATATATGGAAATATTGCAGCGTCAAGAACTTTCACAGGAAAAAAAGTTGAGTAATATTCGAGGATTGTTTTCACACACACAAAAAGGTTCGGTGGATGTCCTTCGAGCGCGACACGGTGACGCACCGTTCGATCGACGGCGCGGCCGCGGTTCACGCGCTGCCTAAGTCTAATGTTTACGTGTACTACTACGGTTTTCTTCTAAGTTTGACCAACCTTATATATAAAACTAAAGTAAGCTCCCACACGCGCACTCATCAATATGCCACCGCCATTGCGCATGCCGGTGCCCGCCTGCTTCGGCCAACAATTTCTCGCCCATCACCGCCGTGTCGCCGCCATCCCTGTGCCATGAAGCCGAAGGCTCGCCCGCTCACGTCGTCTGCAGTCCCTCCTCGCGATGCCACCGCGCTGGCAAGCAAGTGAGCAACTGGTGGAGCCGCGTCTATGCATGCAGCATACGAAGAGGAGGACGAGCGCGTGCTCCAGCGCGCCGGCGAGGAGGAACTAGCGTGTCATTGTCGTCTCCGCCTGCGCGGAGGAGGCGCGCATGGTGGCTGTCGCGACAGAAGCCGGTCGCGCACGCGTCGAGCCCGCAAACCGGGTGCGGACGCGGAATCTACCTTCGAGACCTTGAATGCCACGTGGATCCTGCAATTTGAAGGAGCAATTTGGGTCAGTCGACTCATGTGAGCCATTTGATGCAACATGGATGGCTAGAAGGGCTTCTTCCACCTCTTCTGCCGTCTTCTTCCTTCGCTCCGTCGAACTTCTTTCACAAATCGACTGACCCAAATTATACTACTAGTACGAACGTATTAAGTCTAGTAGGAACACGAAGATCTGACGATAGTACCAACTGCAAGAAGAACAGTAGTAAGACATAGTACTAGTACTACTGTACGTACTAAAGAGTTCAAATAACGAGAAAGAACATAAACATAGTTCTGCTGGGGCCTCAGCACAACACACCCTTGAAAATAAACTAAGCAACTAGTCCGCTTGACACTGCAGTAGAACCAGCATGAGTGACGGCACTGCCACCTACTCGGAGTCCGAGTCCACATCCTCGACTTCGTCCTCGTCCCTCTTCCTCTTCCTCTTCGCCGACGCTTCTTTTCTTGAACCGGACACTGGGCTCTTCTTCTTCATCCAACCCTTGTAGATATTTAAACTAAGGTAGGCATCCATTGTTGCGTACAGGATGTGATCTTCATCTAATGTCTTCGACTCCCATGCATGATGAAACTCGTGATGAGGTCTCTTCAGTTTAGCGTACGAAGGATCAATCATGGTTGCTGCCAGGGTCAGCATTGAAGGTTGAGAGGAGGACACCAGGCTTGCCTTCTGGAGATCAAAGGGCTAGCCTACAACGAGACCTATCCGACGCAGGACATCCCTGTCGATCTGAAAGCCTACGATGTAATTTCACTCTTTTGTCTTTGAGGAAGTTCTTAAAATCCTGGCACTCAACGTCGGCATGGCATATGTGGTAGACCAAGCAAACGTTATTTACGCAAACCTGGATCATGGCGGGCTTCTTCCTCTCTTCGTCCTTTAGATCCTTCTCTCGTCCCAGGACTATGGTGTACTCAACATCTAGCCCAGCGACCCACTCATCCGTTGAACTGTTGAACATGCGTAGGAAGCGAGCAAGCCATGCTTTCACCGTCGCGGATCCACGTGTGTAGATGACGATGAACTGATCGCCGGTGATGGCTCTAACCTGGTACTCAGCAGCGACCATGGAGATTTGGGAGGCCATGGATTTTGGAGGAGGGTTAGGAGAAGTTGAATTGTTGTACCCCGCAAAAAAAACTTGGAGCGAACTAATGTGAAAGGACGGGATGACTGGGAGCGAACTGTTGTAAGGTAGAAGACGGGGACGAGTAGGGCGTGCGAACGGCGTGGGGTTGCTGGCTTGCCCGGTGGATAAACGACTGCAAGCCCCCAAAGAGTTCTCGAGAACTATGCGGGACCCACTAGATGTCATGTCTACTAGACCCATATCGTAGGCCTGACGGTATAGCTTCTGCCTGTTCACACGCCATGCCAGTGTGTGGATGTAACGTCACTTAATTCCGTCAAACGTCGCGCCTCCCACGTGTTGGGGAACGTAGTAATTTCAAAAAAAAATCCTACGCACACGCAAGATCATGGTGATGCATAGCAACGAGTGTCGGATTTCGGGTTCCGGCAGACCCTTGAGGTTCGAACACTGGGGTGCGCGCGGAGATCTTTCCCCTACCAGCTCATGCGTGAATGGTTAGCGAGGGATCTAAACTACCAATGATGAACAACACAAAGACACGAGGTTTACACTCGTTCGGGCCACCGATGTGGTGTAATACCCTACTCCAGTGTGTGGTGTGGTGGATTGCCTCTGGGGCTGATGATGAACAGTACAAAGGAAGAACAGCCTCGCGAGGGGTGTTCTTGGGCTGGTGCGATGAACTCCTTGGGTGAGTTTGATCGCCTCTCTCTCTCTCTCTCTGCTAGGGCTCTGCTCGATGCCTCTACTCTGTGGTGGCTAGCTCTATTTATAGTGGGAGGCCACAGGCCTCTTCCCAAATGATGAGCGGAAGGGCGCCAACAATTGGCCATTTTGAAGGGGAACATCTAGTACACTTATCCTGACTATAGTTGGTCTTCGGCTGCCAAAGGCTCTGACGGTGACGCCGTCCTGGGCTCCACGATGACCTCCTTCCTGCCGCTCTGCTGGTCTTGGTCTTGTTGCACCGAAGTGGTAACCTTTGCCTGATGCCTTGGCCTGTGCTTGCCTCCTTTGCACCAAAGGGGAAATGAGGACACTGCGCAGGCCGGCGCCCGCCTGGCGCCCGCCTGGCCTCGATCGTCATGGCTTGCATCACAGGGCACCCTCGTGACGTACCCTGCCTTGATCTCTCCGCCTCCTCGTGAGCCTGCCTGACGAGGCTGCTCCTGAGGAAGGTTCCTGTCGTCCGGCCTGCGAAGCTTGGCTCCTCGTGAGGGTCTTGAGCTTGAGCTGATGAAGCTGGGTTGCACTGGGCCCCCACTTGAGCCACGCCGCAGGCAGGCAAGTCTGGGGACCCCCGTTCCCAGAACACCGACAACGAGAGGGGAGAGTGTTGTCCACGTACCCTCGTAGACCGAAAGCGGAAGCGTTATAACAACGCGGTTGATGTAGTCGTACGTCTTTACGGCCCGACCGATCAAGCACCGAAACTACGGCGCCTCTGAGTTCTAGAACACGTTCAGCTCGATGATCCCCGGACTCTGATCCAGCAGAATGTCGGGCAAGAGTTCCGTGAGCACGATGGCGTGGTGACGATCTTTATGTTCTACCGTCACAGTGCTTCGCCTAAGCTCCGCTACAATATTATCGAGGATTATGGTGGAGGGGGGCACCGCACACGACTAAGAGATCTCAAGGATCAATTGTTGTGTCTTTGGGGTGCCCCCTTGCCCCCGTATATAAAGGAGCAAGGGGGAGGCCGGCCGGCCCTCTATGGCGCACCCCCAAGAGGGGAATCCTACTAGGACTCCAAGTCCTAGTAGGTTTCCACCTAAAGGGAGAGAGGGGGAAGGAAGGAGAGGGAGAGGGAGAAGGAAAGGGGGCGCCGCCGCCTTTCTCCTAGTCCAATTCGGACCAGAGGGGGAGGGGGCGCGTGGCCTGCCCTGGCCGCCCCTTTCTCTCTCTCGACTAAGGCCCATCGAGGCACATTAGTTCCCTCGGGGTTCTGATAACCCTCCGGCACTCCGGTTTTATCCGAAAATTCTCTGGAACAATTTCGGTGTCCGAATATAGTCGTCCAATATATCAATCTTCATGTCTCGACCATTTCGAGACTCCTCGTCATGTCCGTAATCACATCCGGGACTCCGAACAAACTTTGGTACATCAAAACTCATAAACTCATAATATAACTGTCATCGCACCATATCTAGTAAACTATTCCGCATTGTTTCATATGTAGACCAAACTCGTAACTCAAATATTCTCCTCCACGATCAGATCGTAGAAATTTTATTTTCTTGTTACGATGATTTTCCATTTCACTCTGAAATTCTTTGAACTTTTCAAATGTTTCAGACTTGTGTTTCATCAAGTAGATATACCCATATCTGCTCAAATCATCTGTGAAGGTGAGAAAATAACTTGATACCCGCTTGAGCCTCAATATTCATTGGACCACATACATCAGTATGTATGATTTCCAACAAATCAGTTGCTCGTTCCATAGTTCCGGAGAACGGCGTTTTGGTCATCTTGCCCATGAGGCCCGGTTCGCAAGTACCAAGTGATTCCAGAAGTCCATCAGTATGGAGTTCCTTCATGCTCTTTACACCAATATGACCCAAACGGCAGTGCCACAAATAAGTTGCACTATCATTATCAACTCTGCATCTTTTGGTTTCAACATTATGAATATGTGTATCACTACTATCGAGATTTAATAAAAATAGACCACTCTTCAAGGGTGCATGACCATAAAAGATATTACTCATATAAATAGAACAACCATTATTCTCTGATTTAAATGAATAACCGTCCCGCATCAAACAAGATCCAGATATAATGTTCATGCTCAACGCTGGCACCAAATAACAATTATTCAGGTCTAAAAACTAATCCCGATGGTAGATGTAGAGGTAGCGTGCCGACCGCGATCACATCGACTTTGGAACCATTTCCCACGCGCATCGTCACCTCGTCCTTAGCCAATCTTCTCTTAATCCGTAGTCCCTGTTTCGAGTTGCAAATATTAGCAACAGAACCAGTATCAAATACCCAGGTGCTATTGCGAGCATTAGTAAGGTACACATCAATAACATGTATATCACATATACCTTTGTTCACCTTGCCATCCTTCTTATCCGCCAAATACTTGATGCAGTTCCGCTTCCAGTGTCCAGTCTGCTTGCAGTAGAAGCACTCAGTCTCAGGCTTAGGTCCAGATTTGGGTTTCTTCTCTTGAGCAGCAACTTGCTTGCTATTCTTCTTGAAGTTCCCCTTCTTCTTCCCTTTACCCTTTTTCTTGAAACTGGTGGTCTTATTGACCATCAACACTTGATGCTCCTTCTTGATTTCTACCTCCATGACCTTTAGCATTGCGAAGAGCTCGGGAATAGTCTTGTCCATCCCTTGCATATTATAGTTCATCATGAAGCTCTTGTAGCTTGGTGGCAGTGATTGAAGAATTTTGTCAATGAAACTATCATCAAGAAGATTAACTCCCAGTTGAATCAAGTGATCATTATACCCAGACATTTTGAGTATATGTTCACTGACAGAACTATTCTCCTCCATCTTACACCTATAGAACTTATTGGAGACTTCATATCTCTCAATCCGGGCATTTGCTTAAAATATTAACTTCAACTCCTGGAACATCTCATATGCTCCATGACGTTCAAAACGTCGTTGAAGAGCCGGTTCTAAGCCGTAAAGCATGGCACACTGAACTATCGAGTAGTCATCAGCTTTGCTCTGCCAGACGTTCTTAACGTCGTCGATTACATCTGCAGCGGGCACGGCACCCAGCGGTGCTTCCAGGGGCGTAATTCTTGCAATGCGACAATGAGGATAATCCTCAAGTTACGGACCCAGTCCGTGTAATTGCTTCCATCATCTTTCAACTTAGCTTTCTCAAGGAACGCATTAAAATTCAACGGAACAACAGCACGAGCCATCTATCTACAACAAACAAAGATAAGAAAAATACTATCAGGTACTAAGTTCATGATAAATTTAAGTTCAATTAATCATATTACTTAATAACTCCCACTTAGACAGACATCTCTCTAGTCATCTAAGTGATCACGTGATCCAAATCAACTAAACCATGTCCGATCATCACGTGAGATGGAGTAGTTTCAATGGTGAACATCACTATGTTGATCATATCTACTATATGATTCACGTTCGACCTTTCGGTTTCCGTGTTTCGAGGCCATATCTATATATGCTAGGCTCGTCAAGTTTAACCTGAGTATTCCGCGTGTGCAACTGTTTTGCACCTGTTGTATTTGAACGTAGAGCCTATCACACCCGATCAGCATGTGGTGTCTCAAAGACGAAGAACTTTCATAGCGGTGCATACTCAGGGAGAACACTTCTTGATAATTAGTGAGAGATCATCTTAAAATGCAACAGTCAATCAAAGCAAGATAAGATGCATAAAGGATAAACATCACATGCAATCAATATAAGTGATATGATATGGACATCATCATCTTGTGCTTGTGATCTCCATCTCTGAAGCACCGTCGTGATCACCATCGTCACCGGCGTGACACCTTGATCTCCATCGTAGCATCGTTGTCGTCTCGCCAATCTTATGCTTCTACGACTATCGCTACCGCTTTGAGATAAAGTAAAGCATTACAGGGCGATTGCATTGCATACAATAAAGCGACAACCATATAGCTCCTGCCAGTTGCCGATAACTCGGTTACAAAACATGATCATCTCATACAATAAAATATAGCATCACGTCTTGACCATATCACAACATGCCCTGCAAAAACAAGTTAGACGTCCTCTACTTTGTTGTTGCAAGTTTTACGTGGCTGCTATGGGCTGAGCAAGAACCGTTCTTACCTACGCATCAAAACCACAACGATGGTTCGTCAAGTTAGTGCTGTTTTAACCTTCGCAAGGACCGGGCATAGCCACACTCGGTTCAACTAAAGTTGGAGAAACTGACACCCGCTATCCACCTCTCTGCAAAGCACGTCGGGAGAACCGGTCTCGCGTAAGCGTACGCGTAATGTCGGTCCGGGCCGCTTCATCCAACAATACCGCCGAACCAAAGTATGACATGCTGGAAAGCAGTATGACTTGTATCACCCACAACTCACTTGTGTTCTACTCGTGCATATAACATCTACGCATAAAACCTGGCCGCGATACCACTATTGGGGAACGTAGTAATTTCAAAAAATTTCCTACGCACACGCAAAATCATGGTGATGCATAGCAACGAGAGGGGAGAGTGTTGTCCACGTACCCTCGTAGACCGAAAGCGGAAGCGTTATAACAACGCGGTTGATGTAGTCGTACGTCTTCACGGCCCGATCGATCAAGCACAGAAACTACGGCGCCTCCGAGTTCTAGCACACGTTCAACTCGATGACGATCCCCGGACTCCGATCCAGCAGAATGTCGGGGAAGAGTTCCATCAGCATGATGGCGTGGTGACGATCTTGATGTTCTACCGTCGCAGGGCTTCGCTTAAGCTCCGCTACAATATTATCGAGGATTATGGTGAAGGGGGGCACCGCACACGGCTAAGAGATCTCAAGGATCAATTGTTGTGTCTTTGGGGTGCCCCCTGCCCCCGTATATAAAGGAGCGAGGGGGAGGCCGGCTGGCCCTCTATGGCGCACCCCCAAGAGGGGAATCCTACCAGGACTCCATGTCCCAGTAGGTTTCCACCTAAAGGGAGAGAGGGGGAAGGAAGGAGAGGGAGAGGGAGAAGGAAAGGGGGCGCCGCCCCCTTTCTCCTAGTCCAATTCGGACCAGAGGGGGAGGGGGCACGCGGCCTGCCCTGGCCGCCCCTCTCTCTCTCCACTAAGGCCCATCGAGGCCCATTAGTTCCCCCGGGGGTTCCGATAACCCTCCGGCACTTCAGTTTTATCCGGAACTTCTCCGGAACAATTTGGGTGTCCGAATATAGTTGTCCAATATATCAATCTTCATGTCTCGACCATTTCGAGACTCCTCGTCATGTCCGTAATCACATCCGGGGCTCTGAACAAACTTCGGTACATCAAAACTCATAAACTCATAATATAACTGTCATCGAAACCTTAAGCGTGCGGACCCTACGGGTTCGAGAACTATGTAGACATGACCGAGAACCATTCCGGGTCAATAACCAATAGCAGAACCTGGATGCTCATATTGGCTCCTACATATTCTACGAAGATCTTTATCGGTCAAACCGCATAACAACATACGTTGTTCCCTTTGTCATCGATATGTTACTTGCCCGAGATTTGATCGTCGGTATCTCAATACCTAGTTCAATCTCGTTACTGGCAAGTCTCTTTACTCGTTACGTAATGCATCATTCTGTAACCAACTCATTAGCTACATTGCTTGCATGGCTTATAGTGATGTGCATTACCGAGAGGGCCCAGAGATAACTCTCCAACAATCGGAGTGACAAAACCTAATCTCGAAATACGCCAACTCAACATGTACCTTTGGAGACACCTGTAGAGCTCCTTTATAATCACCCAGTTGCATAATCTCATAGTTATTGGAACTTGTATAAGTCATGAAGAAAGCAATAGCAACATACTAAACGATCAAGTGCTAAGCTAACGGAATGGGTCAAGTCAATCACATCATTCTCCTAATGAAGTGATCTCGTTAATCAAATGACAACACATGTCTATGGTTAGGAAACATAACCATCTTTGATTAATGAGCTAGTCAAGTAGAGGCATACTAGTGACATTAAGTTTGTTTATGTATTCACACATGTATCATGTTTCCGGTTAATACAATTCTAGCATGAATAATAAACATTTATCATGATATGAGGAAATAAATAATAACTTTATTATTGCCTCTAGGGCATATTTCCGACACCACGACCTTCGCCTCCCTCGCACGGTCGCGCCCTTTGAGACTTCGACCGGCTACAAATGAGCAATTTGTTTTTGCCTTTTTTTTAGACAAGCAATTTTTTTGCCTACTCCGCATGCATGATTCCCCCTCTGGTCCTTTTTACTCCCGTCAACCGTTTGCAAAGTGTTTGACGAATTTATACTTATTTTTGAACACCACCTTATATTAATTAACCAGCCACACCAGTACACTCATTCGATACAATATTCACCACACAGGGCGGTACGTCATTTACAAGAATACCATCTAATCTATTGTCAAAGCTATACTGAGCGATTAATTGTGCCACCTTATGGGCCAAACAGCTAATAATCTTTGACAATTGAAGATTGTTGATCAACTTCGAGATGCTCAACGCTTTCATCTTCAGGTCACGCATAGCAGACCTGTCATAGTCCCCTGATGCAAGAGATGCTACCACAAAAGCGCAATCAATCTCTAAAATTACAGGATTATGAAGAGAAATACCTACGTAGAGACCGGCAATGCAAGCCCTAAGCTCCGCTTCCTCCATGCTTTGACAGGCATCAATGAAATCCCACGACCAAATTTATACTAAAAATATCAATATCTACAATACTGATTATAATGAGTATAAGAACTACGTTTTATAATGAGTGTAAAATATTGATTTGACATTGTGAATGTTGACACATTTTTCTATAAGTCTGGTGAAAGTAGAGGTACATTGACTTCAGACAAAACTTAAATGCACAATGCAGACTAGTTCCTCCATCCAGGTGCGTGCCATGTCCTATCTTGTGATCACAACAAGGTTAGCTATTAGAGTAGCACTACCTCCCTTCTAGTTTAAAGGGCTCGATTAAAAAATGTCACCTACTCTTAGCAAGATAGTAGAGGTGGTGGAATAGTTTTTGAAGTCTGCAAAAGTACTCAACTAGTGATGTCGTTCTTCACAAAAAAATGTGTTTACCAATGCATGCATGAACACTAGTTACTCTAACCCCCCTCTCTTCTTTAATTCTTTGTCACATCAGCATGTTTGCTATTCCCGTGTGCATGATACCAGCTAAGATACCACCATTATGGCCAGCCTTAATCATCGCATGCAATAATTTAGTGCACCTTGAAATATGAACATGTGTGAGGCGTGTATGTTTTTAATGACTTGAGACTATACCTAGCCCGGCATGCAAGATGACTTATTATGCACCATTCCGCATACCTGCAGGAAGTCCGTTCGTCTCCAAATCTTTTCCTCTCCATGTGTGGAAACAATATGCCTGCCAAACTCTCCTTCTCCCTCTGGTGGTCCCACCACTCGACCCCGTGTGAAAAAATCTACATGCATGACTCTCCTCAGTGGCGGAGCCAGGGGGGCGAACAGGGGCCTGGCCTCCCCTATCGATCGAGTAGTTTCCGTAACAGATGCCAGTAATTAGCAGTGACATCACGTATTGGCCCCCCCTAATCCTCAATCCGGATCAAAATTCACCGGACATGCGTGACAATAATAGAAAGGCCCACACGAAAGCCCAATGAAGCCCAGCTCATCCCCCGTGAGTATTGCCTCTCTCGAACGAATCTCTCTCTCTACAAAAACTTCTCTCTAATACTCAAACTAATCCCTCAAAAACAATCTCCCTTGTCTAAAAAAAACTCCCATGATCAGCGCCGCCGTCCTGCCACCTCTGTTTTCCTTGGTGTTACTCTCGACCAGATTCGGATTAGAAAAGCTTTCTACTAGGGATATAATAGAATTGTTTTCTGCCGCCTCTGTCTCCTCTTCTAAACGTTCCCACAATTTGGGTATTCATCATCCTCCGAAGGCTGCTGCTGATTCGCTGATCTCTTAATCACGCATGTCCGGTGAAATTGTAGCTGGATCAAATTCTCGATGTATATTCCCCGCAAAAAAACTTCTCAATGTAGATACACGTGGGTAATCTGCTCTGTCTGATGTGTTAATGCCTTAAATAGTTACATGTGATCAGATGAGAAATATAGATCTAATTATCTTTTGTCTTCATATTAGCTAGAATTTCGTTTCAAAAAATGAAGTGAAAAAATAATTTGCTTCCTTTCTAACGACTTGCTTCAGTTCTTAACCCTTAGAAATCTTGTAGTTGTACTAGAACTAAATATAGATTGGTAATTGTTGAACATGCGTCTATCACTGTGTTTATATGCGCTACACAAAATATGAACATGTACCACAGTTGCGAGCGTTGTCTCTTTGGCCCCCCCTATGCTCAAATCCTGGCTCCGCCCCTGACTCTCCTCCCCCCACGGTCGTCCAATCCGTTGTGACCAGCAATATTTCCACCCCTGGAGCTCCCCCGTAATTTACTCCAACAAATATGCCCACGTAGTTGTTACTTAACTGCAGGTGCATTGGGTCACTGACATATGGGGCCAACAGGGGTCTGGCCCACATGTTAGTGACGCAACTGGACCTGCAGTTAAGTCAGTGCAGCTCAGTCCATATCTTATGTAGATGTGCCATTGCTCGCAATAAATACTGCGCCTCCCATGACATCGCTATCTCCTCCCCCTCATGTTCACGTTCATCGCTATCTCCTCCCCCTCCCTCTCACGTCGACCACCATGGCATCGCCCCTTCCAAGCCCTAGGATCCCCTCGCTGCACTGCGCGGACGGTCACGCGTCGCCTTTCCGTTCCTCGCCGCCACTAGTCGAGGAGGATGCGTTGGTGTTCTGCTCCTCGCCGCTACGCGACGCGTCGCCGTTCCGTTCCTCGCCGCCACTAGTCGAGGAGGACGCGTCGGCGTTCCGCTCCTCGCCGCGACGCGACGCGTCGCTGTTCCGTTCCTCGCCGCCACTAGTCGAGGAGGACGCGTCGGCGTTCTGCTCCTCGCCGCGACGCGTCGAGGTGGACCCGTCGGTGTTCCCAATCTCGCCAGCACGCGCGTCCGAGGACACATCGGCTCCCCGCTACGAGGAGAATGCCGCGCTGCCCGCCGAGCCCCCCCAGCCTTGAGGAGCTTTGGAAAGAAATGGATGTCGCCTTGTGGGAGGCTTTGCCTCCAGCAGAGCGTGCCAAAATAGAGGTGGAGAAGAAGGCCGAGGAAGAGAAGCGCACCGTGGAACAAGCTTCCTGGGAGGCCTATGTCGCGTCCGAGAGAGTCAGGCAATTGGCTCTTTGGCAGAAGGCTCGTGCAAGGGCCGTGAGGGTGGCGGAGGATGCCCGTGCCGACGCCTACAGGTGCGGTCGGGCCCAAGCGCCTCATCTACGCTTGGCGGTATGTGGACGGGTGCACGCTTCAGTGAGGAGGAGTACTGTTGGAGCCGGATCACCACACTAGTGAAATCGCTCGCCAGCGGCAAGCCGTAATCAGCACCTCGCGAGTTGCGAGGCTGAGGAAGAGGCGTTGTCGGCTGGGAGACGGCGCACCAGGGGCACTTTCGTGGCGCACATAGCGCTCCTCATGGCGCCGTGGCTTTTAGGAGGAGTATAATTTTTGTTTCGTAAGGCGATCTCATTAGTTTTGGGACGCAAATGATAAATCCCGAATGTTCAGGAATTTTTAGCATCCTTAATTAAGTATGTAAAAGGGAAAGTTTGGAAACTTTGTGTATTCGTACGCATTTTGCAAGTACATGCATATAGCACAAACTTTACTATATACTATCGCACTACACGTCTCTCTCGATATATGCTTGCAGACTGTGCAACTCCCTCCCTCCAGGTCAATAAGTCATCTTTGGTTGTGCACCGTGACCAAGGAGGGAAGACTTATACACCTAGACGGAGGGAGTACTACTATTAATTATGTAGTGCAAATGCATGTTTTAACATTACGATTTTTGTAAAAGTAGAAAAACAGCACTAGTCAAGCTTGTGAAACGATTCAACGCAAAACAAATGCAAAAATGCTCGTTTGATTGTTTACTTTTAGCTTCCTTCTCTGTGGTTATTTCTCTGTCATACTTTGTGCGGAGTATCTCACTGGTTGGAAAGGCATGCAAATTCCCAAACCGCTTCCTACACCACATATCGAATTTTTTGCCTAACAAGTTGTGCCGTGCAATTGGAATTCCAACTTGAGTACTACTACTAGTAGGAGTACCAGGGGCCTGTTCTTTTAGGCTTCTAGATTAGTAATACCATAACTACTACCTCCGTCCTGGTTTATTGGTCCCCATTGTAATCTGTGTCAAATTTGGATCATAAATTTAACTAATGAAATGTTAGTGCATGTCACATGCACTACTCCATCCGTCTAGGTGAGTAAGTCATCTTAGGTTGTGCACCATGACCAAGGAGGAGGAGGAAACGAGAAACGTTAATGTTTATTTGCTAATTAATAGTATTGCATGCAATGAACTAACCACTTCATGTCGTGTTTGATATCTCAAGTCATTAAAAGCATGCACACTCTTTATCTCTTATTGGTTGATATGTCAAGAAACAAGAAACAAGGTAGAAGTTAATGCATCGCGCCTACGTGCTTTGGGATTATTTGGTTTTCGTAAGGTGACTTACACACCTAGACGGAGGGATTACAATGGTGAGGAATAAACCAGTTAAATCTTTGGTCAAAATTTAGCACAAATTACAATGGTGAGGAATAAACCAGAGATGAGTAGTAGTTTAGAAGCCCAAATAAATGAGTGAGGCGCCTTATTGTTACTCTCACTGTGACTAGTCTTGTGGGAAAAGCTGGGAAGCCGCCAAAAGAACTGGCCCTAGGAGTAGTAGCTAGGGATCGAGTGCGAGATGAACCGGAGAAAGTAAATGCAGAGAGATGAAATGCAAAAAAGACGGAAGGATGTGATGGTTGCTTGTCCATTTATTTTACCAGGCCACTTATTACTAGGAGTGGTTGGGTTTTGTGATATGATGGCTTTAGGGCATGTACAATGGTTGATAAGACAGTCTTATCTTAAGTCTTGCATGTAATTTAGAGATGACAAAAAATTATGTCTACAATGGGTTATATCTTAGCCTTATCTTCAATAACTAGTCATTCCTTAAAACATGGTGAGATAAATTGTGCTAAGAGATCATCTCTTGTCTTATCTTAAATAAGAGAAGGCAAGCCTTTTCTTATGAGTTCTCTCTCCTCCACCTCATCATTTATCCTACGTGGCACTCCTAAGATAGCACCATTGTACATGCCCTTACTGCCGCGCCATGAGCGGGGTGAGAGGTGAGACTCCCGTGCAGCGCCGCCCTCTACACTAGTACTACATTGGTCGTGGTTTATTAGTCCCCCATTGAATTTGACTGAAGATTTAACTGACAAAATGTTAGTGCATGTCAACAAAAACTATATCGTTGGATTCGTATTTGAACATAGTTTTGAATAAGGATGGCAATTTTATTCATGGGCATGGATACCCATGGATATCCGACCAGTATGGACAGGGTTTGGCTATGGTTTTGTGCCCATGGGCGGCGCCTAAACCCGACCTGATTACTCATGGGTAGGGCATGTACATAATCTTGTACCCATGGATATACCCAAACCCGACCCGATAGTCTGACTTAATGGGCAATATTCTGCTATCCCTACTCCACAATCACCTATCCCATTGTAATTTCACCCATTATTATCTAATACATGCAAAACAAAATGCACAATCCACACCTTAAATTTTCTTAGTTGGCATTCAGTCCCCACCTTAATAGTACTTCGGCCCACTTATCATCCTTTTATCTCGTCATTAAATGACTCATCATTAAGTATCGGCCTTGTCTCCACTTATTACTCATCTTGCATTCCGAGAGACGTTCAGCGCTGTTAGCCCCTACCTCCATGTATGGTGGAGCACCGCAACAACTAGCACCACTGGCCTACAACAACGCAACTCCGTATCCCCTCGACCCCTACATCTCTTCTTTTTCACACATGCCTTAATTCATGGGTGCACATTGTGTTATGTCTTATGTATATGTCTTGAGAGGACCCAATGGATATCCAACGGGTATGAGTATCCATCGGGTTTGGACATGGACACAATTTTTTGCCCATGGGTTTTTTCATGGGCGGGAAGACACTGTCTTCATGGATATGGATATGGATTTGGTATTGTTCAACCCGATCCAAACCCGACCCATTGCCATCTTTAGTTTTGAATGATATAATTTTAGGTGACATGCATCAGCATTTATCGTACTATATATAATGTTAGTTCAATTTTTGGTCGTACTAATCTATAGTAGTAAGGTGCTGTCGTTGCAATCAAGAGTGAAAATGCATTGATCGGGGAGTTGTTTATTTTGACAAAGGATGTGGGGGTCATCTCATGTGTAACGGTATCAATAGGTTTCTTCGGATATTATTTCATATCTAGAGCTCACAAACATCCGGGTGAAATAGATAAAAGGTATCTTTTGCAAACAAAAGCGTTCAACCTGTTCAACCTGCATCCAAAACTTGTGAAGAAATAACACTTATTGTGCTTTGCAAGAAATGATCTTTAAGAATTAGTTTTTGAGTATCGATTGTTATACATGTTGGCTACAGATGACATGGCACTTTCTTATAGTCAGCAGTTGGCTATACTATTAAGTAATATTAACGATGCCCTTATACACATAGGCGGAGGGATTAAATTAGGATGACTTGCAAGGCGGAGGAGATGTAAGAAATGGTTCATCGTAAGTCTTTCACCCGATCGTAGTAAAAATTCATACATGGAAGATTCTAGACTAAACCATAAACGGATACACTTTTATTCATGCGCGATACTCCAATAGAGCAAGATCCTGCATGGAAGTCTCCACATTCTTAGACAGCGGATTACATTGAGCGAAGACTAATGATCAACATTTAACTTGATAATGCGTATGTCCAGGTGAACCTCCTTGGATTCCCCGTGCACCGGCGTCGGCGAGTAAAAAAGGATGCCATGGGTTTTCCAAGTCCACATTGGCGGGATAGTCCCAGCTCCCCAGAGTCCAAGTCCGTTCGATGAGGCCGGTGTCGCCGCCCACGCAACCGGAGGGGTAGTAACACTGACCACGCACCCATACATCGGCCTCGTGTCAGTGTCAGCGTCAGTGGCGTCGCCCCTGACACACATTACAGAGACGGGGCGGCGGCCTGTGCGGGCCTCGCCGGTGCCCACAATCAAGAGGAAGATGCTGACGTCCTCCTCCGAGACTAGCAGGCGGCGGTGATCCTCCAGCGACTCCGGCATGGTGAATGGGTAGCACGTCTCGTACTTGATGTTTTCCGCCAAGGGCCAGCAGTGACCGCTGCACGCATCCGTGAGGTGATGCACCATGTCCGTTGGCGAGCCGCAAAACGGCATCGGGCACTCATAGCAGTGGACGAAGGGCTCCTTGGAGGCATCGACCAGGCCGTCCATGAAACGGGAGTGGCTGTAGGGGACGTTGCGCCAGTTGAATATATGGGCAAGTTACTACGAGATTTAATCCGAATAAGCACAAAATAAATCATGACGGCTATAACAGAGATGAAACTAATCATGTGGACTAGCATAGTAGTAGGATACAGAGTAGAAACATGAATTCTACCACCATTTCGAATAGGAAGGACAGAAACACATACGGTGCAACGGAGCAGCACCGTTGGCGTTGAGGTTGTCGCCCATGTCATTGAGGAAGAGGTCGCCGAGGTCGGGGAAGAAGTAGTCATCGGTGAAGTCGTGGCTGCCAGCAGTCGCGAGGGTATGCTCCCCAAATTTCAACAGCGCCCGCCGAATGGAGCGCAAGAGGGAGTGGCTGTAGGGGACATTGCGGCCGCCGAATGGAGCGCAGGAGTAGCACAAGAAGCAGTAGATGGTGTCCTTACTAGTACTCTCTAGTCTCTATCTATCTATATCTACTCTTATAGAAACCGAGTTGGTAATGATGGTATGCTTGCCATCTTGTAATATAGACCGTCCGATCTATATCTGACGGATAGAAAGCCAACTATGACAATTTTACAAAAGATACCCGCACCTCTCTCCACATTTAAAAATAAGGCCTTGCCTCGTTCATCCTTATCTCCCACAACCTCATGCTCCTCCCTATGTCTCTATCTCTACTACTCTTCTTTGATTTTTATAACAAATCAAATAGTGTTGCGCCGTCCGCTGCATGCCCGGCTGAAGACGCCTCCTCGCCTCCATCATCACCAACTGAGTCTTTTATAGGAGTAGGAGTAGAGAAAAAACCGAGTTGGTGATGATGGTGTGTCGTGCAATGCACGGGCATCTTGCTATTTTTTTGCATATAAGTCCAAACACCACGTAGACACGGTCTTTGAGCACGGTTCATAGTCGTTCCACACTCAGGCATTGAAGTTTGTAACTATTTTAGATTAGAATATACTACTCCTCCGGTGCTAGTAGTAGAGCAGAGTCCTACTCTACTACTCTACTCAAGCAAGTTAGGGCATAGCACTGTAGGGAGTACCAGTACTGTGATCACTCAAGCAAGTTCTCTGGCATCGACATGACCCTATGCTGTTGGTATGTGTCTCGTAAGTCAAGCGGCATGTTGTAGTCATCATCACCTGTCCACTTCCCGCAGCACATTCGCTTCTCCATCTTTGTACGCATATAATCTCGTCCAATCTTCCATGCCCGCTAAGGCGCCTCCCCCCTCATCCGAAACCCAAGCACTAACAATGGCAGAAACGAGCAGCGTCACGAAAAGAGTGGCTGGAATTCACTCCCCACAGAGGTAATCAAGCTCATTGTGTTGCGTGTGGACAATCTCAGTACCATACCGCTCGCCGCGTGCTCGTCAGGGCTGTACCATTTACTCAAAGCCCTCAGGTCGGAGCTTTTTAAGCCAGCTCCTTGCTTGCTGATGCCGCCTGATCTTCAGAAACGGCGTGTCACGTAGCATAACGATCGTAGGGTGGCGAGCATCAACCCCCTTGACTGCGATCCGATCCCCGTCAGCCTCAACTACACTAACTGTATGTACTGGGTCGACATGAACACGTCTTGGATGGTGCTCGTCGATGGTCGCGGCAGCTGGATGCTCGTGGAGGTCTACACCCGGCGATTGATCCCCCTTCTTTCGATTAACACTGCCTTTGCTTTGGCACCGCGTCCCGAATACTCGAAATCTTACAAAGAGCCAACATGATACCAAGTTTGATTTGCTCCAGGTTGTAATCTGCCAAGTGCCCACAAGATCTGCAAATTATAAAGACTTCAGGCTAATTGCGTTCTTCAACCGCGGTCTCGCCGATCTGACAGGTCACTGCGGTAAGTGGATAAATCCGCACGTCCATCGCAGGATCATACATCCTCCATGGTTCTCTGATGCCATTGAACACAAGGGCTTCATTTACGTTGTCGACTCCTTCTATGGCTGGACGTATTGCTGGCCAACTCCAGTCATCGCTACAAACGGCTGTTACAGCAGTATGTTACTTTTCTACGATATCATGATGGCTTGCTTATATTAATGTCAACATTTGCTGAAAACATATTCATGCTCATAACATGTTGTTCTTAAGATTGACTAAATCAAGAGCCCTTTTTTATTTGACTCCAACTTGATATGATGTTGTAGGCCGCCTAGTGTCCCTACCCTTCCTAATCCCAGAACCTTTCAAAGAAAAGCGGCATGGCGGTTGCAGGTGGTTCCTGGCTCAATCAGACGACGGCAAAAGATTGATGATCGTTCGCACGTACCGGACGTGTTGTTTCTCGGAATACAATCACGATCCTTTGCAAGGTCTTTGAGCAGGATCTCAGCTTCTCTGGGCCTTCAGGATTTTTTGACTGGAGGCTGGTAAGTAGCCTTGGTACACGCTCTCTGTTTGTCGGACTGAATTATCCATTAACCAGGAGATAACCGACGGCAAGGATCATGATGGCAGCGCGGTTTCGTTCATCAGGCAAAACTGTGTGTACACAGCGTACCAAGCGTCTCTGCAATCACCAAACCATTAAACGTGTCGCCACCCACAGCAGCCCAAAGTAGGAGAGAGAGGGTCAAGTATCGAGACTTAGACCTGCTGGCTGGAGTTTCCCCGTCGGGCACCCATCTGGTTCAAGCCGTCAGCCAATCTCCACAGCTTAATAAATAGTAACGTCTAACTGAACCAGTTAGTTAGATGCGTACACTTGGTGTAGTAGGATCTTTATTTAGTTTGATGCATACACTTGTTATTTTTTGGTAGCCCTTTTGTAATGATGGATGATGTTTGGTTTGGAAGAGTGAGTTGCGTCTTCACTCTTCTGGCCTGATTCTTTATACATTGCACCCCCAGCCCTGGTTCTTTGCGTGCTGTTTTCAATGTACAATCAGTAGTATATTTAAATACATTGGTTGAATAAATGTGTTGTTAGAACGACAAATACAATGTTTTGGAAGTCGTTGCACGGTTTGATCCTTTAGTGCCCCATACCATACGTAGCGCATACTATTTTTCGTACGGAACACATTTTCCACTTGTTGATAACATGCAACCCACTAATGAAGGCCCAATAGAGAAGCCCATAATTAACTGGAAGGGAGGCTCTCACATGAATCCGGCCCAGGTACATGCTCATGGTCCCCTAAACATAAATAAGTAAATAAATAAATAAATAAAGCTAAATGCTCATGCAACAGTTCTCTGGGAAAATAGGTAGCCCAGTATTTCTTTTTGAAGAATACCCAACCTAGGCCTATTTGTTTTCTCCGAATTACTGGGCTGCAAATCTTTCAATACGAGGAGGGATGCATTCCGGCCTGGCTTAAGAGTATGGTCAATGTCTGTTAAAAGTAATATCAAAAGGGGTTGAAAATTCCAAAATATTTATAACAAATGGGATATTAGTTTTGTTTTTGTTTTTGTTCTTCACTGATATCTTATACGTATTTCATTGGATTTAACATGACATAGTACTAATTTATTTTTAAATTTGTTTTAGTATGGCTATTAATGTTTGGATTAAGAATATTTCGTTCCCCAGCAAAAAATTGCGAATTTTCAAAATTTCTCACATATTTAGTTAATTTTTTGACCTCGCATGCTGACGGAAAATGGCCAACAATTCTAAAAATGGAAAACAGGCTGCAATAAATTCCATATGAATTAGAAAATGAGTAAAAATTATAAAAATAATAGCAAATGGGCTGTACACGCCCACATTTCGAGGCTGACTTGTTTACGCAAGGCTTTGTCGGTGAACACACGATTCTAGCAAAGAAGGATCGTTGGATGTCCATCCAACGCCGACGTCTTCTTCAATCTCTGATCTTCCTGCTCCAGCCACCTAAACTAGCGCCGGCGGGACTGCCTGCTCCCTCCTCTTGTGTCCTGTTGTGATGCCGCGCAGGCTTCTCCGACCCACCCTACTCCCTCCGCTGGCCTGGCCGCACGCAATCAACTGCCTCCTTATTACGTGAAAAAATGATTCCTCCCACTGACATCCACTGCTGGAATCAGCTACTTTGCCATCTGCTAGCTCTTTGCCGTCTGCTAGCCAAGAAGAAGCTCTTGCCATCACTACCCAAAGCAGACAAAACCGGCTGATGGCAAAAAGTCTTTGCCATCAGCCAGGTTCTTTGCTGCCAGCTGCATTGACGGCAAAGAGGGAGGGGCCCCACTGAGGAGCTGCTTAAAAAATACTTAACGGCCCCCTCTTTGCCGTCTGCTAGCAGACGGCAAAGAGAAAAAAAGCGAACGACAAAGAGGGCGGACGGCAAACATTTAACATATCTAACGGCGCACCCCCACCCCGCCCTTCTTTCTCTGTTTCTCTCCCTGCTCCCACACCTTGCGGCACCCCACCACTCGCCTTCGCCCGCCCTTCGCCTGACCGCCCGTCGCCCACCGCCCCCCCCTTGTCGCCCGCCGCCCTACCCGTCTCGGCGCCGCCTGCCCCCCCCAGCGCCCGCCCGGGCAGCGCCGCCCGAGCCGCCCGCCCCCTCCTCCACCACCCCGCCTCATCGCCCTGCCGGCCTTCGCCTGACCCCCCGTCGCCCTCGCCGCCGTCTCGGCCTCGCCTCGCCTCGCGCCCCACCGCCCGGGCAGCGCCCGCCCGCCCGCCCCTCCTCCACCGGCCACCTCCTCCACTGCCCACGTGAGCTCTACCTCCTCTGTTTTTCCTTTTTTTCTGTTTTTTAGTTTTAGGTTTATGTTTAGTTTATATTTAGTTTTAGGTTTAGGTTTAGTTTTAGTTTAGTTTTAGGTTTAGATTTAGTTTTTTCCTTTTTTTTTCTGTTTTTTAGTTTTAGGTTTATGTTTAGTTTAGATTTAGTTTTAGTTTTAGTTTTAGTTTTAGATTTAGGTTTAGTTTTAGGTTTAGTTTTAGGTTTAGTTCAGTTTTAGGAAATAAGAAGAAGAAGAAAAAACAGGAGAGGAGGAGAAGAACAAGAGGAAAAGGAAAGGAAGAAGAAGAAGAGGAGGAGGAGAAGAAAAAGAAGAAGAGGAGGAGGAGAAGAAAAAGAAGAAGAGGAAGAAGTAGAAGAATAATGAGGAGATGAGTAGAAGAAGAATAGGAAAAAGGTAAGGAGGAAGATGAAGAAGAAGAAGAAGAAGAAGAAGAAGAAGAAGAAGAAGAAGAAGAAGAAGAAGAAGAAGAAGAAGAAGAAGAAGAAGAAGAAGGAAAAAAAGGAAGAAAAGGAAGAAAAGGAAGAAGAGGAAGAAGAAGAAAAGGAAAAAAATACGGAAAAACCCCGACCCGACACGGCACCCCGACCCCGACCCGACACCCCGACACGACACCCCGACCCCGACACCCCAACCCTGACACCCCGACCCCGACCACGATCCCGACACCGACACCCCGACCCCGAGCCTGACCCGACACCCCGACCCGACACCGACACGGCACCCGACCCGACCCGGCACCCGACCCGACACCCGACCGAGACCCGACCCGACCCGACTGACACCCGACCTGACCCGACCCGAGCCTGACCCGACACCCCGACCCCGACACCGACACGGCACCCCGACCCCGACCCGGCACCCCGACTGTCACATCCTAGCTAGTCCATGCATTAGTGTGTTGCATCATGTTTATCTTTCATCAGAAATTTGAAATGAGGAAGACAGAACCCCCATAACCCCTTTGAATCCTACTAGGGCTTACTAAAAATATTTTCAATGAACCTGCAATGCCCTTCTAAAATGTTCATCACCTTTGCTTTGGTCCTAAACCACTGTCAGAAGTGATGCACAGATTTCTAGGTCACTCTAAGGTCACTGGATTAAATCTCTAGCTATTTGAATTTGGGCATTTAAATTATATAAAATATTTCAAATGCTTAAATAATCCCAAACTAAAATGTTCCATGCTGGATATATTCCAACTAAGGACCAGGTGCAGTATGGTGAATTTTGGAGTTGCCTAGGTATTTTTAGAAATGCAACAAAGTTACAGAAAATAGAAAAAGAAACAGAAAATGAAAAACTTCTACAGGCGCCACCTAACGGCCCACTGCGGCCCAGCCCGGCCAGCCGCTGGCCAGCCGAAGTTGCTTGGCCAGCAGTAGGCAGTGCTCGACGGCGAAGCACAAGATATGCGTGCCGCGCAGCTGGCCGCCGCCTCGCCACTTCCCTCGCCGAGCTGTCGACGCGGGACGCCCTTTCTCTCCACCCCCGAGCCCGCAGACACCTTTCCTCCTCCCCAGCTCCTCTCCCTTGCTCGCCCGCACCATGGCCGACGCCGTCGCGCCCGCGCCACCGTGAAACCGGTGCTCTCCGACGACCTTGCAACGCACCGCCGTGTCCAGGCGCTTCGCCACCCTCCTCGCCTTCGAGCAAGCCGAGCCCCGAGCGCTCGCTTGCCTCGGAGCCGCTGCACCGACCTCGTCCGACACCGCCACTGCCAGAGATCCCCTTCGCCGTCGTCGCCGCACCAACTCGTCCCCGACCGCGTCGAGTACACCAACGTGACGACTGTGAGCTCAGCAACCCTCCCATCCTCTCCGTTTGCTCTTTCGTGCACCGTAGCGACCCCACGGAGCTTCACCGCACGCACCACCGCCGAGCTCGTCGCCGACGTGCCTCCGGCCATCCGCCGTCCACACCACGGTGTCTAACATGCTCACCGCGTCGCGTAGAGCCTAACGCCCCACTCCACGAGCCTCGCCGTGCCCCGTAGCCACGGGACCATCTTCACCCGACTCCGGCGCCCGCCTAGCTCATCGCCGGCGACATTCCCGGCCACCCCGACCTCAACCACCACCACCAAATGCCGCGGCCTGTTCCCGGCTACACGCTGATGGCCTCCGCCGTCCATTTGGACGCCGGAACGTGCCAACGCACTCTCGCCGCCGCGTCTGGCCTCGCCGACGACTAAACGCCGGCAGGATTTGACCATTGACGTTGACCGGGTGGGCCCAAGTTGACTCCCCTGAGTCTATGGCAAGCGGGCCCCCCTGCTAATTAACTTAGTTAGTTTAAACTAATCCTAATTAAATAAATTAAGTGCTGACATGCGTAACCCACTGGTCAGTTTGACCTGGACGTCCCCGTTGACCTCTGACGTCACCACGGCGCATTCTTGTGTGATAATTGAATTACTGGAATTATTCTGATAAAGGAAATTCTAGAAAATAGTTCAAACTTCAAAAATTCATAGAAATTAATCTGTAACTCCAAATGCAATGATTTATATATGAAAAATGATCAAAAAAATCCATTCTATCCATTGGTAAAGGTTTCATGCATGATAGAACAAGTTAACCTTGCTGTTTAAGCAGATTAAGATAATGCACCTTTATGGCTATGTTAAATGAGCTAACATTTGAATCTTTGATTCAAATGAGTTCATCCCTTTTTGTTCTAGGTTGCATTAGGCCAACACACATTCATATTGCCATGTCATAGCATGCATCATATTGTTGCATATTGTTATGTGTTGTTTATGTTCGGTGTGTCTTTCGTGATAGGTTCTGCCTCCGAGGATAACCCGAATATCCGTCTGAAGGGCAGTATCCTACCACCACTACATCAGGCAAGCAACCCATTGATCATTCCGATACAAACCCATGTTCTCGCTTCTGCTCTTGTTTACTGCATTAAGACAACGCGATTCAAACTGTTGTGTGCTACGGTAGCTGAACCCACTTCCTTTGCATGACTGTCATTGCCACGATAACTAGATGAAACCCACTAGTATGTGTAGGAGTTGATTGAGCCATGTTTGTGATTCCTACCATGCTATGCTTGCTATGCTTAGAGTTGTGTTAGGTCCGGCTCATCGGGATGATGAACTGGAGTGAAAGGTTGTGTCGGGTTCGAGTGAAAGTGTTGAACACGTTTTTGGTAAAGATGTCGATGAGAGGCCATGTAGGAGTACATGGTGGGTTGTTTCATTGAAGCCGTCCCTAAGAAATGAGATCTGTGTGTGTGATTTAAGACTTAGCTACTACCACGCATTGGGCCCGAAACCAATGGACCCTCTCGACTTATTAACCACTCTTGTCCTGATGCAGGAGTTGCAAGTAGTTTACGGTGTTTGTAGCATGTTGGGGGCCGCACGCATTGTGACCTTAGGGGTGGGCTGTGTTGCGGTAGGCACGTGGCCAGTGTACCGGTCGCCCGTTTGGTGTCTCGGGAACCCTGCACACATCGTTCGGGGCCGTTAGTGGAAAGCTCGGCCGGACTCCCTGCGGATGGAACCCGAATAGGCGATAAACCTGGACTAGGGACTCGTGTGTTTAGTCAGGTCGTGGCCGACACCCTCGCTAGGCTTCCGCTTGAAGGTTGCCGAGTACATGTCGTGTAGCGGCGATAAGTGGTGAGAGCGTGTGTGAAGAAGTACACCCCTGCAGGGTATAAAACTATTTGAATAGCCGCGTCCGCGGTAAAGGACTACTTGGTCTCCTATACAGTTCATAGACAAGTAAATGGATACTACTAAAAGCCTCAAGATAAGTGTGAGCACCTTGGATGGCCCTCTCGTGGGTTGACGAGAGAGGATCCACGGTGGAGTATTGTGATGGTGATTAGTGGACTCGTGTGCGACCAAAGCTTTTCAAGTGGTGTCACGTAGGATAGCTTAGCCAAGAGTCAAAGCTGGCTTGCTGCAATAACTCCACTACCTTCTTGAGAATGTTCATGTATAATAGGATTACATTGTAAGACTTCTTTGAGTACCTCCGTACTCATGTTTGCTTAATTCTTGTTTTGGGCGACAACACCGCCCCTCCGATGGGTTTCATGTAGACCTTGGCGTCGGCGAGTGAACTAGCCACCCGGTGGTGATCGAAGGCTTGTGAAGGGCCACTTTGTAGATAGAAGGGCTTCATCAAGCTTTCTTTCTTTTGGAGTCTGTACTCGGACTAGTTTGCTTCCGCATGTGCTTGTATGTTTGTATGACTTGAGTGTTGGGTCATGTGACCCCTATCTGTATGGATATGTTATGTATGGCTCCTCGGGCCTCTTAAATAAAGTACTTTGAGTTGTAGAGTTTTGTTGTGATGCCATGTTGTATGTACTCATATCGGGCATAATGTGTGTATGATTGAAATGCTTGGTATGAGTGGGATCCGACAATCTAGTTGTTTGTCCTTGGCAGCCTCTCATATGGGGAAATGTAGTCTCGTGCTTCTGAGCGATAGTAGTCCGCTACAGCCCGGTTCACCGGAGTCCTGCTAGCCCAAAGACTACTGCTTGGACACTTGACTGGCCGACATGTGTTTCACTTCGTTCCTATATACATCCCTTCGGGAAATGTCACGCGGTGATATTCGGAGTCCTGCCTAGCCTGCTACAGCCGGGATACCGGAGTCCTGTTAGCCGATGCTACAGCCGAATTCATACGTTGATGACCGACATGCTCGATGTAATTCATGTATGCCTGTCCCCATGGGTTAGCGCCGCTTTGGGTTCACGACTAGCCATGTCGGCCCGGGTTCTTTGTCATATGGATGCTAGCGACACTATCATATACGTGAGCCAAAAGGCATAAGCGGTCCCGGGCCATGGTAAGGCGACACCGTGGGAATACCGTGCGTGAGGCCGCAAAGTGATATGAGGTGTTACCCGGCTAGGTCGATGTGACTTGGAATCGGGTCTGACAGCGTTGGCATCGAGCCGGACTGCTGTAGGTTCGCTAAGCCAAACTGGTCGATGTCGAGTCTAGAAATGCTTTAGTTATATGTAGGGGAATTGATTGTGGGAGGAACGTAAGGCTCTTTTTATTCCTTTACCTTATGCCCTCCGATCGAGTCATCCTCTTCTCATTCTACGTGGGTATAGGACTAGGCTCTCTTCTCTCTATCAGGTTCACGTGTTACTAATCCATAGTAACTTATAGGATTGTTGGTTACAGCCTCAGTTCAGTTTCTACTAATTTTTAGTATGCTATCACTTGAATCAGAACCTTGATATGATGTTGTTGAAGGGTTTTGCAATCTGATTTTGAATGTCTCAAATCTATTCTTGAGCATTTACAGATGTTATGCTGTACGATTTTCCCTAGAAATTCTAATGTCTTGGCATTGTGGCTATGTTTTCAGATGGCCACCGTCCCGTAACCAAGTGGTTCGTGCGACCCGTTGCATTGATGTGTGTGGTCACACGGCCATGTTGGTTCGGGTGATGGTCGAGACCGGTTACCGATGGTATCCCGAATATACCGTCGAGGAGCAGTTTAGAGACTTTAATCAAAGCCAATATATGTGCACGGTCAGGATATATCCACCTTATCCCAGAGCTACTGAACCGCTCCACTGTTCTTATGGACTTGGGATCACTATTGGGATGTATGTGCAGGATGCAGCCTACTCGATGATGACTATTATTCGAGCCAGAACTGCCTTGTTGTGCAACACCGATTTCCGCTACATGCCATCATCCCTCCATGGGGCGCATGGTTACCTTCAGGGTATGTACAGCGACGCATCCCATGAGGACTCACTCCTCCGCACCACTACTGAGATGCTAGAAGACAAGGACCGTGAAAATTGGGCCTTGCGTATGGAGCTCTTTAATGCCCGCTCGATCCTTTGGGCCACTCGACTCGGTTTGCACTGTCGTGCAAGCGGATACATGGACATGAGGGACTTGTACCTGTGCGGGCTGGTCTGCCAGATTTTATGGAGTGGCGTGAGGTAGGAGGCATCACCCTCCTCGTGGACCTAAATGCGCACGCCGTTTGTTGGACCACGGCCACATCCGAGTCCCTATGGACCGCAAGCTCCACAGGATCGCCTGTTCCGGATGATCATGTTACGCTTCGAGCTTGGGTGGTGACTTTTATGAGGACTACTACGGAGTTATGCGAGTTAGTAGTAGTATCCCTAGTATTGTAATAGTTGTATTTCCACCGTCTGCGACACATGGAATATGACTTAGTGTGTATCATTAGGAAGTGTAGAAAAATAATGTATAGGAGTTTGGAATGCTTGGATGAGATGTAACGCCTTTCACTGTAGTTGTACTCCGTCGGGTTGTACTAAACTATGAATGGTGTGTATGACCGTTGGTATACATATGGAAGTTTCTATATTACCATGTCATACGGATGAACATCCCTGCATTCCGTGTTATCCATTACATTTTTCACTTCCTAGCTAAATTTTTCCATCCTGGTCTAAACCGTTGTTTTGTTTCCTAGGATGGTCAACACCCGCAACAATGCTGCTGCTCCGGAGCAGGGAGAAGCCAGCGCAGCTAGGAATGTAAATCTGCCTCAACCGCCTTCTTTGGCCGAAGTTATGTTGGAGGCGAGGCGCAACAAGCGTGAGACCAATCGCTTCTTTGGAGCGGATTGAGCAGAATACCGCACGCCAGCCAAGGAATGATCTGGTGTCACTCAATGACTTTGTTAAGCTGTATCCACCGAAGTTCAAACATTCCGTTGAGCCTCTCGATGCGGATGACTGGCTTCGCAGCATCACCCACAAGCTACGTTCTGCCAACGTGGCTAAAGCTGATAAGGTTACCTTTGCCGCCTATCACCTCGAAGGCCCTGCTAGCCTTTGGTGGGAGAATTATGAGGCTATGCGCCCGGTTGGCCAAATCACTACTTGGGCTGAGTTCAGTGCCGCTTTCCGTGAGCATCACATCCCGGAAGGTCTCATGGATCGTAAGAGGGAAGAGTTCTGCAACTTCACGCAAGGTAGACTGACTGTGGATGCATACAGCCGTGAGTTTGGAAATCTAGCACGTTATGCTCCTGAAGAGGTTTCTACCGACGCCAAGAAGCAGGCAAGGTTCCGCAAGGGACTTAGCCCCGAGCTTCGCCCGTGATCTTCGTCTGCACGAGTGCACCTCCTTCCGAAGTTAGTCAACAAGGCTATCGATGCTAAAATCGGGCCGGTCGACTTTGAAGCTTCACGCAAGCACTCCGTGACTTTGGTTCTTCATCCGCTCTGGATCTCGGAAGCGCCGGTGCGGATTCCAAACACTGCGCTCGCCACCGGAGTTCACTCGAGGCCATCCTTTGAGGCGCCTCGCCCCAACCAACGATATGTACCGCCTTAAGACTTATGGTGGCCCGCTGCTAATGCTGCTCACGCCCCAATATGATAACTTGTTTCAAGTGTGGAGAGACGGGTCACTACATCCGTGAGTGTCCCCAGAACAACCCGGTCGGATCGGAAAGTCATTGGCCGTGGTAAGCCAGAGGAAAGGTGCTTCACGCCAAACCAGCTGCCCTTTGCTGTGGCCACGTCAACTACGTTTCAGGTGAGGAAACCCATGAGGATCCCAACGTCGTTCTCGATGACGCTCCTTGTTAATTGCCATCCGCAATCGTTTCTTTTGATCTTGGAGCATCTCATTCATTTATTTATGAGAGTATGCTCAATTGCACAACACCACGTTCTGTGACATGCACACCTCCATGGAAATTCAAACTCCTGGTTCTAGATGGCAAACCTCTAGAATAAGTCATGGGAATGAAATCCTTGTCGACAGATTAGTATTTCTTGCATCTCTAATAGCTCTCAAGTCCTCGGACATAAACATCATCTTGGGTATGGCCTGGATGTCAGCCCATTATGCTAAGATTGATTGCTCTACTAGGACTGTTCAACTCACCCATCCTTCGGGCAAGACAGTTAATGTTTTAACCCGAGTGCCTAAGCGTCAGCTCCACTCTTTAAATGCCAACCCCCTTCCAGACATCGAAGATATTCCGGTAGTCCGTGACTTTCCGGATGTCTTTCCAGAAGAACTGTCAGGTGTTCCACCTGACAGGGATGTCGAGTTCGTGATAGATCTTGTTCCCGGAACCGTCCCAATCTCTAGAAGACCTTATAAGATGGCACCCCTAGAACTAGCCGAGCTTAAGAAACAACTCGATGAGTCCTTGCAAAAGGGTTTCATCCGTCCTAGTTCATCCCCATGGGCTTGCCCGTCCTCTTCGTCAAGAAGAAGGATGGAACGGATCGGATGGTTGTAGATTACCGACCTGTCAATTTGGTCACTATCAAGAACAAGTGTCCGCTCCCCAGGATCAACGACCTGTATGATCAGCTCGCTGGATCCTCAGTCTTTTCCAAGATGGATTTGAGGTTGGGCTACCATCAAATCAAGATCAAGAACGGGGACATTCCTAAAACGGCCTTTGTTACTCGCTATGGCCAATACGAGTACACCGTTATGTCTTCCGGGTTAACCAATGCTCCAGCCACTTTCTCTTGGTTAATGAACTCGATCTTCATGGAGTACCTGGATAAATTCGTCGTGGTTTACCTCGATGATATACTCATCTACTCCAAGAATGAGGAAGAACATGCCGAACATCTAAGGCTAGTATTGATGAAACTTCGAGAGCATCGCCTTTATGCCAAATTCTCTAAGTGTGAGTTCGGGTTACCAGAAGTGACCTATCTAGGCCATGTAATCTTTGGTAAGGGCATTGCTATCAATCCCGAGCGAGTTCAAGCCGTCCTTGACTGGACTCCACCTGAATCGGTCAAGCAAGTTCGGAGTTTCCTCGGTTTAGCGAGCTATTGCCGCCGCCAAATCGAGAATTTCTCCAAGGTTGCTAAGCCTCTAACCGAACTCCTCAAGAAAGATAAAAAGTTCGAGTGGACCCCACAATGCGAGTTCAGCTTTCAGGAACTAAAAAGACGCCTGACATCTGCACCCATACTTGTACCACCAGATTTTTCTAAGGACTTTATTATCTATTGCGGCGCCTTGCGACAAGGACTAGGTTGCATACTCATGCAAGATCGTCATGTGATTGCCTACGCTTCTCGGCGATTGCGTCCCACGTGAGGATAACTATCCCACACACGATCTAGAGCTTGCAGCAGGGGTCCATGCACTCAAAACCTGGCGACATTACCTTCTTGGTAATCGCTATGAAATTTACACCGATCACCAAAGTCTGAAATACATCTTCACCCAACGGATTTGAATCTCAGGCAAAGGCGTTGGGTCGAGTTGATTACAGATTACGACTTAGGAATATCTTACACCCGAGCAAAGCCAATGTCATGGCTGACGACTAAGTCGCAAATCTTATTGTAACAATCTGATGTTACAACAAAGTCAACCATTTCTCCACGAGGAATTTCGTAAGCTTAACCTTCACATTGTTCCTCGAGGATTCCTTTCCACCCTGGTGGCGAAACCTACCCTTACGGATCAGATCCTCAAGGCACAGAAGGTAGATCCGGGAATTTCCCGCATCAGGAGAAACATCAAGAAAGGAGTCACAGAGTGTTTCTCCATTGATGAACAAGGTGTTGTGTTCTTTGGAGACCGTCTAGTGGTTCCCAAGGTGCGCAACCTGAGGCGATTGCTCCTTAAGGAAGCTCATGAATCTCCTCTCACCATTCATCCCGGTAGTACTAAAATGTATCAAGACCTACGCCAGAGGTTTTGGTGGACTAGGATGAAGAGAGAAATTTCTCAATACATTGCTAATTGCGACGTCGTAAATGCCGGGTTAAGCAGAACATCAACGGCCTGCTGGTACCCTTCAACCTTTGGAAATTCCTGAATGGAAATGGGATAGAATCGGTATGGATTTCATTACAGGGTTTCCCAGGAACAAGAGAGGGAATAATGCTATCTTCGTTATCGTCGATCGTCTTTCCAAAGTAGCCCACTTCCTACCCGTTCGTGAGAGTATAACCGCTAGCCAGCTAGCTGAATTGTACATCTCCCGAATAGTGTCTCTTCATGGTGTCCCATTGGAGATTAACTCAGACCGTGGAAGTCTCTTCACCTCTCGATTTTGGGAAAGTTTCCAAAATGCTATGGGAACTCGTCTCTTCTTTAGCACCGCCTTCCATCCCCAATCAAGTGGTCAAGTAGAACGAGTCAATCAAATTCTGGAGGATATGCTTCGAGCTTCTGTCATCTCTTTCGGCATGAATTGGGAGAAATGCCTTCCATTCGCCGAGTTTGCTTATAACAATAGTTATCAAACTAGCTTGGGCAAAGCTCCTTTCGAAGTTCTCTATGGACGGAAATGTCGAACGCCTCTTAACTGGTCAGAAACCGGGGAGAGACAACTTTTTGGCCCGGATATGATCCAGGAAGCGAGAAAGAAGCAGGTTCGCGTTATTCGTGAGAAATTGAAAACAGCCCAATCTCGTCAAAAGAGCCAATATGACCGCAAGCATAAGCCTATGGCTTATGAAATTGGCGAGAAGGCTTACCTTGGGTTACTCCTTTGAAGGGAACCCATCGATTCGGTATCAAAGGCAAGTTAGCTCCTCGTTACATTGGACCCTTTCGCATTCTTGCCAAACGAGGAGAAGTTGCCTACCAATTGGAACTACCTCTGCATCTTTCCAGAGTCCATGAAGTCTTCCATGTTTCTCAGCTCAGGCGTTGCTTCTCGGATCCTATCCGTGGAGTGGACCACGAAACGCTTGATCTCCAAGATAACCTCACCTATCGAGAATATCCCGTTCGTATTCTTGATCAAGCCGAGCGTACCACTCGACGTCGGAATATCAAGTTTCTAAAGGTTCAATGGTCAAACCATTCCGAGCAAGAAGCAACTTGGGAAAGGGAGGATCGTCTTCGACTTGAGTATCCCACCTTTTTACATGACGGATCCTAAATCTCGGACGAGATTCTTTTGAGTGGGGGTGAGTTGTCACATCCTAGCTAGTCCATGCATTAGTGTGTTGCATCATGTTTATCTTTCATCAGAAATTTGAAATGGGGAAGACAGAACCCCCAGAACCCCTTTGAATCCAACTAGGGCTTACTAAAAATATTTTCAATGAACCTGAAATGCCCTTCTAAAATGTTCATCACCTTTGCTTTGGTCCTAAACCACTGTCAGAAGTGATGCACAGATTTCTAGGTCACTCTAAGGTCACTGGATTAAATCTCTAGCTATTTGAATTTGGGCATTTAAATTATATAAAATATTTCAAATGCTCAAATAATCCCAAACAAAAATGTTCCAATCTGCATATATTCCAACTAAGGACCAGGTGCAGTTTGGTGAATTTTGGAGTTGCCTAGGTATTTTTAGAAATGCAACAAAGTTACAGAAAATAGAAAAAGAAACAGAAAATGAAAAACTTCTACCTGGCGCCACCCAACGGCCCACCTGCCGGCCCAACCCAGCCGGGCCAATGGCCGCTTGGCTGCTTAGCAGGCAGGCAGTGCTCGACAGCGAAGCAGCATGCATGCCACGCAGCTGGCCGCCCCTCGCCGCTTCCCTCGCCCGTGTCGACGCGGGGCGCCCTCTCTCTCCACCCCGAGCCCGCAGACACCTTTCCTCCTCCCAGCTCCTCTCCCTCGCCGCTTCGCACCATGGCCGACGCCGTCGCGCCCGCACCACCGTGAAACCCGTGCTCTCCGACGACCTTGCGACGCACCGCCGTGTCCAGGCGCTTCGCCACCCTCCTCACCTTCGAGCAAACCGAGCCCCGAGCGCTCGCTTGCCTCGGAGCCGCTGCACCGACCTCGTCCGACACCGCCACCGCCGGAGATCCCCTTCGTCGTCGTCGCCGCACTAGCTCGTCCCCAGCCGCGTCGAGTACACCAACGTGATGGCCGTGAGCTCAGCAACCCTCCCATCCTCTCCGTTTGCTCTTTCGTGCACCGTAGTGACCCCACGGAGCTTCACCGCACGCACCACCGCCGAGCTCGTCGCTGACGTGTCTCCGGCCATCCACCGTCCACACCACGGTGTCTAACATGCTCACCGCGTCGCGTAGAGCCTAACGCCCCACTCCACGAGCCTCGTCGTGCCCCGTAGCCACGGGACCATCTTCACCCGACTCCGGCGCCCGCCTAGCTCATCGCCGGCGACGTTCCCGGCCACCCCGACCTCAACCACCACCACCAAACGCCGCGGCCTGTTCCCGGCTACACGCTGATGGCCTCCGCCGTCCATTTGGATGCCGGAACGTGCCAACACACTCTCGCCGCCGCGTCTGGCCTCGCCGGCGACTAAAAGCCGGCAGGCTTTGACCATTGACATTGACCGGGTGGGCCCAAGTTGAATCCCCTGAGTCTATGGCAAGCGGGCCCCCCTGCTAACTAACTTAGTTAGTTTAAACTAATCCTAATTAGTTAAATTAAGTGCTGACATGCGGGACCCACTGGTCAGTTTGACCAGGACGTCCCCATTGACCTCTGACATCACCCTGACACATTGCTGACGCAGTAATTGAATTACTGGAATTATTCTGATAAAGGAAATTCCAAAAAATAGTTCAAACTTCAAAAATTCATAGAAATTAATCTGTAACTCCAAATGCAATGATTTATATATGAAAAATGATCAGAAAAATCCATTCTATCCATTAGTAAAGGTTTCATGCATGATAGAACAAGTTAACCTTGCTGTTTAAGAAGATTAAGATAGTGCTCCTTTATGGCTATGTTAAATGAGCTAACATTTGAATCTTTGATTCAAATGAGTTCATCCCATTTTGTTCTAGCTTGCATTAGGCCAACACACATTCATATTGCCATGTCATAGCATGCATCATATTGTTGCATATTGTCATGTGTTGTTTATGTTCGGTGTGTCTTTCGTGATAGGTTCTGCCTCCGAGGATAACCCGAATATCCGTCAGAAGGCGGTATCCTACCACCACTACATCAGGCAAGCAACCCATTGATCATTCCGATACAAACCCATGTTCTCGCTTACGCTCTTGTTTCTTGCATTAAGACAACGCGATTCAAACTGTTGTGTGCTGCGGTAGCTGAACCCACTTCCTTTGCATGACTGTCATTGCCACGATAACTAGATGAAACCCACTAGTATGTGTAGGAGTTGATTGAGCCATGTTTGTGATTCCTACCATGCTATGCTTGCTATGCTTAGAGTTGTGTTAGGTGCGGCTCATCGGGATGATGAACTGGAGTGAAAGGTTGTGTCGGGTTCGAGAGTGAAAGTGTTGAACACGTTTTGGTAAAGGTATCGATGAGAGGCCATGTAGGAGTACATGGTGGGTTGTTTCATTGAAGCCGTCCCTAAGAACTGAGATCTGTGTGTGTGATTTAAGACTTAGCTACTACCACGCATTGGGCCCGAAACCAATGGACCCTCTCGACTTATTAACCACTCTTGTCCTCGGTCAAGGGAGTTGCAAGTAGTTTACGGTGTTTGTAGCATCTTTGGGGCACGCCTTGAGCTGACCTTAGGGGTGGGCTGTGTTGCGGTAGGCACGTGGCCCGGTGTACCGATTCGCCCGTTTGGTGTCTCGGGAACCCTGCACAAATCGTTCGGGGCCGTTAGTGGAAACCTCGGCCAGACTCCCTGCGGATGGAACCTGAATAGGCGATAAACCTGGACTAGGGACTCGTGTGTTTAGTCAGGTCATGCCCGACACCCTCGCTGGGCTTCCGCTTGAAGGTTGCCGAGTACATGTCGTGTAGCGGCGATAAGTGGTGAGAGTGTGTGTGAAGAAGTACACCCCTGCAGGTTATAAAACTATTCGAATAGCCGCGTCCATGTAAAGGACTACTTGGTCACCTATACAGTTCATAGACAAGTAAATGGATACTACTAAAAGCCTCAAGATAAGTGTGAGTACCTGGATGGCCCTCTTGTGGGTTGTGAGAGAGGATCCACGGTGGAGTATTGTGATGGTGATTAGTGCACTCGTGTGCGACAAATGCTTTTTAAGTGGTGTCACGTAGGATAGCTTAGCCAAGAGTCAAAGCTGGCTTGCTGCAATAACTCCACTACCTTCTTGGGAATGTGCATGTATAATAGGATTACATTGTAAGACTTGCTGAGTACCTCCATTACTCAAGTTTGCTTAATTACTGTTTTTGAGACGACAACATCGCCCCCCTCCGATGGGTTTCATGTAGACCTTGGCGCCGACGAGTGAACTAGCCACCCGGTGGTGATCCAAGGCTTGTGAAGGGCCACTGTAGATAGAAGGGCTTCATCAAGCTTTCTTTCTTTTTAGAGTCCGTACTCGGACTAGTTTGCTTCCGCATGTGCTTGTATGTTTGTATGACTTGAGTGTTGGGTCATGTGACCCCTATCTGTATGGATATGTTATGTATGGCTCCTCGGAGCCTCTTAAATAAAGTACTTTGAGTTGTAGAGTTTTGTTGTGATGCCATGTTGTATGTACTCATATCGGGCATAATGTGTGTATGATTGAAATGCTTGGTATGAGTGGGATCCGACAATCTAGTTGTTTGTCCTTGGCAGCCTCTCATATGGGGAAATGTAGTCTCGTGCTTCTGAGCGATAGTAGTCCGCTACAGCCCGGTTCACCGGAGTCCTGCTAGCCCAGCACTACTGCTTGGACACTTGACTGGCAGACATGTGTTTCACTTCGTTCCTATGTCAGTCCCTTCGGGGAAATATCACGCGGTGATATTCGGAGTCCTGCCTAGCCTGCTACAGCCCGGGATACTGGAGTCCTGTTAGCCAAGTGCTACAGCCCGAATTCATACGTTGATGACCGACATGCTCGATGTAATTCATGTATGCCTGTCCCCATGGGTTAGCGCCGCTTTGGGTTCACGGCTAGCCACGTCGGCCCGGGTTCTTTGTCATATGGATGCTAAGCGACACTATCATATACGTGAGCCAAAAGGCGCAAAGCGGTCCCGGGCCATGGTAAGGCGACACCCGTGGGAATACCGTGCGTGAGGCCGCAAAGTGATATGAGGTGTTACCGGCTAGGTCGATGTGACTTGGAATCGGGGTCTGACACCGACCCGACACGACCCGAGACCCCGACCCCAACCCGACACGGCACCCGACACCGACACGACACCTGACCCCGACACCTCCCGAAAAGGTGTTCTTTGGCCTCCAGAGGCCGACGGGTCATATATTTGTGAATTATTAGTTAGGTCATATATTTTTCGATTTTGTTATGAAAAACATCATATATAATTGTGTTGATCGGGTAGTTTTAAATGTGCAGTTGTTTCATCGCTGCGAGGTTTGGTGTTCGGCGACCTGCATGGCGTTTGACGAGCTCTGCCTTCGTTCGTGGGTGAGCACAAATGACATGTCCTCCTCCCCCATTAATTATTTGATCTATTCCGATGAACCTTGATAGCTAGCTATATATGTGTCTTGAATCATCAGTATGCGTAACCAATATGTGTCTCCCGTTCGAAAGCGTCATAGTTATAAATATGCATGCATTTGCATATTTATAACCTTGATTCTTTCGAATTGTCCAACGCTATCCATGGACAGCCCGAGTATGTGTAGATTGGGTTCGTTTTCCCATATGCTTTGCTCCGGATCCGACGCATAAATTTCGTCAGTGCCTCCCCTGTTGTTCTCCGGGTACACATCCTCTCTGTTTATTGCACAGACGTATATCAGGAGAACAGCGGGGAGGTGCTTCAAATTTTAACGTCGGATCCCGAGCATAGCATGGGAAAATGAACCCAATCTACACATACACGGGTGGGATTAGGACCTATCATTACCTATTAGAGTGTAGGTTGCATGGATGTAATAAAATTGACAAAGTAGATCAACTGATGAATATATACATGGTGAATTACATATATAATTGTTGTGTGTCCAGTAGCTCTGAAAGTCAAGATGAGTGATCGTGCATGGATATATACTGGTCACACTGGTCAGAACAAATGGAGCGCTGAATGGTTCACAAAAACCAAGGGGTTTATGCAAGCCGCATTTGCAAATGGCCAGAAGAAAACCTGGTGCCCCTGTTTACGGTGCGGCAATTGGGAAAAAGAGGGCGAGGGCTGAAATGGGCAAACACCTGCAGAAGAGTGGTTTTACGCCCGATTATATGGTGTGGACATTTCATGGTGAGTCTGCCCAACGTGACCGAGCTGAGGTGGATCATCGTCGCATCGACGAGCATGGTACCGGCATGGAAAACATGGTGCAAGACTATGATGATGCTCGGGATTCGGACGAGGAGATGGAGGAATCTGCAAAGGCCTTCAATGAAATGTCGGAGTCTTCAAAACGTACGCTCCACGAGCACAATCGAGCTTTGTCGGTTGGATGCCATCTCACAAGTAATGGCTCAAGGCTCAGTTCAACTTGGGCGAAGAATGCTATGACGCAATTATGACAGATGTTGGACGCTTTCTACCCAAAGGCCATGTAATGCCCGCAAAACCTGTACCGATCGGACAAAATCCTCCGTGCACTGAAGATGCCCTATGAGAAGATACATGCCTGTGAAAAGGATGTGCCTTATTTAGGCTTGACTATGCGGACTTGAACTATTGTCCCATTTGCAAGTCTTCCAGGTATATTGTGGTAGACAACGGTGTGGGTGAGAAGACACAAACCAAAATCCCCGTTAATGTTCTTCGGTATATGCCAATCGTACCAAGACTTCAACGTCTTTTCATGGTCGAAGAGACAGCCAGACAGATGACATGGCACAAAACAGGCAAAATAACCAAACTAGATATAGATGGGAATCTGATGATGGTACACACATCGGATGGTGTTGCATGGAAAAAGTTTGATGAATTACATGCTGACAAAGCGGCAGATCCGAGGCATCCTCGAGTCGGCATCAGCACGGATAGGTTCAGTGTGTTTGGTATGACGGCAGCCCAATATAGTTGATGGCCCGTATTTGTCTTTCCACTCAATCTCCCCCCCACCCCGGACAGATTATGCAAAGAAAGAACATTTTCCTGACGTTGATAATTCCAGGGCCCAACTATCCGGCAAAAATATGAATGTGTACATGCAGCCACTTAAGGACGAATTGCAAGAAGCCTGGGATAATGGGTTCAAGACATACGACGCCTATAGCAAACGGAACTTCATAATGCGTGTCTGGTACATGTACTCGACGCATGACTTGCCGGCGTATGCGCTATTCGTTGGCTGGTGTCAGGACCCCGATCCTAAGTCACACCGATCTAGCATGTAACACATCATATCAGTTTGCGGCCTCACGCACGGTATTCCCACGGGTGTCGCCTTACCATGGCCCGGGACCGTTTGCGTCTTTTGGCTCACGTATATGACAGTGTCGCTAGCATCCATATGACAAAGAACCCGGGCCGACATGGCTAGTCGTGAACCCAAAGCGGCGCTAACCTATGGGGACAGGCATACATGAATCACATCGAACATGTCGGTCATCAACGTATATATTCGGGCTGTAGCACTGGGCTATGAGGACTCCGGTATCCCGGGCTGTAGCGAGCTAGGCAGGACTTGAATAACACCGCGTGACATTTCCCGAAGGAACAGGACATAGGAACGAAGTGAAACACATGCCGCCAGTCAAGTGTCCAAGCAGTAGTCTTTGGGCTAGCGAGGACTCCGGTGAACCGGGCTGTAGCGGACTACTATCGCTCGTAAGCACGAGACTACATTTCCCCATGTGAGAGGCTGCCAAGGATAAACAACTAGTTTGTCGGATCCCACACATACCAAGCATTTCGAGACATACACACATTATGCTCGATATGCGTAGATACAACATGGCATCACAACATAACTCTACGACTCAAATATTTATCAATAGGCTCCGAGGAGCGAGATATTACAAACATGGGTCTCATGACCCAACACTCAGAGCATACAAGTCAAAACACAAGCGGAAGCTAATCATGTCGAAAGTCTGCAGACAACTATAAATGAAAAAAGGTGAGAAGCCCGACTATCTACCAGATCTGCCGAGGGCACAAGATCGTGGCTGAGGTAACAAGCTAAACGTCAAGTCCACGTGGAACTACTAGCGAGACCCGGCGTCTCTGCAAAACATAAAATAAGCAAACGTGAGTACAATTGTACTCAGCAAGACTTACATCAGAACTAACTACATATGCATCAGTATCAAAAGGGGGGGTGGTGGAGTTTGACTGCAGCAAGCCAGCTTTGACTCGGTGGCTATCCTGAACTACGACTGCAAGTAACTCTTTTGAGGTGGCGCTGCAGTCCACATATTCACCATATCAATACACCACTATGGACCCGCTCCCGTCTCCCTACGAGAACGCCATCCATAGCACTCACGCTTATCTTGCGCATTTTAGAGTATCCACTTTCACTTGTCTATGAACTGATATAGGCAACCCAGAAGTCCTTTTCCGTGGACACGGCTATTCGAATAGATCATAATAATAACCCTGCAGGGGTGTACTTCTTCACACACGCTTTCGCCACTTATCGCCCTGTACACGTCATGTACCTCGGCAACCTTCAAGCGGAAGCCGGGCGAGGGAGTCGGCCACGACCTGACTAACCACACAAGTCTCTCGTCCAGGTTTTATCGCCTATTCGGGTTCCATCCGCAAGGAGATCCGGCCGGGTGTCGCCACGGCCCCAAACGATGTGAGCAGGGTTCCCAAGCCCACCAACCGGGTGCCACTTGGTACACCGTACATCAGGTTTGCCTAGTCATCCCAAGCCCACCTGCATCGGGTGCCACTTGGTAGACTACTAACACTACCTACAAACACCGTAAACTAGTTGCAACTCTGGAATGAGAGATCAAGTTGATTAATAAGTCGAGAGAGCTTGGAGCGCCGGGAGCCCAATGTGTGGTAGTAACTGTTCATGGATCACAAACACAGAACTCAGTTCATGAGGACGGCTGCAATGAGACAACCCACCATGTACTCCTACATGGCCTCTCACCGCTACCTTTACCAAATCGTGTTCACCCACTTAGCTTACACGCAATAGGGCATGTTCACAACAATTCCAATCCATTCCCGATGAATCAGACCCGACTCAACTCTAAGCAGTAGCAGGCATGACAAACAAGCATAAATGAGTAGGCACAACATGGCTCAAACAATTCCTACTCATGCTAGTGGGTTTCATCTAATTCTTGTGGAATGACAGGTCATGCAAAGGATCAAGGGGTTTAGCTACCGCAGCAAGTAACACATGAGTCGTTGTTGCCCTAATGCAGTAAAATAGAGCAGGAGCGAGAGAGTGGGATTGTATCGGAATGAACAAGGGGGTTTTGCTTGCCTGGTAAATCAACAAGGGAGGCACCGCTTCATAGAGCAATTACTCTGGAGCGTCTCCGGGCGGGACCTATCGAGAAGGAGCAGTCTGCAAGCAATCAATACACAATCATATGCAACAATATGATGCATGAACATGGCATGTAGATGTGATGCTGTTTGAGTTAATGCAAGCGGTATTCGATTTGAATGAAGTCCATTTGAACCAAAGGTTCAAATGCAATTTCAAAGTAAGCTCTTATAAATGCCATTTTAGAGTTTCACTTATACAGCATGTATAAGTTGGTTTGTCATGCATGAAACTAGTACAGATGGATAGATTGAATTTTTCTGATAATTTTCATATATAAATTATTTCAATCTGAGCTACGGTTGAATTTCTATGAATTTTTGAAGTTTTGAATATATTCTGGAATTTCTGATTTAATTAAATCCGAAGATATAATATTGCACAAGACTGCGCAAGCATGACGTCAGCAGGTCAACTGCGGCTGGCTGGGTCAAACCTGACGTGTGGGGGCCACACGTCAGTGACACGGGGTTAAACAGGGTTATTTTAATCCTAATTAACAGATTAGTGGCGCTGGGCCCACTGTCAGAGAGACAACTAATTAACTGAGTTAATTAGCGCTAACTAAACTAACACCTAACTAAATAGGGCATGGCCCACGCGTCAGTGACCACGGGGTCAATCCTCGTGTCAAACCAGTCAAACCCGCCGGCGGTTAGTCGCCGGCCGAGATCCATGGCGAACTTGTGCCCGGGTTTCCTCTATGGTGCTCCAAATGACGCGCGGCTAAGCGCGTTGGAGAGCTAGCTTCGATGGCGCGTCGGCCGGTGGCCATGGCTGGGCCTGGGATGGCCGAGTCAACGGCGGCGAAGCTTCGCTTACCGCCGGAGTTCGGGCGGAGAGGAAGAGAGGGCTACGGTGCACTGGCGAAGCGGCAGGGTGTGTGCGTTAGGCTCTCGAGGGCGCGCGAATGCGGTGGTGCGCTTCGGACGCGTGTCTGCAGCCTTAGCCACGACGGCGACATGGCCGGCGGCGTAGGGCGCTTCGGGATCGAAGAAGCGGTGGCTACGCTGGTGTAATCGAGCACGGGAGGTAGGGGATAGGTAGAGGAGCTCACGACGGATCCAGAGAGCTGGTTGGCGGCCTTGGGGAAGCACGGACGGCGGCGAGCAACGGTGGCGATCTCCGTGGCCGGAGATGGAGAAGATGGCGATGGCGTCGCAGTGGTGCCTCCGGGCTCGCGTGGCTTGACAGGGAGGGCGAGGTCGACGACGCGGAGTTCGGGGACGTCTCAGATGCTCTCGGGGGGTGCGGTGGCTACGGCTACGGCGAGCAGCGGTGAACGACGGTGGCGTTCGGGTTCGGCGAGAGCGAGGGAGAGGAGAGGACTGGGGAGAGGGGAGCGGTCGGGGCGGCGCGTGGCGTCGTTCCAGGGTCATCCAGAGCGGCGAGGGGAGGAAGCAGGAGGTGGCGGGGAGACGTGTCCCACGGCCGGGACCTTGTCACAAGGTGGCCTTGGCCCGCCCCTCCTCTGGCCTTGAGGAAGGACGGTCAAGCGCTTGGCTGGCGGCTGGCTTGGGCCAGTCACAAGGCTCACTGGCCACACAGTAAAGTCATGTAAGTTAGGTAGGTTTTACCTATTTTGTTTCCTTTTAATCTTTTCTAATTTCCTGCAACTTTGTGGGGTTTTCTAAAATACCAAAACAGTTTTAAAAATCACCAAAATGCTCCTGGTCCCTTGTTGGAATATTTCCAACATGAAACATTTTGGTTTGGCAATTTTTGGACATTTAAAATATTTTGTATAATTTGAATGCTCAAATTCAAAACTTGTGGATTAATCCAAGGACCTTTGGATGACCTAGAAAATGATGCAACACCTTTGACATAGGCTCTGAACCCAAGCAAAGATGAGGAGCAGGTTGAAGGGCAGTTCGGTGTTCATTGAAATAATTTTTAGTAAACCCTAGTTGTTTTAAGGGGGGGTGTTCTGGGGTTTCCTGCCTTCCCCATTTCAAATTCAAATGAAATTTAAACATGATGCACACCCTAATGCATGGTCTATCTGGGATGTGACAACTCACCCCCACTAAACAAGAATCTCGCCCCGAGATTCAAGACGTGAGGTAGGAGGAAAAAGGGAAGTCACGAACTATCACAATCTTCATGATCCAATTGCCTTTCTCGAAGACGTTGATTCATTCCATCATCTTAGTCTTGACGTCCTTGCCTTCGAGGTCTTCACTTGACACGACAACAGAAAAAAGGGGAAAACCCTACATGATTCGATCTTCACGAAGACCAAGTAAACATGATCAACTCACGGACTGAGACGGTGACATATCTCGAGTTGAGATACAAAACACATCGAGAGGGATGGAAGAATAACAACGAGGTTTGATTAGTGGGCAACAATTCCATGCTTAGAAAGATGGTGGAGGGTGTCAAGGTGGCGAGGAAATATTTATCATGATCCCGCAACAGGACACCTCGAGAAAGGTGGCGCAAAGAACTATTCCCTTAAGTGGCAAAAAGAATTACTTTTGATCCATAGATCATTGGAATTCTTATACCAGCCTAAGGCAATCACAAGCGATTATTTGGTGGATTGCAAGGAATGGTACACCCGGACTAGAATGGATGATGTGGACTACCTTGATGAAGACAACGCAATGGATGATTTTTGCTTATCATCGAAGGTGGAGGGGACCCATGGTAAGTCCACTTTTGAGGATGATCTTGAACAGAAATTACTACGAAGGCAGCCCATAGTGAAATGGCATAAGGACGGTGCAAGCCGGGAGCGAAATGCAATCGTTGAATGTTCCAACCATCATATCTGCACGAGATTCAGATCTGGTTGGTGTTAGGATTTTTCCGACTCATCATGTCTGAAAAGGAAGGGTTGCAACACAATTCGACGAGATGGCGTTGCGAGATTCTCGGGATATGAACTACGATAGCAAGCTCCAAAACATGAGCTGGTTTTGCTACAAACATGTGAACATGTTGTCCTAGACAAACATGACCACATGGTAGTCTTATAATAAAACACTACCGAAGTTCGGTGGGGGAATCATCATCGAGGGTATCGAAGTCTTTACGCAAGTCCATGGATTAGATCCCAAGCATAGACTTCTTTTCCTTGAACAAATCAATCAGTGGCTTGGTGTGCTATGGAATTCATATGAAATGAAGATGATCAGTCTATCATGCCATAGAATACTTCGCACGTGCATGACTGACTTGGGACGATTCCAAGGAAACAAAACAAACCTTTCTCAAATTCATGGCGGCAACTTACCCCTAAGGCACATGAATGCGAGGAAGTCACTACTTTCATTCAAACATATGCTTCATGAATGAAACACGAAGAAATGCTTACACAAGTTTCCAATACTAGGTTGATGCTCAACATGACTCATGGGGGAGACAAAATGCTCTTGATGGGCTCAACAAAGAACTTATCGGAATTTCCATATCACTGGACTTCCACCATCATGTGAACACGGTGATAGCATTGGTCAGACCAAAAGACATAATGGTGTATGCTCGAGGGATCAACCACGAGTAAGACAACATTACGAATATCGTTGGTTCTGATTTGACTTGACAATGGCCCATACTCAAATCAAAGAATTGGTAGGACAATAGATCCAAAGAATCGATCACGAGGACCAATCGATGAAGATATCATCTTTCTTCAACATACACTTCACAAGAATATCCCTTTGGATCGAACTAAGTTAGGCAAGCTTTTATCTTCCAACTCTCCAAGTTGTTGTTTAGCTTAACCAACTAGCTCAGGGGTATCCAACACAGATTCTTGGAGAAGGGGTGGTTCACAGGAAAACCTACTTGATCACGAGCCCAACATAACAGTCAAGAAACAACCCGGTAACACTTCCAAGAAGATATTTGGAAAGTCACGAACCACCGTATGTTACTAAGCTCGAGAACAATCTTGCTTTTCAGGGCAAGACGAAATGATCAAATGAGTGAGGACTTGGCACAATCCTAACTCATCAATCGAAGTGTGCACCACAAGTAAGGACTAGGTAGCACGATCAATCTTAGGATGATGATTTAATAACCAACACGCTAAGGATGAGAATATTGTCCATTCACTACCAAGCAATGAGTTGCTCGAAGTATTGATGTCACACATCACAAGTCACTTGTCGGCTTTCCGGTTGCATCAACACGGAACCGAGGAATGAACGATGATGGCGAGAGTATCACTACATCAAGAATTCATAAGAGAAGGTGCAATTCTTATGACATTATTGACATAAAGATGGTAACACTCGGTGGAGCAGAATCAAAAGCTGAATTGGCATTTTGATCTGCGGAATACAACTACTTTGACCTAATCCTAGAAATGGATGAGGTCTCGAGTTTGTTTCTCCTAGTCATTCCGGAATAGAATGGCTTGACGGACCACAGGGACAAAATGCATCGATGAACACAAATGCACACATACCCTTGGCTATCAATTGATAGATGAAGGTCAGAATGCAACTGAAGAGAGCAACTCAGAGGAACATATAACTCCCTGAGTTGTGGATGCACAGATTAGTATGTCGAGCAAGCTCAACATTTCTTCCGGATAACCCATGCAGAAAGGTAGAATTGGCAGGGTCACGATATGAATGGAGTACTCCTCAAGAGCACTCTAGTTGTGATCTTTTGGTCCAAAAGAACTTCTGCCATAATTAGTTCATGGTATTTGGAAGAAGGAGAATACCACGGACCTCGAGGACTATCGCAAAGGTTACTAATATCCTAAAGGCACTAACAAATACTAACAACATGAAGTAGGATGAATCTCGGATTCAGCAACCCAGGAGTAGAATGCGTACTACTAAATGGCATCACGGGATGCTTTCGAAATGATGGCCAGAATCATCACACTAGGGATACAAAAGCATTGCTAAATTGCTAGGTGACTTCCTAATCACCTAGGGTCATAATAATAGTTCCAACATATGTGTCGAGGCAACAGAGTACCTCAACCGACTGATTAGTGTGCTTCTTCCCACCAAAAAGGACATCGAAGCGGAAAGAAAGGATTTGCAAATGCATCGGACTATTTAGAGACACAGGATGACTCGAGACTGACATAACGGCTGTAAATGCTCAAAATGATTTGAGACATCCTGCAAGAATGGTGGCATAACCACTCAACAACATCATAACAAGATTACGAGATCAGCGATTATCATACGGGAGTAGTAGGAACTGGGCGGGGATTAAAACCAACAATCTTATAGGATTATGGATTAGTAACACGTCATCACGATAGATAGATGATAAGCCTAGTTCTTAACCCGTAGAAAGGAAGAGGATGACTCGAGATCGAAGGCCATGAGGTATAAGGAGTAAAAGAGCCTTACGTTCCCTTCCACAATCAATTCCGTTACATAACTAAAGCATTTCTAGACACAACTTGACCCGGTTTGGCTTGGTAATCCTCTGACAGTGGGGCTCGATACCAACGCTATCGGGGACCCGATCCTAAGTCACACCGATCTAGCATGTAACACATCATATCACTTTGCGGCCTCACGCACGGTATTCCCACGGTGTCGCCTTACCATGGCCCGGGACCGTTTGCGTCTTTTGGCTCACGTATATGACGGTGTCGCTAGCATCCATATGACAAAAGAACCGGGCCGACATGGCTAGTCGTGAACCCAAAGCGGCGCTTAACCCATGGGGACAGGCATACATGAATCACATCGAACATGTCGGTCATCAACGTATATATTCGGGCTGTAGCCTGGCTATGAGGACTCCGGTATCCCGGCTGTAGCAGGCTAAGCGGGACTCGAATAACACCGCGTGACATTTCCCGAAGGAACGGACATAAAGGCGAAGTGAAACACATGCCCGGCCGATCAAGTGTCCAAGCGGTAGTCTTTGGGCTAGCGAGACTCCGGTGAACCGGTCAGAAGCGGACTACTATCGCTCGTAAGCACGAGACTACATTTCCCCATGTGAGAGGCTGCCAAGGATAAACAACTAGTTTGTCGGATCCCACACATACCAAGCATTTCGAGACATACACACATTATGCTCGATATGCGTAGATACAACATGGCATCACAACATAACTCTACGACTCAAATATTTATCAATAGGCTCCGAGGAGCGAGATATTACAAACATGGGTCTCATGACCCAACACTCGAAAGCATACAAGTCAAAACACAAGCGGAAGCTAATCATGTCTCGAAAGTACGCATAACTATAAATGAAAAAGGTGAGAAGCACGACTATCTACCAGATCTGCCGAGGGCACAAGATCGTGGCTGAGGTAACAAGCTAGCGTCAAGTCCACGTGGAACTACTAGCGAGACCGACGTCTCTCGCAAAACATAAAATAAGCAAGCGTGAGTACAATTGTACTCAGCAAGACTTACATCAGAACTAACTACATATGCATCGGTGCAAAAGGGGGTGGTGGAGTTTGACCGCGACAAGCCCGGCTTTGACTCGGTGGCTATCTGAACTACATCGCAAGTAACTCTTTTGAGGTGGCGCACACGAGTCCACATATTCACCATATCAATACACCACTATGGACCCGCCTCCCGTCTCCCTACGAGAACGCCATCCATAGCACTCCACGCTTATCTTGCGCATTTTAGAGTATCCACTTTCACTTGTCTATGAACCGATATAGGCAACCCGAAGTCCTTTTCCGTGGACACGGCTATTCGAATAGATCATAATAATAACCCTGCAGGGTGTACTTCTTCACACACGCTTTACGCCACTTATCGCCTCAGACACGTCATGTACCTCGGCAACCTTCAAGCGGAAGCCGGGCGAGGGAGTCGGCCACGACACGACTAACCACACAAGTCTCTCGTCCAGGTTTATCGCCTATTCGGGTTCCATCCATAAGGAGATCCGCCGGGTGTCGCTCACGGCCCCAAGCGATGTGAGCAGGGTTCCCAAGCCCACCAACCGGTGCCACTTGGTACACCGTACATCATGCCTAGTCTGTCCCAAGCCCACTGCATCGGGTGCCACTTGGTAGACTACTAACACTACCTACAAACACCGAAACTAGTTGCAACTCACGGACAGAGATCAAGTTGATTAATAAGTCGAGAGAGCTTGGAGCGCCGGAGCCCAATGTGTGGTAGTAACTGTTCATGGATCACAAACACAGAACTCAGTTCCTGAGGACGGCTGCAATGAGACAACCCACCATGTACTCCTACATGGCCTCTCACCGCTACCTTTACCAAATCGTGTTCACCCACTTAGCTTACACGCAATAGGGCATGTTCACAACAATTCCAATCCATTCCCGATGAATCGGACCCGACTCAACTCTAAGCGATAGCAGGCATGACAAACAAGCATAAATGAGTAGGCACAACATGGCTCAAACAATTCCTACTCATGCTAGTGGGTTTCATCTAATTCATCGTGGAATGACAGGTCATGCAAAGGATCAAGGGGTTTAGCTACCGCAGCAAGTAACACATGAGTCGTTGTTGCCCTAATGCAGTAAAATAGAGCAGGAGCGAGAGAGTGGGATTGTATCGGAATGAACAAGGGGGTTTTGCTTGCCTGGTAAATCAACAAGGGAGGCACCGCTTCATAGACAGGTACTCTGGAACGTCTCCGGAGCAGGACCTATCGAGAAGGAACGGTGCCGGCAATCAATACACAATCATATGCAACAATATGATGCATGAACATGGCATGTAGATGTGATGCTGTTTGAGTTAATGCAACTGGTATTCGATTTGAATGAAGTCCATTTGAACCAAAGGTTCAAATGCAATTTCAAAGTAAGCTCTTATAAATGCCATTTTAGAGTTTCACTTATACAGCATGTATAAGTTGGTTTGTCATGCATGAAACTAGTACAGATGGATAGATTGAATTTTTCTGATAATTTTTCATATATAAATTATTTCAATCTGAGCTACGGTTGAATTTCTATGAATTTTTGAAGTTTTGAATATATTCGGAATTTCCTGATTTAATTAAATCCAGAAGATATAATATTCTTGCGTCGACCTTCTTGCAAGCATGGCGTCGACAGAGTCAATGCGGCTGGCTGAGTCAAACCCGGCGTGTGGGGGCCACCGTCCCGGTGACACTGAGGTTAAGCGAGGTTATTTTAATCCTAATTAACAGATTAGTGGCGCTGGGCCCACTGTCAGAGAGACAACTAATTAACTGAGTTAATTAGCGCTAACTAAACTAACACCTAACTAAATAGGGCATGGCCCACGCGTCAGTGACCTCGGGGGAGTCAATCCCGTGTCAACCAGTCAAACCCGCTTGGCGGTTAGTCGCCCGAGATCCATGGCCGAACTTGTGCCCGGGTTTCTCTGTGGTGCTCCAAATGACGCGCGGCTAGGCGCGTTGGAGAGCTAGCTCGATGGCGCGTCGGCCGTTAGCCATGGCTGGGCCCGGGATGGCTGGAGTCAACGGGCGGCGAGCTTCGCTTGGCGGCCGCCGGAGTTCGGGCGGAGAGGAAGAAGAACTACGGTGCACGGCAGGGCGACGGGTGTGCGTTAAACTCGAGGACGCACTGAATGCGGTGGTGCGCTCGGACGCGTGTTTGCACGGCCGTAGCCACGACGGCAAAATGTCCGGCGGCGAGGGGCGCTCGGGATCGAAGGGGGCGGTGGCTACGCGGTGTAATCGAGCACGGGAGGTAGGGGGATAGGTAGAGGAGCTCACGACGGATCCAGAGAGCTGGTTGGCGGCCTTGGGGAAGCACGGACGACGGCGAACGACGTTGGCGTATCTCCGGTGGCCGGAGATGGAGAAGATGGCGATGGCGTCGCGATGGTGCCTCCGGCTCGCTGCGGGCTTGACAGGAGGGCGAGGTCGACGACGCGGAGTTCGGGGACGTCTCAGATGCTCTCGGGGGGTGCGGTGGCTACGGCTACGGCGAGCAGCGGCGAACGACGGTGGCGTTCGGGTTCGGCGAGAGCGAGGGAGAGGAGAGGACTGGGGAGAGGGGAGCGGTCGGGGCGGCGCGTGGGCGCTGCTCTGTGGTCATCCAGAGCGGCGAGGGAGGAAGCAGGAGGTGGCGGGAGACGTGTCCCCAATGACGCTGGTCACACAGCTGCTGGCGTGCCCCCTGTCCCTCTGGCGCGAGGAAGGGGACGGTGGCGCTGCGGTCGGCCGGGCGGCTCTTGGGCTGGGCAGCCACACGGCCGCCAGTCATGATAAGTTAGGTAGGTTTTACCTATTTTGTTTCCTTTTAATCTTTTCTAATTTCCTGCAACTTTGTGGGGTTTTCTAAAATACCAAAACAGTTTTAAAAATCACCAAAATGCTCCTGGTCCCTTGTTGGAATATTTCCAACATGAAACATTTTGGTTTGGCAATTTTGGACATTTAAAATATTTTGTATAATTTGAATGCTCAAATTCAAAACTTGTGGATTAATCCAAGGACCTTTGGATGACCTAGAAAATGATGCAACACCTTTGACATAGGCTCTGAACCAAAGCAAAGATGATGAGCATTTTGAAGGGCATTTCAGGTTCATTGAAATAATATTTAGTAAAACCTAGTTGTTTTAAGTGGGGGGGTGTTCTGGGGTTTCCTGCCTTCCCCATTTCAAATTCAAATGAAATTTAAACATGATGCACACCCTAATGCATGGTCTATCTGGGATGTGACAGCTGGTGTGTGCATGGAAGGTTCCCGTGCCCCACATGCAAGGGAGCTCTTGAGTTTCGTTGGCTGCAGGCCGGTCGCAAGTTTTCTTGCTTCGACATGCATAGACAGTTCCTGGATCCTCGCCATAAATTCAGAAAGACAAGAAGAACTTCATCAGAGGTAGAGTTGTCAAAAACTCTGCACCACCTACATTGACAGCCAATGCACCTGGATCGATTAAACGCCTCGAGCCGGATCCACGGCGTCCGTGGTACTTCAAGGGGTATAATACTAAGCACGCGTGGACTCACAAAACATGCTTATGGGATCTGCCTTACTTCAAAGACCTCCTTTGCCCACACAACATCGACGTGATGCACATCGAGAAGAATATCGCCGAGGCACTTTTTGGTACATTGTTCGGCATAGATGGGAAGTCAAAGGATAATACTAAGGCTAGAGTCGATCTGGAGGCGCTATGTGATAGGCCGTTACAAAACATGAAAGAACCGAAAAGGAAAGCAGAATCGACGAAGCCAAAGGCATGGTTCAATCTTGGAAGGCCAGCTATGAGGGAAATTATCTTGTGGGTGCAACAGCAGTTGATGTTCCCCGATGGGTATGCAGCGAATCTAAAGAGGGGAGCGAATCTTGATAAATTGAAGATATTTGGTCTCAAGAGTCATGATTGGCACATATGGATTGAGCGGGTAATGCCGGTGATGTTGCGTGGCTTCATCCCTGAGGATGAATGGCTAATCTTGGCAGAACTCAGCTATTTCTTCCGTGTTCTTTGTGCGAAAGAATTATCGCCTGGCGTGCTAGAAGAAATGGAAGAGTTGGCGCCGGAGTTGATCTACAAGTTAGAGAACATCTTTCCACCGGGCTTCTTTAATCCAATGCAGCATTTGATTTTGCATCTCCTGACCGAGGCAAGATTGGGGGGCCCATGCAAAATCGTTGGTGCTACCCAACTGAGAGGATGCAGAAGACACTTCGAGAAAAATGTAAAAATAAACGTAGAATTGAAGCATCGATGTCTGAGGCATTCATCACAGAGGAGGCGGCAAACTTCGTAACAGACACACTCTGAAGCCAAAAATCGTCATTTGCATAATCTGAAGCCTCGGTACAATGTTGACGACCCTAAAAAGGGTGGATCCAACCTCAGCCTATTCAAAGGGAATCTCGCACCAGCTAGTGTTTCACATCCAGTATCTTTGGATAACGAAGAATGGCGGACCATTTCGTTGTATATATTTAGCAACCTGATAGAAGTGCGGCCGTACATCGAGTAAGTTCTCGGTACATTGTTTCGCAACTTCTATTTCCTTTGAACTGCTCTTATTCCTGGATATGTCATACAGTCGATACGTCGCCATATTCTCGTATGGAGCGGAGATCCAAAAGGATTCCGTCGAAGAGTATGAGCTTCTCGCAAAGCAAGGAGGCGGCTATCCCGGTTTCATCTCTTGGTTTAAACAAACGGTAATTTCTATTAGACAATTGCATTTCATTCGCAAATTTGTGCGTAATGCAACAATCCTTTCATATTAAACTTGTAGGCTAATTCAGAGTCTATGGACGCCGAATTGAGACAAGTCGCTAATGGTTTTGACTATAAGGTCCGTTCATTTGACAAGTACGACATCAACGGGTATCGCTTTCGTACCTATGGCAAAGAGCAATCTATGGTCAATCGAAAGTCTACAAATTGTTGTGTATCTGCTATCGGCGAAGGAGGTACCGAGTATTATGGGAGAGTTGAAGCAATTTATGAACTTCTGTTCTATGGTGAAAACCCACCGAATGCCGTAGTCTTCAAATGTTATTGGTTTCATCCGAAGGAGACTAGAAGGACTCATGAACATATAGGGCTAGTTAAAATCAACCAAAGCACCCACTTAGATGTTCCTGATGTCTATATTACGGCTCAACAGGCGACCCAAGTATTCTATCTACCGTGGGCCTGCCAAACTAATCCAAATCTGAAAGGTTGGGATGTCGTTTATGAAGTGCCGCCACGTGCTAGACTTTCTCCCCCAAAGGAAGAGGATTATGAACCTCACATTAACGCAGACAGATATGAAGGAGAATTTTTCCAAGAGACACGTCTTTCCAAAAAGCGTTTCAAGAACCGCTATACTTCACCCCAAAACATTGAAGTAGACAGCGACAGTGAATCCGACATCACACCAGAGGAGGAAACAAGAAGAGCCGGAACAAGAAGAGGTTACTGCTGCGGATGACCTGTCAATGCTTGACCGATTACGTCAAGGTGGCCTTGCACATGTTGATGCCAATGAACCCTATGAGCCCATCATTGATTATAGTGATGATGATGATTATGCATTTATTGATGATACTGATCGAGATTATTAGTAGTGTCAGGTATTCAGTATTTTAATGTTGTACTTGATGATGATACACTTAAGTGATATACATACTATTATTCATGTCGGTACTTTTTTTTATGTTGTACTAATTTCGTTTATTCTTTGTCATGGCAGGTGTTGAAAGATGGTGGGTGCTAGTTAGGAGCGCGTCGAGGCCCCTTCTTCGTCGGCGCATGGTGCGAGGTCTTCCATTCCACATGCACCTCTCCGTCGATCGTTGCTGGACAGTATGGCAACACCGCCGGGCCCTTCTTCATCGACCGCGGTGCCCATCAGGGGACGAGGTAAGAAGAAGAGAGGAGGTGGAGCACGTGGTCGCGGGAGAGGAGGTAGGGTGACTCTTACGGCGCCTTCCTCGCCGCTGCCCCCAGCTGTTTCACCCGAGCACGTGACTGCTAGGGTGGACTCGCCTGAGGAGGAGGCTACACGGACTCGGTCCACGAGCCTCCGGTCCACGGGTCTGCGACCCACGAGCCTCGGGTCGACGGGCCTTCGGCCCACGAGAGTTGGGCCCACGAGACCCCGGAGGAGCACACGTCTGGATGGGGTACTTGGTCGGGTCAGCCTGAGGAGCCGAGTGGCCATGCTGATGATGGCGGGGAGCCGGGTGGCCATGCTGATGATGGCGGGAGCCACTGATTTTGAGGAGGAGGGGAGGAGGGGGCAACGTCTACCAACAGTGGTGCTACACGGCTCCCGTCTGCGCTGCCGACCATGAAAGCAGAGGTGGTTGATTTTCCCGATGGGGAGAGGTAAGTGCATTTAATCTTTTTGTACCTTCTGCATTCACGTTTCTTCAAATAACTAATACGTTGGCCTTGTCATGTCTTTGCAGGGTTGGGACCACCATGAAAGTGTCCGCCGCCCAACTCCGTCCTTGGAGTTCTGATTCGCAAAACTTTCCGGGTTTGTCACGTTGCACAGTGAGGGTCGGCTTCAGAGGTTGGATTGAGTTGGGAGCACTACTTGGCTGCTCGGCCCCGGGTGAGATTATCGGCGGTGTCTTGTGCAAGACGAGGGCAGACGTGGTGATCGAAAGTTCGGGTAATTTCTCCTTTACACAATTAAAATCTTCAACTAGCTAGTTATTAATTGTACTAATCAATATTGTCTCATTTGATTGCGGACATTCTACTGGTGTGAGGAGGGATACGAGGAGGAGGCGGAGATGTTATCCACAAGGAGTGCAAGCGCCTACTTCCGTAACTTACGGCATGAGGCTCGGGTGCAGGCTGTTCGAGACTACTACGCGGGGCGTGGTATCAAGAAGCCCAAGCAGGAGTGTCGCGATAAGTTCTTGAGTAAGGAGCAGTACATGAAGGTAATTCTTAAGGCCTTGTACTTACTTCCTTCACTTAGTAATTCATAGCCGTAGCGCTGAAGTTTCTATTTGCTAACGTAGGCCCCTCCGAGATGGTGTGCGGATCGGATGGATTATTGGGAGGTGTTGGTCAATGCGTGGTGCTCAAAAGAATGGCGGGCCACCCACAACGAGGCCAAGGACAAACGTGCCCAAATGGAAGGTGTGCCACACCACCAAGGCAGCTCCAACTTATTTCAAGATATGGGAACAGGGTATGTGGTTTGCTTCATGATTCATGCAATTCATTCACCATGCTAGCTTTAGCCCTTTAGTTACTAATTTACTTTTGTTTCTCTCTTTCGTGCACGCTACAATAAGGCGGATAAGGTGCCAGAGGTGTACGACCTGTATGCCATGGCCCACACTGGCCCTTACAAGAAAGTCAAGGCATTCTCTGTGTCTGACCTCGATGATCCAAAGAACTTCACCAATGTAACACCCTCGATGCGGCTATATCTCCCACGTGTCGAAGCACGACTTAGAGGCATAACCGCATTGAAAGCAATGTCGCAAGTGAGGTAATCTTCACACAACCCATGTAATACATAAGGGAAAGAGATACATAGTTGGCTTATAGTCGCCACTTCACACAATACATAAATAAACATCCATCATCCAGATTACACTCAAGGTCCGACTACGGAACCAAAATAAAAGAAGACTACCCCAAATGCTACAGATCCCCGATCGTCCCAACTGGCTCCACTACTGATCATCAGGAAAAGACACATAGTAACGACCACGTTCCTCGTCGAACTCCCACTTGAGCTCGGTTGCGCCACCTGACCGCATCGTCGGCACCTGCAACTGTTTTGGTAAAATCTGTGAGTCACGGGGACTCAGCAATCTCACACCCGCGAGATCAAGACTATTTAAGTTTATAGGAAGGACAGAGTTGTGAGGTGGAGCTGCAGCAAGCTACTAGCATATATGGTGGCTACATTCGCAAAAGAGAGCGAGAAGAGAAGCAAGGCGCGGTCGTGAAGCTAGTAGCGATCAACAAGTGATCCTGAAACTACTTACGTCAAACATAACTCCAACCCCGTGTTCACTTCCCGGACTCCGCCGAGAAGAGACCATCACGGTTACACACACGGTTGATGTATTTTAATTAAGGTCAACTTCGGGTTTTCTACAACCGGACATTAACAAATTCCCATCTGCCTCATAACCGCGGGCACGGCTTTCGAAAGATAATACCCTGCAGGGGTGTCCCAACTTAGCCCATCATAAGCTCTCATGGTCAACGAAGGATATTCCTTCTACCGAGAAGACCCGATCAGTCTCGGAATCCCGGACTACAAGACATTTCGACAATGGTAAAACAAGACCAGCAAAGCCGCCCGAATGTGCCGACAAATCCCGATAGGAGCTGCACATATCTCGCTCTCAGGCACACCGGATGAGCAGTCCGCATAACTAAAACCAGACCCCAAGTTTCCTTGAGGCGTTGCAAAGCGCTCTAGTTTGGGCCAACACTCGGAGGAGCATTGGCCCGGGGTTAAATAAAGATGACCCTCGGCTCATGAAAACCGGGGAAAAAAGGCTTAGGTGGCAAATGGTAAAACCAAAGTTGGGCCTTGCTGGAAGAGTCTTATTCAAAGTTGGGGTCCCATAAATCACCCAACCGTGTAAGGAACGCGAAATCAAGGAACATAACACCGGTATGACGGAAACTAGGGTGGCAAGAGTGGAACAAAACACCAGGCATAAGGCCAAGTCTTCCACCCTTTACCAAGTATATAGATGCATTAATTAAATAAGAGATATTGTGATATCCCAAAGATATCCATGTTCCAACAAGGAACAAACTTCATCTTCACCTGCAACTAGCAACGCTATAAGAGAAATTTGAAAAAGCGGTAACATAGCCAATCAGCGGTATGCTAGGAAAGGATGGTTAGAGGTTTGACATGGCAATATGGGTGGCATGATATAGCAAGTGGTAGGTAACGTAGCATAGGCATAGCAAAAGAGCGAGCATCTAGCAAGCAAAGATAGAAGTGATTTCGAGGGTATGGTCATCTTGCCGCAAGGTTCTCGGAGTTGTCGAAAGCTTGATCCTCGTAAGCGTTCTCAACAGGTTCCTCGTTCACGTACTCGTCTCCCGGCTCTACCCAAAGCAAGAACACAAACAATGGAACCACAATAAATCACGGGCGATGCACAAACAACATGATTCAAAACATGGCATGATATGCGAGATGTGAGATGCAATGCATATGCGTGCTCCGGAAGGAAAATGATGAACAAGGCATCAACTTGGCAAACCAAGTATGCCGCTGGAAAGGTGAGATGATTTCGTTTGAAATCGATATAAAGATCACCGGAATCGGATGCACGGTTTGCAAACGGCAAACAAAACAAGAATGGCGCAAATCTGCCATTAACAGCACGATGCCACATAGCAAGCAACAAGAAATTAAGCTACTGCACCCAAACGTACCAACAAAGCATATGACAGTGATGTACTCAAGATTCTTGACAAAGGATGAACACTGAGCTACGGCTAAATCACAACATAACAGGTCCAAACAAGCATGGCAAAAGTGCAAAATATATCAGCCTCACAGACTTAGTGAAAATACTGAACATGTCAGAATCAGCATCAGGAAGCAACGTTCAGAGCAAGAGAACGACATGCTATAAGAACTTATAATAGCAAAAAAAGGTATGGCATGAATCTACTCAAAGCATAGAACAAAAGTCCCTTACTGACCAAGATCCAAAAGGGATAATAAAATGTAATAGCACCCATGTCAATATAGCAAGTTTCGTTAACAGATTCAGCAAACAGGGCATGACATTGACAGAATTATGTAGGCATCTTCGCGAGCTCGATGCACTCACTACAGAGCCTTACATGGTAAACTAAGCATATATCCATCAAGAAGACATGGCATAGAAGCTATACATGGCAAGAACAACATCATAGCATACACGGATCAACTACAACAACCTTGGCAAAATTGAATAACATGTAAACAACCTGCCAGGAAACATTTTATAGCAAAAGTAGAGCTCGATTGACTCAAGCTATGGCACTCCATAATTGCAAACAAGGGCATGGATGGATATATACTAACCACATGTTCAAAACATCCTTACTGAAGTATCTCAAAATATGCATGGATCTCTCTGTAGCATCAATTTTACATGGCATAAAAATGTCAGCAGAACAGGGGCTGAAATCAGCAACATCATGAAGCCAAGTTTGCATGCTTGTGCTAGTCACCACAGAGATCACAAAAATACATGGCATACACCTCTGTAAAGATGGCATGGCATATTACAAAACACATGTAGGACTCAAGATCATAGGATGCACATATCAATCATGGCAAAAATGACAAAAGTGCATGTTCTGATAAGAATCTGAATCTAACATCATATATCCCTTTTCTAACAGCATTTTGGGCATAAATATGAGCTCAAATGTAAATGACGCAATGGAATGAAATGATGTACTCGTCGATGCGAACAATCCGGTATGCTACACGCCCAAAACGGAGCCACGGGTGCAAAGTTATGATGCGATGAACATGCAACAAAATATCTGCAGAAAAGACTTGAGAGGAAAACCGGGGCTCGGGGAAAGTCAACCTCTAGTGGACCTAGATCCGGCTCGGGGCGCGGATCGAGGCGGCGCCGGAGCCTCGCCGGAGTAGAAGCTCAGGGAGGAGGGAGAAGGCCGGAGGAGGACGGGGCCGGCCGGGCGGGCTATGGCCGGGCGGCGGGGCGACGGCGGGACGGGCGCATGGGCGGCGGGCGCGGCTTGACAGCGGGCCGGCGGGTCGGGCGGCGACGAGCGGTGGCTTGAGCGGGCGGCGCCGGAGGAGGCGGCGGGCACGGCCCGGCGTGTGGGCCGGAGGGCCCGCCAGGCCCGGCGGCTCGCTGAGGCGGCGGCGATGTGGGCGCGGACTGCCCACGTGGCGTCCGCGGAGTGGCCGGCGGCGGCGGGCGGACACGTCAGCCCGGTCTCGACGGTGTCCGCCAAGGAGAGGAGGGCTAGGGTTAGGGTAGGAAATGATCCGGATTTCGGGGAGGGGTGTTTTTATAGGTAGAAGGAGCTATGAGTGTCCAAATGAGGTGTAGTTTTACCACACGATCGTGATCCGACTGACGGAGAGCATGGAAGTGACTTAGATGGGTTATTGGGCTGTTTTGGAGGGGTGTTGGGCTGCAACACACAAGAGGCCTTAGCGGTTACCGGTTAACCGTTGGAGTATCAAACGACCTCCAAATGGCACGAAACTTGACAGTGGTCTACGGTGATGTGCCCAGGCCACTTGGCAAGCCTCGGTCCATTCGAGAACGTTTAACACCCGCTCACGAAAAAGAGACAAGAGGGGTGCGCCGGTGCATGTAGGAGTGTCGGATTGCAAAACGGACAACGGGGAAAATGCTCGGAATCATGAGACGAACACGTATGCGAATGCGATGCACATGATGACATGATATGAGATGCATGACATGGACAAAATGCAAAACAAAAGACAAAAACCCAACCACGGAGGGAATATCATATCACAATGCCGAAAATGGCAAGAGTTGGAGTTACAAATATGGAAAGTTACATCCGGGGTGTTACAACACTCCACCACTACAAGAGGATCTCGTCCGAGATCTAGGGTGAAAGAACTCCGGATATTAGGAGCGGAGGTGATCCTCGCGCTCCTGTGTGGCTTCTCGGTCGGAATGGTGTGACCACTTCACTTTCAGGAATTTGATTGACTTGTAGCGAGTCTTGGCGCTCGGTTTCTTCAAGAATAGCAACGGGTGCTCATGATAAGAGAGATCTTCTTGGAGGTCAATTTCTTCGAAGTTGATAGTGCGTTCAGGAGTCTTGAAGCACTTGCGAAGCTGTGACACATGAAACACATCGTGGACGTTCGCGAAGTTGGACGGAAGCTCAAGTTGATAGGCGAGATCGCCTCTTTTGCCAATGATCTTGAAAGGACCCACGTATCTAGGGGCAAGCTTCCCTCTGATACCGAAGCGATGAGTGCCTTTCATTGGAGAGACGCGGAGGTAGACATGGTCTCCGATTTCAAAAGCCACATCACGGTGCTTTTCATCATAATAGCTCTTCCGGGCGCGATTGGCGGCTTTGAGATTCTCACCAATGACTTTGCACATTTCTTCGCTTCGTGATCAAGTCGTTGCCAAGAAGTTGGCGTTCACCTGTCTCGGACCAATTGAGAGGAGTACGGCACTACGCCATAGAGAATTTCGAATGGGGCCTTGCCCGAACTCGCTTGGAAGCTGTTGTTGTAGGAGAACTCGGCATATGGAAGACAATCTTCCCACTTCATACCGAAGGAAGTCACACAAGCCCTGAGCATGTCTTCGAGGATTTGATTGACTCGCTCGACTTGGCCACTTGTTTGAGGATGCAAAGCTATGCTGAAACGAATGTTGGTGCCCATGGCCTTCTGAAAAGAATCCCAAAACTTGGAGGTGAAGATGCTTCCACGGTCTGAAGAGATCAATTGTGGAATGCCGCGCAAGGAGACAATTCTGGAGGTGTATAGCTCTGCCAACTGAGCTGCTGTGATAGATTCTTTGATAGGAAGAAAATGAGCCACTTTAGTAAGCTTGTCAATGACAACGAAGATAGCATCATTTCCACGCTTGGACTTAGGAAATCCAGTCACGAAGTCCATCTCGATATGATCAAACTTCCATTTTGGAATAGCAAGAGGTTGGAGGAGACCAGCTGGTCGTTGGTGTTCTGCTTTCACTCTTCTGCAGACATCACACTCATTCACGAATTGAGCAATTTCTCGCTTCATTTGAGTCCACCATTATGACTGCTTGAGGTCATGGTACATCTTCGTACTTCCAGGATGAATGGATAGAAGGGAATTGTGCGCCTTATTCATGATGACTTTACGTAGATCACCCTTTGGAACCACAATCCGGTCCTCGAAGAAAAGAGTATCTTTGTCATCAATGTGGAAGCACTTGTATTTGGAAATGCCCTTGTCGATACCACGTTTCACCTTTTTCACCATGGTATCCAGGAGTTGAGCCTCACGAATTTGGTCTTCCAAAGTAGGAGAGACTATGAGGTTGGCAAGAAAACCTTGAGGAACAACTTGAAGATTCAGCTTTCGGAAAGCTTCACAGAGATCCGCTTGGAAGGGCTTGAGAATCAAACTGTTGCAGTAAGCCTTCCTGCTCAAAGCATCTGCAATCACATTGGCCTTGCGGAGTATATTCAATACTGGGTTGTACTCTTGAATCATTTCGACCAAACGATTTTGCCTGTGGTTGTGGTTGGGTTGAGTGAAGATATACTTGAGGCTCTTGTGATCGGTGAAAATGTCCACTTTCCTTCCCAACAAGAGATGTCTCCAAGTTATTAATGCATGGACAACTGCCGCCAACTCAAGATCGTGAGTGGGGTAGTTCTTTTCGTTGGGCTTCAGCTGACGAGAGGTATAGGCCACAACTTTCTTCTCTTGCATTAACACAAAGACCGAGACCTTGAAGAGAAGCATCACAGAAAACTTGAATGGCTTGGATTCATCGGGAGGAGTCAAGATGTGAGCTGTGACTAGCTTCTCTTTGAGAGTATTGAAAGCAACGTCACACTCGTGGAGACCGGACATACTTCACATGCTTCGGAGGAGGTTGGAAAGAGGCTTTGCAATCTTAGAGAAATTCTCAATGAATCTTCGGCAATAGCTTGCAAGTCCAAGAAAACTGCGAAGCTGCTTGACATTCTAAGGAGGTTCCCAATTCACAACTGCAGACACCTTCTCGGGATTAACAGCGATGCCCTTGGCGGAGATGATGTGACCAAGATAAAGCACTTCATCAAGCCAAAATTCACATTTGGAAAACTTAGATAGAATTGATGCTCTACGAGCTTGTCGAGCACCAATCGCAAATGTTTGGCATGATCCTTCTTATTCTTGGAGAAGACCAAAATATCATCGAGATAGACCAAGACGAATTCATTGGTGTAGGGGTTGAAGATGAAGTTCATCATTTGAGAGAAAGTTGGAGGAGCATTGACAAGGCCGAAAGACATGACAGTATATTCATAAGAACCAAAGCTTGTTCTGAATGCCGTCTTGGGAATATCTTGTTCACGAATGCGAATTTGATGATAACCCATACGAAGGTCAAGCTTGGAGAACACTTTAGCACCTTTGAGTTGCTCGAAAAGCTCATTGATGTTGGGAAGTGGATACTTGTTCTTGATAGTCTTCTTGTTCAATGGACGGTAATCGACGCAAAGTCGGTCCGTGCCATCCTTCTTCTGGACAAAAAGAACTCCACAACCCCATGGAGATGAACTCGGTCTGATCAAACCCAGACGCTCTTGTTCATCGAGCTGTTTCTTCAGTTCCTTCAACTCATTAGGTCCAAGCTTGTATGGACGCTTGCAAACGGGTTCAGTGCCAGGCTCAAGATCGATAACGAATTCAAGCTGGCGGTGAGGAGGCATACCCGGAGCTCTTCCGAAAAACATCTTGATACTCACAAACGATTGGAATCGAGAGATAGCATCCAACTCGCCCTTCTCATTGAGAGAAAACAACCGAATGGTTTCATCACGAGCGGCATAGATGATCACATCCTCAGAAGAGTGTGTCAATTGAATTTCCCTGGCAGCACAATCAAGCTGAGCCTTGTGCTGAGAAAGCCAGTCCATCCCGAGAATTAGATCAATATCCGAGTCACCAAGAACAATTGGTTTAGCCAGAAATCTATAGTCGCCCATCTTGATAGAAACATCCGGGACATAATTATTAGCTGTCATTTGCTTACCCGGGACACAACTGATAAAGAACTAGGCAATTCTTGATAACCCAACTCATGCTTAGATGCAAAAGGTCTTGAGATGAAACAATGCGATGCACCAGTATCAAATAAGACTTTTGCAGGAATATCATTAACTAAGAGATTACCCATTATCATGTCAGTAGATTCCTCCGCTTGAGCTGCATTCATCATATTCACCTTGGCATGCTTTGGATTATGCTTGACCACTGCATTGCTGGAAGATCTCACAGGAGGAGGAGGCGGAAGGCGCCTTTGGTTGAAGCACTTGTTCGCATAGTGACCTTTCTGGCGACATTTGTTGCAAGTCACCTCCGAGAGCGGACGGTGATAAGGAGCATTTGACCTTGGAGCTTGAGAATTTGACTTGTTACGATAGCTCGGGTTGGGCGGGTGGGAAGATCCACGACCACCTGAGTTCTTCTGCTGATAAGGCTGACGAAACGGAGGAGGAGGAAGGTAGAACTTCTGCTACTTAGCTGCCACTTGAGAGGAAGAAGAAGACTGAACTGCATCCCTGATTCTCTTCTTAGAAGCCTCACATTTGAGCTGGGCAGCTTCTTGCTTCAGTGCCATGTTGTAGAATTCATCATACTTTTCCGGCTCAAAAAGCACGAGAGCTAATTGCAGATCTTCTCTCGAGGCCACCTCTGAATTGATAGATCATACTCTTTTCATCGTGGACGTCTTGCTTAGCGAAGCGGCGAGTTTCGAACTGGATATTGTATTGATACAGACATGTTGCCTTGCTTGACATTGCGGAACTCCTCACGCTTGCTCTCAACAACACTTTTCGGAATGTGGTGAGCTTTGAAGTCTCGGCGGAACTCATCCTGTAATTACACGACCTCCTCTGGAATCTTTGTATTGTCGATACCACTCGGCAGCTTGGTCCTTCGGTTGAAACGAAGCAAACTTGACAAAGTCCTCGTGTGCAGCGTTGCTACATTCAAAATGTTTGCAGATGTCCACAAGCCAATCGTCGGCGTCTGTGGCCTCGACACAGAAGCTAAAAGACTTCGGCTGATTAGCGAGGAACTGATTGAGGGTAGCAAAGTGCGGCTGGTTGTTGCCTTAACATTGATTTCCTTGGTTGCCTTGCCCTTGGGTACGCTCTTGCAAGAGTTGCAAAATCATCTGAGCATTTGCGTTGGTGGCTGCCATGATAGCTTGCCATGCCTCCGGAGGCGGAGGTGGAGGTGGAGGGTTCGACTGACTCCCATCATTGTGTTCCGGATTCAGACGCGTTGGCGGAGCCATCCTGAAGAGGGTGACATCCGTTGGCACTTTGATAGACAGATAGACAAGTTGAATCAACAGATAGAAATTGCAACATATAGTCTTCACAATAAACATTCGAACAAGGATGAACGAATGAATTCCAAAGTTAACATCACACGTCCATTAAGGTGAGAAGCCACTTGATTAAGGGTTGATGAAAAAAATAACAAGGTACGACTGGAACAAATAAGTGGTAAGGATTACCCAATCACAAACCAAATATCTGCGGGAAGAAATGCTAAGAGCTACTTGAATCCCACCTATAAACTCCCGAAACTTTATGGTTATGCAATCTGGTGTTGGGGATACAGGGGACACAAAATATATCACCCAAACTAACAATACCTAGATCCATTTGTATCCATCCGTCAACACATAACCAAGAAACCTTCGAAATCGTGTACCTCGACCTTGAAAAGCATCCGTTATACGAAGTCATGGCAATACTCCCGAAGCTCGCCCAAGATCTTTGGGTTATCGGGGTTATCTCACCAACAACTGTACAAAAGAGATTTTCGATGTCGGCAAAGCTCAAGTATTCCAGAACTGCAACGATAAAATTGTGACGACAACACCTCGGAGCTCAACTCCCCGGGACACTGCCACAACCCCTAAATGTCAGGAGGCACCAAGAACAATGTTCTCGTCACAAAACCATCGGAACGATTCCAAGATACCCGCGTGATCCTAAATTTTTTTTTGTGAAATTTGAGGAGAGGAGAGTCAAAACTTCTACGTCAGGAGACCTCACAGGAGCGACTAAGTGACTGGGGAGTAAAAAGAATACTACTCTACGATATATATAATCCTAAGACTCAAAACATTTTTGTTCTAGACTCAACAACGCCATGACAAACAATCAAGCGAGGGGCTCCTAAGTCGGGATGGCTCGATTACCAACTTAACGCCCTCGATGCGGCTATATCTCCCACGTGTCGAAGCACGACTTAGAGGCATAACCGCATTGAAAGCAATGTCGCAAGTGAGGTAATCTTCACACAGCCCATGTAATACATAAGGGAAAGAGATACATAGTTGGCTTACAAATGCCACTTCACACAATACATAAATAAACATCCATCATCCAGATTACACTCAAGGTCCGACTACGGAACCAAAATAAAAGAAGACTACCCCAAATGCTACAGATCCCGATCGTCCCAACTGGGCTCCACTCTGATCATCAGGAAAAGACACATAATGCGACCACGTTCCTCGTCGAACTCCCACTTGAGCTCGGTTGTGTCACCTGACCGGCATCGTCGACACACTGCAACTGTTTTGGTAGAATCTGTGAGTCACGGGACTCAGCAATCTCACACCCGCGAGATCAAGACTATTTAAGCTTATAGGAAGGACAGAGTTGTGAGGTGGAGCTGCGACAAGCGACTAGCATATATGGTGGCTACATTCGCAAAGAGAGAGCGAGAAGAGAAGCAAGGCGCCGTCGTGAAGCTAGTAGCGATCAACAAGTGATCCTGAAACTACTTACGTCAAACATAACTCCAACCCGTGTTCACTTCCCGGACTCCGCCGAGAAGAGACCATCACGTTACACACTTGATTGATGTATTTTAATTAAGGTCAACTTCGGGTTTTCTACAACCGGACATTAACAAATTCACATCTGCCTCATAACCGAGCACGACTTTCGAAAGATAATACCCTGCAGGGTGTCCCAACTTAGCCCATCATAAGCTCTCACGGTCAATCGAAGGATATTCCTTCTACCGAAGACCCGATCGATCTCGGAATCCCGGACTACAAGACATTTCGACAATGGTAAAACAAGACCAGCAAAGCCGCCCGAATGTGCCGACAAATCCCGATAGGAGCTGCACATATCTCGTTCTCGTGGCACACCGGATGAGCAGTCCGCATACAACTAAAACCAGACCCCAAATTTCCTTGAGGGCGCTGCAAAGCGCTCTAGTTTGGGCCAACACTCAGAGGAGCATTGGCCCGGGGGGTTAAATAAAGATGACCCTCGGGCTCGCGAAAACCCGGGGGAAAAGGCTTAGGTGGCAAATGGTAAAACCAAAGTTGGGCCTTGCTGGAAGAGTCTTATTCAAAGCGAACTGTCAAGGGGTCCCATAAATCACTCAACCGTGTAAGGAACGCGAAATCAAGGAGCATAACACCGGTATGACGGAAACTAGGGCGGCAAGAGTGGAACAAAACACCAGGCATAAGGCCAAGTCTTCCACCCTTTACCAAGTATATAGATGCATTAATTAAATAAGAGATATTGTGATATCCCAAAGATATCCATGTTCCAACAAGGAACAAACTTCATCTTCACCTGCAACTAGCAACGCTATAAGAGGGGCTGAGCAAAGCGGTAACATAGCCAATCAACGGTATGCTAGGAAAGGATGGTTAGAGGTTTGACATGGCAATATGGGTGGCATGATATAGCAAGTGGTAGGTAACGTAGCATAGGCATAGCAAAAGAGCGAGCATCTAGCAAGCAAAGATAGAAGTGATTTCGAGGGTATGGTCATCTTACCTGCAAGGTTCTCAGAGTTGTCGAAAGCTTGATCCTCGTAAGCGTTCTCAACAGGTTCCTCGTTCACGTACTCGTCTCCGGCTCTACCCAAAGCAAGAACACAAACAATGGAACCACAATAAATCACGGGCGATGCACAAACAACATGATGCAAAACATGGCATGATATGCGAGATGTGAGATGCAATGCATATGCGTGCTCCGGAAGGAAAATGATGAACAAGGCATCAACTTGGAAAACCAAGTATGCCGCTGGAAAGGTGAGATGATTTCGGTTGAAATCGATATAAAGATCACCGGAATCGGATGCACGGTTTGCAAACGGCAAGCAAAACAAGAATGGCGCAAATCTGCCATTAACAGCACGATGCCACATAGCAAGCAACAAGAAATTAAGCTACTGCACCCAAACGTACCAACAAAGCATATGGCAGTGATCTACTCAAGATGCTTGACAAAAGATGAACACTGAGCTACGGCTAAATCACACCATAACAGGTCCAAACAACCATGGCAAAAGTGCAAAATATATCTGCCTCACAGACTTAGTGAAAATACTGAACATGTCAGAATCAGCATCAGGAAGCAACGTTCAGAGCAAGCGAACAGCATGCTATAAGAACTTATAATAGCAAAACAAGGTATGGCATGAATCTACTCAAATCATAGAACAAAAGTACCTTACTGACCAAGAGCCAAAAGGGATCATAAAATGTAATAGCACCCATGTCAATATAGCAAGTTTCGTTAACAGATTCAGCAAACAGGGCATGACATTGACAGAATTATGTAGGCATCTTCGCGAGCTCGATGCACTCACTACAGATCCTTACATGGTAAACTAAGCATATATCCATCAAGAAGACATGGCATAGAAGCTATACATGGCAAGAACAACATCATAGCATACACGGATCAACTACAACAACCTTGGCAAAATTGAATAACATGTAAACAACGTGCCAGGAAACATTTTATAGCAAAAGTAGAGCTCGATCGACTCAAGCTATGGCACTCCATAACTGCAAACAAGGGAATGGATGGATAGATACTAACCACATGTTCGAAACATCCTTACTGAAGTATCTCAAAATATGCATGGATCTCTCTGTAGCATCAATTTTACATGGCATAAAAATGTCAGCAGAACAGGGGCTGAAATCAGCAACATCATGAAGCCTAGTTTGCAAGCTTGTGCTAGTCACCACAAAGATCACAAAAATACATGGCATACACCCCTGTAAAGATGGAATGGCATATTACAAAACACATGTAGGACTCAAGATCATAGGATGCACACATCAATCATGGCAAAAATGACAAAAGTGCATGTTCTGATAAGAATCTGAAACTAACATTATATAGCCCTATTCTAACAGCATTTTGGGCATAAAGATGAGCTCAAATGTAAATGATGCAATGGTATGAAATGATCAACTCGTCGAGTCGAACAATCCAGTATGCTACACACACAAAACAGAGCCACGGGTGCAAAGTTATGATGCGATGAACATGCAACAAAATATCTGCAGAAAAGACTTAGAGGAAAACCGGGGCTCGGGGAAAGTCAACCTCTAGTGGACCTAGATCCGGCTCGGCGCGCGGATCGAGGCGGCGCCGGAGCCTCGCCGGAGTAGGAGCTCGGGGAGGAGGGAGAAGGCCGGAGGAGGACGGGCCGGGCGCGCGGGCGGCCTTGGCGGTAGGGCGACGCCGGGCGGCGCGATGTGGGACAACGGGCCGGCGGGGTGGGCGGCGACCGGAGCGGTGGTCGAGCGGTGGCGCCGGAGGAGGCGGCGGCACGGCCCGGGCGTGCGGTCGGGAGGGCCCGCCTGCCCGGGCTCGCGGAGGCGGCGGGCGATGTGGGCGCGGATCGCCACGTGGCGGCCTGGAGTGGCCGGCAGTGGGGCGGACACGTCCGGCCCGGTCCGGACGGTGTCCGGCGCGCGGAGAGGAGCGGGGCTAGGGTTAGGGTAGGAAATGATCCGGGATTTCGGGGGAAGGGGTGTTTTTATAGGTAGAAGGAGCTAGGAGTGTCTAAATGAGGTGTAGTTTTCGCCCACACGATCGTGATCCGACGCATCGAGAGCATGGAAGTGACTTAGATGGGTTATTGGGCTGTTTTGGAGGGTGTTGGGCTGCAACACACAAGAGGCCTTCAGGTTACCCTTAACTGCTATAAAGATCAAACGACCTCCAAATGGCACGAAACTTGACAGGTGGTCTACCGGTGATGTGCCAAGGCCACTTGGCAAGCCTCGGTCCATTCCGAGAATGTTTAACACCCGCTCACGAAAAAGAGACAAGAGGGGTGCGCCGGTGCATGTAGGAGTGTCGGATTGCAAAACGGACAATGGGGAAAATGCTCGGAATCATGAGACGAACACGTATGCGAATGCGATGCACATGATGACATGATATGAGATGCATGACATGGACAAAATGCAAAACAAAAGACAAAAACCCAACCACGGAGGGAATATCATATCACAATGCCGAAAATGGCAAGAGTTGGAGTTACAAATATGGAAAGTTACATCCGGGGTGTTACAACCAACATCTCCGCCCACAAGAAGCTCGTGCAATATAGAGATCAGGGGAAGGCGAGGAAAGGGGAGGACTTTAACCCGAGCCAGGGTCCCATTGATACAGAGTTGCTGATGATATCTGGTGGCGGGAGGTCCCATGGCTCCATAGCCATGGGAGATGGACTTATCCGTTGTCCTAGCACTCTCCGGAGATCGAGGCGCGCTTGATCGAGCTCCGCTCCTGAGATAAGGCCTCATGAACGGCCAGTCCAACTCGCCTTCAAGGTTAGTTATACGTACTCAGCTATCTTTCTCCATTACATTGTGTGCGCTTCCATCAATGATTACAAATGGTAATGTGAGTGGTGTTGCAGGCTGCTATACAGAGTAGAGAGATAGAACGGAGAACTTCTGGCGGAGGCGGCGGAGAGGCAGCGGGAGTTGGAGGAGAGGACGACAAAGATGTTGGAGGAGGAGAGGGCACGGAATGACATGCAGGCAAGGGCCATGTACGAGCTCCTTGTGGTAAGTTTCTTCTGCAGATTACTTGCTAGTCTTAACATTTGAGTCTCATTGCTAACTAGTATGACTCTGTTGTGAAAACCAAATGTGCGATGCGTGTGCGAGAAGTCCGGTCAGACCGCTCCGCCGATGCAGTGATTGCTCCGGGAGCACGGTGAGTTTAATTTGAATGGACATTACTTGCTAGTCTTAACATTTGAGTGTCATAATGCTAACGAGACATTGGAAATGATCTTTGGTGCAGCTTAACTCCGTAAACGCATCGCACGATCCTTCTCCGACTACTGCACGAGCCAGCCCGCTCCTACACCTCCCCGATCACGGTAAGTTTCTCTAGACTTAGACTTAGCTTTATTTCCTCCAATATGCTTACCATAATGACCTAGAGTTAGCTTCTTTTCCTTCAAAATGACTTAATAAGCTTACTTATGTCAAAAATTGCATAATTAGCTTAGTTAGCTCATAAACGATCCATTTTACCTAAGTTAGCTCTAAAATGACTCATTTTACCTTAGTTAGCTTACAAGTGATCCAATTTATCCAAGTTAGCTCTAAAATGACCCATTTTACGTAGATTAGCTCCTAAATGATCCATTTTACCTATGTTAGCTTTAAAATGACCCATTTCACCTAGGTTAGCTCCAAAATTACCCATTTCACCTAGGTTAGCTCCAAAATGACCCATTTCACCTAAGTTAGCTCAAAACGATCCATTTCACCTTAGTTAGCTCAAAAACGTGGCATTTCACCTTAGTTATCTCATAAACGACCCATTTCAACAAAGTTAGCTCCAAAATGATCCATTTCACCTAGGTTAGCTCATAAATGATGCATTTGACCTAGGTTAGCTCATAAACGACCCATTTGACCTAGGTTAGCTCATAAACAACCTATTTCACCTAGGTTAGCTCATAAACGACCCATTTCACCTAGGTTAGCTCATAAACGACCTATTTCACCTAGGTTAGCTCAGAAACGACCCATTTCACCTAGGTTAGCTCATAAACGACCCATTTCACCTAGGTTAGCTCATAAACTACCCATTTCACCTAGGTTAGCTCATAAACGACCTATTTCACCTAGGTTAGCTCATAAACGACTCATTTCACCTAGGTTAGCTCATAAACGATCCATTTCACCTAACTTAGCTCATAAACGATCCATTTCACCTAAGTTAGCTCATAAACGATCCATTTCAACTAATTTAGCTCATAAATGATCCAGATCACCTAAGTTAGCTAATAAATGGCATATACTTCTTCTTCTAGTCTTCTTCTTCTTCTTCTATTCTTTTTCTAACTTTCTTATTTGTCATTTTGCAGGTTTCATTCACTTCACGGAAGCTTGACATCCTATGATGGATTGCTTGTTTTTTCCTTTGATGCACTTCTTGTATTCTTCTCGCTTGCTATGATGAAACTAGATTGCTATGATGAAACTTTGCATATTGTAATATGTATGGATTGATGGGACTATGTGCAACCTACTATGTATGTATGGATGGATATATATGTGATGGATATTTATTATGTTGGATATATATGTGCTGGATATTTATGTGATGGATATATATGTGCTATGATATATTTGCTGTGATAATTGTTGGATATAAGAAAAACAGAATAAAAAAGAGGCACTACAGGCTCTTTGCCGTCCGCGACAGACGGCAAAGACCCCTTTGCCGTCGGTGGCAGACGGCAAAGGGGACACGTGGCAACCACCTGTGCTTCCTCAGAGATGAGCCATTTGGCAAATTTGCCTACCGTGGCGGACGACAAAGTTAAGCTGATGGCAAAGACTTTGCCTTTGCCGTCCGCCGTGGCTGACGGCAAAACACGATGGCGCCGACGCATTCTTGACGTCAAGCTGGCGGACGGCAAAGAGGCGCTCAAATTTGCCGTCCATTGGCCGACGGCAAAAGGCCGCCGTTAACCGCTTAACGGACTAACGCTGGCGGACGTCCGATTTTGCCGTCCTCCTCTTTGTCGTCCGCGGCTGTAACAAAGCACTCTTTGCCGTCCGCCATAAAAAGCAGACGGCAAAGGGCCTGTTTGCCGACCCTGTCTTTTGCCGTCACTGTTGTTGCCCGCCGACGGCAAAGCTCTTTGCCGTCCGCCATCCCTGGCTTTGCCGTCCGCTGTGGCAGATGGCAAAGTAGCTGATTCCTGTAGTGATCTGGGGCGCACCGGTTGGGAGGCTGACCTGTGGGCCTACTAAGTTGGCGTGTACGCAGGGCTTGTCAACTTAGTCAACAAACGATTCTAGCAGCAGTAACCGTTGGATTTGAATCGAACGGTCCTGCTGCTTCTTCAATCGCTGCTCTTCTTGCACCAGCCGCCCAAACCAGCGCCGGGAGACCGCCTGCTCCTGCCTCCAAAGGGGTCAGGCTGCCGTTGAGGCCTCATCGCCCCCTACTACTCCCACCGCTAGCCAGGCCCTACGGCGACGACAACCTCACACTGCAGCCGAACCAGTGAACCCTCGTACTCCTCTCCGCGTGGGCATCCACTGCCGCGTCTTCCCCGGCTCCGCGTCGTCCCCTTCCTAGGCCTCGCCGTCGTCCACCACCTTGGTGCTCTCAGCGTGGCGTGGTCAACGTGGTCAACGACATTCCATCGGAAGAGTACTGTACGTGGAGAGGCTGACAGCTGGGTCCACGGCCACAACCCAGTTTTTTTGTGATTTTCCAAGTAAGTCGCCTTCATTCGGCTGGCCGAGAAAATGGCCCATCAGTAATGAGAAATGGTACATTTTTAAAACACATCAAACCGGCAATTAATTTCAAATATCTTTTTTTATTTCAAGATTTTAAATAGCATTAATTTTTATGCGTGGAGAATTTGTTGGATTTTATATTGATATACATTTATTTTTAAAATCAGTTTGAATGTGAGTTGAAATTTCAGGATTAAAAATAGTTCGGACCGTATCGAAATATGCTAAATTTCGTATAATTTTTTAATCGTGGCCACAATATGGGCTGTAATGCTAACAAAAAGAATATGGGCTCCAAAAAAAACCTTAATAATTAGCAAATGGCTTTAAATTATTAGAAATAATGGCAGATGGGTTGTATGCTGTTTTCCACAGATTTGAGGCTTTCCTAAAAAAAGGTTGGCGCTTTAAGCAATGATCGTTGGATGGCCATCCAACGGCCGTCGTGCTTCTTCAATCTCTGCTCTTCCTGCTCCAGCCGCTCAAACAAGCACCGGTGGGACTGCCTGCTCCCTCCTTCCGACGGCCGGTTCTGCTGTCGCGTAGGCCTCACTGCCCCCACCGTACTCCCATCGCTGGCCTAGCCATCCCTCTACTCACCCACACCTGCTGTTATTCTCCAGCGACGGCAGACGAACCAGTAAACCCTCGTACAGTCTTACTCCCCTCCGTGTGGGAAACAACTGCCGAGTCTTCCCTGCCTCCGTGCCGTTCCCTTCCTAGGCCTCACCATCGTCCACCGCCCTGGTGCTCTCGGCACGGTCTGGTCAACATGGTCAACAACCGACATGCATCTGAAGTGGACTGTATGTGGAGAGGCCGACAGCTGGGTCCATGGCCGCACGCAAGGAAATGCCTCCTTATTACGCGCAAAATAATGATTCCTCCACCTGACATCAGGGACCCACCGAAAGGGCCTCTATATTTTGTGAAAAGACATTACCGCCGCTGACAGCTTGGACCCACCAGCTATATCTTCGCACGCAAGGAAGTGCCTCCTTATTATGCAGAAAAAAAATGAATACTCCCCCTGTTAGCTGGGACCCAGTATAGTGGCAGGCTGACTTGTGGGCCTACTAAGTTGACAGGGACGGAGGGCTTTGTCAACTTAGTCAATATGCACGATTCTAGCTCCAGTGATCGTACGATGTCCATCCAACGACCGTAGTGCTTCTTCAACCTCTGGTCTTCTTGCTCCAGCCGCCCAAACTAGTGCCGATCGTGCCTCGTGCTCCTGCCTCCCGTGGTCGGCTGCGATGTGGCGGAGGCCTCAACGCCCCCTACTACTCCCATCGCTGGCCAGGCCATCCCTCTACTCACCCACACCCCCTGTTATTCTGCGGCGACGGTAGCCTCACACTGCAGTGAACCAGTGAACCCTCGTACTCCTCTACGCGTGGGAATCCACTGTTGCGTCTTCCCAGGCTCCGCGTTGTCCCCTTCCTAGGCCTCTCCGTCATCCACCGTCCTGGTGCTCTCGGCGCGGCGTGGTCAACGTGGTCAAGGAACGGCTTCCATCGGACGTGGACTGTACGTGGAGAGGCTGACAGCTGGGTCCATGGCCGCAGCAAGGAAGTGCCTCCTTATTACGTGCAAAATAATTATTCCTCCACCTGACAGCGGGGACCCACCGGACGGGCCACCGTATTTCGTGAAAAAATGTTTCCCCCTGACTGCTGGGACCCACCAGCTACATCTTCGCACGCAAGGAAGTGCCTGACAGTCGGGACTCACCTGGTCGAAGTGTACGTAGCGTTGTCATTCTGGTCGCGAACGTGTACGTACATATATACTGGTGGATTTAGAGGCGCACACGTGTCATAGTAGAGGCGCGCACGTAGGATGAACACGTACGTACAGCGGCCAGGGTGCAAGAAAGAAAATACGGCCACGTATGTGTACATACGGGCGGGGTCTCGAACGCCTACTCGAGCGTACGTACGGCGAGGGCTCATTGACATGGCTCGGTCGGAACGGAGAAACAGCGTCGTCGTCGTGTTCATGGGGAGGCAACAGTATGCGTCGTGTTCATGGGGAGGCAACGGAATGCGGCGTGTTCATCGGGAGGCAACGGAATGCGTCGTGTTCATCGGGAGGCAACGGAACGCGTGGGAGCCAACCGGCTGGGCCGGAACGGAATGCGTGGTCGTGTTCATTGAGAGGGCTTGGACGGAACAGTCGATGGAAATGAGGCCTGGCGTACCGCAGAACGGAGGAAACGAGCCTCCTACGGTCGAAACGGGGGTCCTGTTGATCGTGAGGGGTGTGGCTTACCGCAAAACGGAGGAAACAGACCTCCTACGGTCGAAACGGGGGTCCTGTTGATCGGGAGGGGTGTGGCGTACCGCAAAACGGATGAAACGGACCTCCTACGGTCAAACGGGAGTCCTGTTCATCGGGAGGTGTGGCGCATCGCAAAACGGGACTCCACGGGATCTGTTCATCTCCACCGTCGACCTCCTCCAGCCTCCACGGGCTACCGTCGACCTCCTCCAGCCTCCACGGGCTCCTGTTCATCCAGCCTCCACCGCCGCTTCTCCACCGGCCATCGCTCAACCACCCTCCACGAGCACCTCTCCACCGTCTCATCGCTCATCCAGCCCTCCACACCACGGGGTCTGTTCAACCACCCCTCCACGGGCACCCCTCCACCGTCTTCATCGCTCATCCAGCCCTCCACACCACGGGGTCCTGTTCATCCAGAGGCAACGCCACCGCTCCGCTCATCCACCCCCGCAATGCTCACTGTTCATCCTGCAGGTAGCATCGATCGGCTTCAGCTTAGCAGCAGAGCGAAGTAATCGCCGATCGGGTTCGATTAACAGCCATCGATCGATTGCTCGGGTTCAAGAACGTAAGCCTGCGGTGCAATCGCTGGTGTTCGATTAGAGCCAATGCCTCGCACACACGCAGCAGCGTCACGAGAGAACGCAGCATCGATCGCCCCCGACCTCCCACCGTAACCGGAACTCCCGAAATTTTCCTCCCCTCACTTCTACCACGGTTTTTCCGTCATGGACGGCCCAAAGAATGTCATGCAGCTGCGTCTCCGGCCCGCCCAGGACGAAAAGCCCATTTTCTGTCATGATTTTTTGTCATAGAAGTAGGAGCCCACCACATCTATGATGATACCAGGTTTTGTCACAATTATCTTCATATAAGTGTCATATGTATGACTGAAAAAAATTTCGTTCGGCGCAAAATGTCACGGATGTGTCTTTTTTTTGTAGTGGTCGCTTCCCAAAAACCTATTCGCCTCTCTTCCGTACAGGAACCGGAGAGACGGGGTTTCAGAGACCTGCTCTCCCGTTGACCGTGTACGCGGCGGATGGGATGGAGTCACCGGCGGCAGCAGTAGCAAAGGAACGACATGGGCGGTTTGCGTGTGGGAGCAGATGTGATCTGTTCGTGGCGGCTAGGGTTAGGAGACAACACACACTTATATAGGCGCAACCGCGTGGAGAGACGTGGGCTCTGTCACATCCCTAGTTCTGGTATGTGACGCCCTCGATTTAATCGTACACTAATCATACACGCAAATGTGTACGATCAAGATCAAGGACTCATGGGAAGATATCACAACACAACTCTAGACACAAATTAAAATAATACAAGCTTTATATTACAAGCCAGGGCCTCGAGGGCTCGAATATATAAGCTCGAATACACAAGAGTCATTGAAGCAACAATATCTGAGTACAGACATGAGTTAGACAAGTTTGCCTTAAGAAGGCTAGCACAAAAGCAACAACGATCGAAAAGGCAAGGCCTCCTGCACAGGAGCCTCCTAACTACTCACAGTGGTCGGCGGCCTCCATGTAGTAGTAGGCATCGACGGTGGCATCTGGCTCCGACATCTGGTTGCATCAACCGGAAAGAAGAAGAAAGGGGAAAGGGGGAGCAAAGCAACCATGAGTACTCATCCAAAGTACTCGCAAGCAAGGATCTACACTACATATGCAACATTATCAAAGGAAGGTTGTATATGTGGACTAAACTGCTTGAAATGCGAGAATAGAGAGAAGGCCTAGTCCTATCGAAGACTAGCGTCTTCTCGAACCCACCATCTTGCAGCAACAGGAAGGAGTAGAGTAGCATAAAGTAAAGTAGTAGAAGTGTTATCAACCTCGGCGGAGATCCTTTCTCGACTCCCTGCGAAAGAAATCCCAGAGCCATACTATCCAGTTATCATCACAATTCATTACTCATCACCATCCAATTCTCATCACAAGTATCCAGTTCTAGTTGTATCGATCGGGATACAACTCCAAGTGTCCGTTACCGTAGGACAGGCTATCGATATATGTTTTCTTCCCTGCAGGGGTGCACCAACTTACCCACCATGCTCGCTTAACTCCGGCCGGACACACTTTCCAGGGTGATGCCCGGCCTCGGCCAAACAATACGCCGCAACCCGACCTAGGCTTAATAGAGAGGCCAGCACGCCGGACTAAACCTATGCCCCCAGGGGTCATGGGACATCTCACCGGGAAATCCTGCACGTTGCTAGGGCGGCCGGTGAGCAGACCTATCTACCTCCCTAAATAGGCAGGAGATTACCAGTCCAAACCGGTAGCGCCGCTCGATCGGCCAGCGTCTATTAAGCTTCGGCTGATGTATACGACGCAGAACGCCCATACTATGCCCACGTGATGGTTAGTTCTATCAGGCCAGAGGCCCCTCGGATCAAATATCCAAATCGTAGTGGATTAGGGACGCGCGGTAACAAGCAGAGACTCACGAAAGATGTGACCCTGTTGCTCCGTCTCGAGGACTTGCGGCAAGGGCTAGGAATGCCCGGCCACGCCTCGTAATTATCTCGCGGGCACCCTCCGTGGTCAACCCGACTCCACATCACTCGCAATTAAGCTCGCTGGTACCCCTCGTGGTCGACCCGTCTTTCCAAGTAACGATGGTAAAGTCCAAGTATCCGTGTGTCCAAACATTAAGGGAAAACCCGAAGAATCTACCACGGTGAATTCCACTCTATGTAATCATCAAGTTGAACGTTAGATTATCCACCCTCGAGGTTCTATCTTGAGGGGTTACCTGACGAGCCGTATCGGAAGTGGTTAAGGAGGAAATCACCCTCGATGACCACGACCAGATAGCTACTCTACAGGTTAACATCAGAAGTGCTGTAGAGGTCTCACCCTCGGCACTCAATAGTAACACTGCAGAGTCGAGCAACGAAGGGGCGTGATGTGCCGTGAGGTGTCGGGTCCTGGTCTTCGAGCCCGTTGATCGGGTCTTCTGATAATCCAGTGGGGCAGTCGAGTCAAGTGGGGGGGTCACTGATGGGTCTCTAACCAACCTATACTAAGCAGTTTAGGATAAGCAGGTAGGTAACAATAGCAGGTGACAATAAACAGGCTATGCAGCAGAATAGGAGCAAACAATAACAGTAGCAAAATCTAATGCAAGCATGAGAGAATGGAATGGACGATATCGGGATGATCGAAGGGGGGGCTTGCCTGGTTGCTCAGACAAGAAGGAGGGGTCGTCGTCGACGTAGTTGATCACAGCGGCATCAGCGGCGGTCTCGGGGTCTATCGGAGAGAAGAGGCGGAAGAAACAGTAAATATAGGCAAACATATGCACAACATGATTACAAGCGGGGCTAGAGGTATTCTAACGCAGTGCTAGGCTTTACTGGTGATGGGAGAAACATCCGGGAAAGTTTTCCCGGTCCCGGACGTCTATCAGACAGATGAACCAGAGGGGGAAGGTTGCATGTTTGCTATGCTAGGGACGTGTGACAGACGAACGGAGGGCGTATCCGGATTCGTCTCGTCATTCTGAGCAACTTTCATTTAGAAAACATTTTTCATCTGAGCTATGGTTTATTTTCTATTCTTTTCCAAAGTTTTATTTATATATAGGAATTAATTTTAATCCAAAAACAAATGCGAAATTGCTAAGTGCACACAGCACCGTGTACACAAAAGTGTACACAGGTTGACAAGTGGGTCCAGGAGGGGCTGAGTCAGCAGCCCAGTCAGCAGTCAACAGTTGACTGTTGACTAGTCAAACTGACTGGTGGGGCCATGTGTAAGTGACACATACTTTAATAGTTTTTTTATTAAAATAAGTTATTGCCTCAGATTAAGTTAGTGGCCTTGGGCCCACGGGCGATGTGGTTAGGGAGTGGGTTAGTGTCGAGGGGGGGTTATCCCCACTAACGAACAGGGCAGCCCAGTGCAGAGGCGGTGGCTTCGCCGGGCTGGGCTCATGGGCACAAGGCGCCGGCAGCCACGGCGCGCCGGGCCGGACTAAGCGGTAGGGCTAGCCGAGGGCGGCAAGGGCGAGGCCATGGCCATCAGCCGCCGGCCGGAGTAGGAGGAGGGTGCGCCGCCTCCCGTGACTTGACCACGGCTCGCAGCTGTGGGGTGGTTGTGGTGGCAGTGGCGGTGTACAGGGAGGAGAAGCGGCGAAGGGGCAAGGCGGGCGAGCTGGAGTGGCTGTGGCGAGCGAGGCAAGGCGCGGCAGGCGGGCGCCTGGGCGTGATTAGTCGTGGCGGAGGCCGGTGATCATGCTGTGGAGTGCGAGTAAGCGCAACTCTGGCGGGGAAGGTCGGGCGGTGGCCTACGTCGACGGAAACTATGGGGAAAGGCGGGGGATCAGCGCTGCTCACCGAGAGGAGGTCGGTGGTGAGCTCGTACGAGGCCGGGGTGGATGGGGTGATGCGGATCAATGGCGAGGCCACGGCGATGTACAAGATGAAGATGGTGGCGATGGCGAGTGTACGAGCCTTCCCCGCTCGATTCGGTCCTCGGGATGGACGAAGAGGACCGTGGAGGTCCTTACAGGCGTCTTCTCGCGCTGGGAGCACGGTGGTCGCGGCCATGGCGACGGCAGCGGCGGTTTCACGCGGGGAGAAGAGAGAGAGAGAGCGAGGGAAAGGGGGAAGTGGGGGGCTAGGGTTCGTCCATGGGCAGAGGGGAATCGGGTGCCATCCTTATCCTCGTGGGGGAGACAGTGGATGCTCGGCACGCGGCTATCTGAGCAATGGACGAGTGTTGTTCGTCTAGCACGCCCTTGTGACCAGAGATAGGAGAAGGTGCTGGGGTGGGCTGGGCCTGTGTTGTGCACATTGGGCCTAAGTGCACAGTGATCCAGCTCATCTTTTTTATTATCTTTCTGCTCTCAACTGTTAGGCACTGTTTCACATTTTAATTAAATTCAAAAGAATTTTGTTGCACATGAAACTTATCACATAAATACCTTGCAATGCTTTGGGATCTAACCACAAAGTATAGGGGCATTTTGTAGCGTACAATTAATCCTTTATTTTGAAAGGACCAATTTATTTGATGTTGGAACACTTATAAAATTCCTAGGGATTTATCTGTGAGTCAAATGAAGTTAGTTCCACAAGAAAATGATCTGGGGTATTTATAGAACTATTCGGACATTTTATTTTTATAGTTCGAGGGAAAATAATTTGACTTGTCTTTTAAAAAAATGAATTTAAGGTCGGTTTGGAACAAAGGGAAGATTAGCAAAAATTAATTATGATGATGTGGCACCATTAACAGGAGTTTACTATAGCGTGACACCCGGGGTGTTACAAATCTCCTCCACTACAAGAAATCTCGTCCCGAGATTTAAGGGGGGAAGTAAAGAGTAACTTCGGGAGAACTGGCCCTTATAGGGTTAATTATCCGTGAAGAAACCAGGAATGTGGCGAAGTATCTCTCGAGTTGAAACTTTAGAAAACATCGAGAGCAAAATATGAAGGTACAATAGGAAGTTTCAAACGAATGGACAAATGATCGATACCGAGCAGTGTGAGAAGGGGGTTGAGCATCGAATATATCATCTCTCGGACGGTGGCTCGTGACAACACACAAAGCCAATCTGTAGGAATAACTTTGGAAGCAGGGATGTACAGGAGAGTCAAGGTTCGATCATGTGGAACTGTGGGTTATGGGCCCACCATATGGGTTAAAAGTAGGAAGGGTGCTGACATCTTGCATGGCCATGATAGCGAGGCATGTCAAAGAATAGCATGTCTGTTATGTTGGCAACAACGTTGGTACCAAGGGCGAGGGACGAAGAGAACCATTTTCCTGCTCGTTGAACGAGGCGGACCTATAGGCAAGGTTCTCGTCCATCGGTGGTTACCGGAATGTCATCAGCAATAGTAACAGGGTCTTACCGATAGAGTTGTACACCGAGGCGTTTACATAAGCAGGGAATTATTACTTCTTGTATCATATAGATCACAAGAAGGGTTAAACATACCAATGGAAAGGAAAATGTATTTACACATAAGAGTTGGGAGTATATCCTTCCCAAGGAAAAGCGGAGCAGGATATACATGATAGGACAACAAGTTCAAAAGCATTTAGATAATGGGGAGAGGGAAGAATCATTATATTACCCATACAGCGGTGTTAGGGTAACTGATCAAGAAACATTTAGCATTGTGCTTTCAATGTTCTGGTTGATGTTTGAGTACCACCGTGATGCTTCAAGATAGCATCGATATGGTCAACAGGTAAAGGTCGGACTTCGGAAACACAAAAGGATTCATCCGGAACAACTTATAAAATAAGTCATATAATTTCAGCAAGGAAAATATGAGGAGGTGGCCGAGGATTCAGCAGCAATCCACCGACATGTCAAAAAGGATGTATTTCCAAAATTTATGAATAAGTTTGTGTTGGGGGGGAAGACAAGAATGTTGTCGATGATTACACAAACCAACGACGGGCAAGGATGGTATTTCTCATCACGAATTCGATTGATATCCTGGAAGAGCTCAGATTGTTGATGACGATCATGACACAATTGTCGAGAGATTTCATGAAGAAGTAATCGATCGGCGATGACATCAAGTCAAAGGAATGATGAAGCGAAATATTATTGGAACCAAGAGTACGTCACAAACTCGAAATCAAGCTTGCTGTCCAAGGCGGAATGATAAGATGAGGAAGATCGACGTAAGCTTCGCTCATCGTTGAAAAGTTGTGCTCCAGGAATAAGGATCAGGTAGCACAGTTAAAATTAGCACGATAATGATATACCCGATCAGGCTGGGAATGACTTGAGGGATTATTTAACTCGTAAGCAACGAAAATCACTTAGAGTTATTGATTCAGAGTGCGGGATCTATTCACTCATCGGTGTTCTTGAGTGAATAATAAATCAGAACCAGGGAAATATGAAACCGGTGAGAAGCAATACTAGATGAAGACTCATAGGAAGCAACACGGTCTTTTGATATCCTTGAGATCTTTGGAGGGTAATAACGAAGGAAGATCAAAAGAGAGGTTGCGGAGATGTATTGATCTGCAGAAGGTGAGTACTTTGACTTGTCCGAGAAATGGGATCAAAGGGGAACACTCATGGTCAGAACCACGGTTGCAAAGGATCAAATCCCAAATATAAGATGATCTTATACCATGGGGATAATTAATTTTAAGAGAAGCTTCCATGATAAGATCTACATCGGGTCCATGGGCATGAACACAAAGTTCAAGGTCGACTCCCACTTCTTCAATGCATATCATTTTATTTACTTCTCACTTTCGATGAAGTTGTAGTGTTGAAATATTATCTGGCTAAACACCAGAAGAGTAAGACTCGTTAAAACTCTCGGGTTCAAACGGATTATGGGAAGCATAGGTTCAACCCATAGGGGAATCTTAGGAACCTATTCCACAAACTTCGAAGTAAACAACACAAGCTTGAAAGCGAGCATGGTTGACAAAAGGAGAGGATACAATTACCAAAGGCATTATGTATCTGGGAAAGAACTTCACAAGGTTCTTTGAATATGAAGGACATTGTCGGATAAAATCCAATAAAGGATCTGGCGGTCCACATAGGATCTGATGTGAGTATCAGTACTCAACTAGAAGAAGAAATAATGCAAAGGCATCGGATTATAGATATAACTGGATAACTTCAAAGCTTGAATACAAAGGAATTACGATTTTCAAATCAGAAGATCTGAAGCAGAGGCTCTGATCAAAAGATGAGTAAGTTGAGTAGCCTTAGGGATACAATCGACAACAATTTGATTGGTCGATAAACAGCTCTTGGTCAAATGACTTCCAAGCCGGAAGGATGAATCCTATGATCCGACTGAGGATTGCGAGCATCCGCAACATATTGAATCAACGGGCTCAAAAGGATAGTGACAAAGGATGCCAATAAGATTACTAGACTTATGGGATTATCCATAATGCAAGGAGGCAAGAAGAATCAAGAGTAATAGGCTGCAGAGGATTTTTGAAAGATCAGATAGCATTTTCATGTATTTTGGAAAGCATATGATCAACTGGGGATGAACGAACCCCGGTTAAGTGAATTATCCGCAGTTCAAAAAGAAGCTGCAAAGCAGAAGGCACAAAGGATTCTCGAAACAACGGAGAGTACTAGTGGTATCTTGTAATAACAGGAGCAACTAGGGATGAAGGTACAAGCGGCAAGGATGTTATTCAGGGGGATTATCGGTGGTCAGGAACTGCAAGGCAGTTGGCACAGGGCCTCGAGAAACATCGAGCAGTATCCGCAGACTCTTCTGGCGAAGCAAGCGATCATTGATAATGCCAGGGCTCTCCAGGAGGAAGTGGGTACGAGAACCTAATGTCAGAGTTAGTAAAATATTTAACCCGGATAGAGGAGAGATCAGAGTCCCAGAGTATAGACGAGGAATAAAATATCCTAATACCACCCAATGGCGACGTGGGCCTGTAAGCCACACAGCCAATTTAGTAAAACAGTTTTGGATGACTAGACTCAACTTCGGCCAAGGAGTCAGAAAGGGGGATACCTATAGGCAGTCGGCTCTGATACCAACTTGTGACGCCCTCGATTTAATCGTACACTAATCATACATGCAAATGTGTACGATCAAGATCAAGGACTCACGGGAAGATATGACAACACAACTCTAGACACAAATTAAAATAATACAAGCTTTATATTATAAGCCAGGGGCCTCGAGGGCTCGAATATATAAGCTCGAATACACAAGAGTCAGCGGAAGCAACAATATCTGAGTACAGACATGAGTTAGACAAGTTTGCCTTAAGAAGGCTAGCACAAAAGCAACATCGATCAAAAAGGCAAGGCCTCCTGCCTGGGAGCCTCCTAACTACTCCTGGTCGTCGGCGGCCTCCATGTAGTAGTAGACATCGGCGGTGGCATCTGGCTCATGGGCTCCGACATCTGGTTGCATCAACCGGAAAGAAGAAGAAAGGGGGAAAGGGGGAGCAAAGCAACCGTGAGTACTCATCCAAAGTACTCGCAAGCAAGGATCTACACTACATATGCAACATTATCAAAGGAAGGTTGTATATGTGGACTAGGCTGCAGAAATGCCAGAATATAGAGAAGGCCTAGTCCTATCAAAGACTAGCATCTTCTCGAACCCACCATCTTGTAGCAACAGGAAGGAGTAGAGTAGCATAAAGTAAAGTAGTAGAAGTGTTATCAACCTCGGCCAGAGATCCTTTCTCGACTCCCTGTGAGAAAGAAATCCCAGAGCCATACTATCCAGTTATCATCATAGTTCATTACTCATCACCATCCAATTCTCATCACAAGTATTCAGTTCTAGTTGTATCGATCGGGATACAACTCCAAGTGTCCGTTACCGTAGGACAGGCTATCGATAGATGTTTTCTTCCCTGTAGGGGTGCACCAACTTACCCACCACGCTCGCTTAACTCCGGCCGGACACACTTTCCAGGGTCATGCCCGGCCTTGGCCAAACAATACGCCGCAACCCGACCTAGGCTTAATAGAGAAGCCAGCACGCCGGACTAAACCTATGCCCCCAGGTGTCATGGGCCATCTCCCCGGGAACTCCTGCATGTTGCGAGGGCGGCCGGTGAGCAGACCTAGCTACCTCCCTAAAAAGGCAGGAGCTTACCAGTCCAACTCGGCGCGCGCCGCTCATTCGCTGACGTCTATTAAGCTTCGGCTGATGTATACGACGCATAACGCCCATAGTATGCCCACGTGATGGTTAGTGCTATCAGGCCACAGGCACCTCGGATCAAATATCCAAATCGTAGTGGATTAGGAACGCGCGGTAACAAGCAGAGACTCACGAAAGATGTGTCCCCGTTGCCCCGTCTCGAGGACTTGCGGCAAGGGCTAGGAATGCCCGGCCACGCCTCGTAATTATCTCGCGGGCACCCTCCAGGTCAACCCGACTCCACATCACTCGCAATTAAGCTCGCGCGGGTACCCCTCAGGGTCGACCCATATTTCCAAGTAACAGTGGTAAAGTACAAGTATCCGTGTGTCCAAACATCAAGGGGAAAACCCAAGGAATCACCCCCGGTGAATTCCAGTCGATGTAATCATCAAGGTGAATGTAAGAGGATCCACCCTCGAAGTTCACACTTGAGGGGTTGCACGATAGAGCCGTATCGGAAGTGGTTAAGGAGGAAATCACCCTCGATGACCACGACCAGATAGCTACACTACAGGTTAACATCAGAAGTGCTGTAGAGGTCTCACCCTCGGCACTCAATAGTAACACTACAGAGTCGAGCAACGAAGGGGCGTGATGTGACGTGAGGTGTCGGGTCCTGGTCTTCGATCCCGTTGATCGGGTCTTCTGATAATCCAGCGGGGCAGTCGAGTCCAGTGGGGGGTCACTGATGGGTCTCTAACCAACCTATACTAAGCAGTTTAGGATAAGCAGGTAGGTAACAATAGCAGGTTACAATAAACAGGCTATGCAACAGAATAGGAGCAAACAATAACAGTAGCAAAATCTAATGCAAGCATGAGAGAATGGAATGGGCGATATCGGGATGATCAAAGGGGGGGCTTGCCTGGTTGCTCAGACAAGAAGGAGGGGTCGTCGTCGACGTAGTTGATCACAGCGGCATCAGCGGCGGTCTCGGGGTCTACCGGAGAGAAGAGGGGGAAGAAACAGTAAATACAGGCAAACATATGCACAACATGATTACAAGCGGGGCTAGAGGTATTCTAACGCAGTGCTAGGCTTTACTGGCGATGGGAGAAACATACGGGTAAGTTTTCCCGCTCCCGGACGTCTATCAGACAGATGAACCAGAGGGGAAAGGTTGCATGTTTGCTATGCTAGGGACGTGTGACAGACGAACGGAGGGCGTATCCGGATTCGTCTCGTCGTTCTGAGCAACTTTCATGTAGAAAACATTTTCATCTGAGCTACGGTTTATTTTCTATTATTTTCCAAAGTTTTATTTATATATAGGAATTAATTTTAATCCAAAAACAAATGCAAAATTGCTAAGTGCACACAACACCGTGTACACAAAAGTGTACACAGGTTGACAAGTGGGTCCAGGAGGGGCTGAGTCGGCAGCCCAGTCAGCAGTCAATAGTTAACTGTTGACTAGTCAAACTGACTGGTGGGGCCATGTGTAAGTGACACATACTTTAATAGTTTTTTATTAAAATAAGTTATTGCCTCAGATTAAGTTAGTGGCCTTGGGCCCATGGGTCAGTGAGCGGTTAGGGAGTGGGTTAGTGTCTGGGAGGGGGGGTTAGCCCCACTAACTTGACAGGGGGGCCTGTGCAGAGGCGGTGGCCGCCCGGCTGGGCTCCAGCTGCACAAGGCCCCGACAGCCATGGTGCGGCCGGCCGGACTAGCGGTAGGGCTAGCCGAGGGCGGCGAGGGCGAGGCCATGGCCATCAGCCGCCGACCGAGTAGGAGGGGAGGCGGGTGTGACCTCCCATGGACGCTGGCCAATGCCACTGCGCGCTGGGGGTGGCTGTGGTGGCGGGCGGTAGTGGCACGGAGGAGGAGCAGGGCGGCGGGGAGTGCGAGTAGCGCAACTCTGGGTGGAAGGTCGAGGCGGTGGCCTCACGCCGACGGAAACTATGGGGAAAGGCGGGGGATCGGCGCTGCTCACCGAGAGGAGGTCGGTAGTGAGCTCGTACGAGGCCGGGGTGGATGGGGTGATGTGGATCGACGGCGAGGCCGCGGCGATGTACAAGATGAAGATGGTGGCGATGGCGAGTGTACGAGCCTTCCCCGCTCGATTCGGTCCTCGGGATGGACGAAGTGGACCGTGGCGGTCCTTCTGGGCGTCTTCTCGCGGCGCGGGGAGCACGGTGGTCGCGGCCATGGCGACGGCAGCGGCGGTTTCACGCGGGGAGAAGAGAGAGAGAGAGCGAGGGAAAGGGGGAAGTGGGGGGGCTAGGGTTCGTCCATGGGCAGAGGGGAATCGGGTGCCATCCTTATCCTCGCGGGGGAGACAGCGGATGCTCGACACGCGGCCATCTGAGCAATGGACGAGTGTTGTTAAATCCAAGACGCCTCTTGTGAACAGAGATACGAGAAGGTGCTTTGGGGTGGGCTGGGCCTGTGTTGTGCACGTTGGGCCTAAGTGCACAAAGTGATCCAGCTCATCTTTTTATTATCTTCGCTCTCTCAAGCTGACCAAGCCTTTGTTTCACATTTTAATTAAATTCAAAAGAATTTTGTTGCACATGAAACTTATCACATAAATACCTTGCAATGCTTTGGGATCTAACCACAAAGTATACGGGCATTTTGTAGTGTACAATTAATCCTTTATTTTTGAAAGGACCAATTTATTTGATGTTGGGACACTTATAAAATTCATAGGGATTTATCTGTGAGTCAAATGAAGTTAGTTCCACAAGAAAATGATCTGGGGTATTTATAGAACTATTCGGACATTTTATTTTTATAGTTCGAGGGAAAATAATTTGACTTGTCTTTTAAAAAATGAATTTAAGGTCGGTTTGGAACAAAGGGAAGATTAGCAAAAATTAATTATGATGACGTGGCACCATTAACAGGAGTTTACTATAGCGTGACACCCGGGGTGTTACATGGTATGACGTAGACTAGCTAGTCATGTGTTGCATCATGTTTAATTTTTGAATTTTGAAATGGGGATGACCAAACCCTAGCACCAAATGAATTCAACTAGGTTCAATAAAAATATTTTCAATGAACCCAAATGCCCTTTAGAAAAGTTCATGATTTTTGATAAAGGTGAAAAACCTCTGCCAAAAATGATGCACATATTTCTAGGCCATTCTGGATTTTTGAATTAAATCTTATTGTATTTGACTTTGGGCATTTAAATACTATAAATAATTTAAATGTTCAAATAATGCTGGAACTATTTTTGGGCCACTGAAATAATTCAGCAAGTGTCCATGAATATTTTCAGGATTTTAGAAAATGCCTTGATATTTTTCCTAAGCTCAAAACTACAGCAGAAAACTAGAAAACAGAAACAAAAGTAGAAAGACGGAGAGAGAAAGAAACCCACCTAACTTACCGCAGCCCATTTAGCCGGCCCGCTTCTGTGCAGCCCACCTGCCAATCATCTTCTCCACCGCGCCAAGAGATTGTGGCACGCAGTGCTTGACGACGCTGGCCATCACCGCTACCACGCAAAGACTGCTGGCTGCCTCCTGAGACACGTCGACGACGCGGGCGACTTTGCCTCTGCCGTCTGCATCGCGCCCCCCCACCCGGCACACTTTTCCCTCATCCCAAGGCTTCCCCCCCCCCCCCCCCCGATGCCGAAGCCGCCACGAGCAGGCCACCACAGTTCTCGCAGCCACCGCCGCCGCCTCGCTGAACCACCATATCCGGGAGGTTCCCCGCGTCCCCCTCGACCTCTCTGCTGAAGCACGCGACCGCGGGCGCCCTGAAACGTCGCCCTCGAGCTCGTCACCGCCGCATCTCCTCGCCGGACTTCATCGACGATTCACCACCTACCGGTCCTCCCCGAGCCCGGCCGAGCCTCCCTGGCCGAACCACCGTGAGCCATGCTACCTTTTCCCTCTGTTTCCCTCGTCGGATACGTGCCGTAGCTACCGCTCCCGTTAGCTCCCGAGCTCGCCGCCGTCGGCCATGACGCCGCCGCGACCACAACTGCTGTCGCCCGCGTCCGAGCCCGTTAACATGCTCAGAAGCTCCCAAAGAAGCCAAATCCATCACCCGCACCTCCTACTGCGGCAATCGCAGCCCCTCCAGTTAACCCGTGCTCCGGCCGCCGCCCAAGTGGTCGCGGCCGTCGACCCCGGCCTCCCAGCGCCCAGCTGCGTGCACCCCTGGATGGGGGCGAGCGAGGGCTTTCCCCTGGTGCCCTCAGCGCAGCACGCCATAGCCTCTAGCGCCACTTCGGCGAGCTGCGCCGTGTCTGTGTGTCGCCGGCGACTAACCCCGGCGGCTGCCGACGTGGCCGTCATTAGATTTGGCGCCAATCATGATTAGTTAGTGCCCTGAGCAGCTGATATGTGGGTCCCACAGGTCATATTTGACCTTGACCGGCCCTGTTGACCAGCTGACGTCAGCATGACCTAGTGCTGACGCAGTAAACGTTTCTGGAATTAATTTAAATCAGAAAAGGTTTTGAAATTCAGAAAATAGTCTAAACTTCTAAAAATCATAGAAATTCAACCGTAACTCCAAATGAAATAAATTATATATGAAAAATGATCAGAAAAATCCAAACTATCCATCTGTACCATTTTCATGCATGATAGAGCAACTTAGGGCTGCTGTTTAGGCCAAATCATATAAATGGCATTTAAAGCTTCACATATGAAGTTTGAATTTGAACCTAGGGTTCAAACCAACTTCATTTAACTTGTTGCTACTTGCATTAGCTCAAATTACAGCATATTGCCATGTCACACTCATGCATCATATTGTTGCATTGCATTAATTGTGTTCCTTCTCTGTTGCCGGTGTTTGTCCCCTCTCAGTAGACAACGTACCGACGATGAGTTCGATGACACCGATGAAGAACTATATTATCTTCAGAAGTGCCAGGCAAGCAAAACCCCCTTGTTCATTCCGATACAATCCCACTCTCTCGCTCCTGCTCTCTTTTACTACATTAGGACAACAACGATTCAACTGTTACATGTTGCGGTAGTTGAACCCCTTTCCTCTGCATGACCTGTCATTGCCACAGTAAATAGATGAAACCCACTAGCATGAGTAGGAGTTGTTTGAGCCCTGATGTGCCTACTTATACATGCTTGTTTGTCATGCCTGCTATTGCTTAGGGTTGAGTCAGGTCTGATTCATCGGGGATGAATCGGAGGTGTGTGAACATGTCCTACTGTTGAGAGCTAAGTGTGTGAACACGATTTGGTAAAGGTAGCGGTGAGAGGCCATGTAGGAGTACATGGTGGGTTGTCTCATTGAAACCGCCCTCGGGAACTGAGTTCTGTGTTTGTGATCCATGAACAGTTACTACCACACATTGGGTTCCGATAACTCGACCCCTCTCGACTTATTAATCAACATGATCTCTGTCCACGAGTTGCAACTAGTTTCTGGTGTTTGTAGGTAGTGTTAGTAGTCTACCAAGTGGCACCCGGTACAGGTGGGCTTGGGACAGACTAGGCACCGTGGCACGGTGTACCAAGCGTAGAACCACCTGGCCGAGGTGGGCTTGGGAACCCCGCACACATCGTTTGGGGCCGTGAGCGACACTCGCCGGATCTCCTTGCGGATGGAACCCGAATAGGCGATAAACCTGGACTAGAGACTTGTGTGGTTAGTCAGGTCGTGGCCGACTCTCGCCAAAGCTTTCGCTTGAAGGTTGCCGAGATACACGAGGTGTACATGGCGAAGTGGCGAGAGCGTGTGTGAAGAAGTACACCCCGCAGGGTTAATATGATCTATTCGAATAGCCGTGTCCGCGGTAAAGGACTTCTGGGTTGCCTATAACAGTTCATAGACAAGTGAAAGTGGATACTCTAAAATGCGCAAAAGATAGCGTGAGTGCTATGGATGGCGTTCTCGTAGGGAGACGGAACGGATCCATAGTGGTGTATTGATATGGTGAATATGTGGACTCGCAGCGCCACCTCAAAAGAGTTAATTGCGGTCGTAGTTTAGGATAGCCACCGAGTCAAAGCTGGCTTGCTGCAGTCAAACTCCACCACCCCCTTTGTTGATAATGATGCATGTGTAGTTAGTTCTGAAGTAAGTCTTGCTGAGTACAATTGTACTCACGTTTGCTTACTTTATGTTTTGCAGAGAGACTTCAGTCTCGCTAGTAGTTCCGCGTGGACTTCGACGTTTAGCTTGTTACCTCAGCTACGATCTTGTGCCCTCGGCAGATCTCGGTAGATAGTCAGGCTTCTAAGCCTTTTTCATTTATAGTTGTCTGTACTCAGACATGTTAAGCTTCTGCTTGTGCTTTGACTTGTATGCTCTGAATGTTGGGTCGTGAGACCCATGTTTGTAATATCTCGCTCCTCGGAGCCTAATTAATAAATATTTGAGTCGTAGAGTTATGTTGTGATGCCATGTTGTATTTACACATATTGAGCATATTGTGTGTATGTTTAAAATGCTTTGTATGTGTGGGATCCGACAATCTAGTTGTTTATCCTTGGCAGCCTCTCTTATGGGGAAATGTAGTCTAGTGCTTCCTGAGCGATAGTAGTCCGCTACAGCCCGGTTCACCGGAGTCCTGCTAGCCCGGCCCGGGTTCTCTGTCATATGGATGCTAGCGAGACTATCATATACGTGAGCCAAAAGGCGCAAACGGTCCTGGACCATGGTAAGGCGACACCCGTAGGAATACCGTGCGTGAGGCCACAAAGTGATATGAGGTGTTACCGGCTAGATCGATGTGACTTGGAATCGGGGTCCTGACAGGCTCGACCCACGTTCGAGTCTGTGACAGCCCACGATCCGACGTCTCAGATCGTGGCACAGCTGTCCGAAACTCTCCGTTACTGACTGGCAAAGATACGCGCGTATGTGTGAGCTCGGCTCGGCTCATTCCCGCAAGCTGCGGCGCGTCGTGCCGAGGCGTGGCGTGGCGAGGTGGGCGACGGAGGAGGAGTGCGCGAGGGCCTCTTCTCTTCTCAAGCTCCAATATCATGCAAAAGAGAAACCCTTATAAGAAGGTCCAACTCCTCTCCAACTTTCGGGGCAGGACAAAACTTCGCACTACACCTAGTGCCAAATAAACACACATGGGCCCTTAGAAATTTTCAAAAATTGCTATATGGGCCTAAAGCCCATCCCAAATTTCTGCAATCCCCCACCAGATCACGAGGGCCCATTATGTCCTCCGTTCCAATTGTTGTTTCGATATACCAGTGTTTCAGTGAAGACCTGTTAATGTTGAACTTCACCTAGAGCAAGTAGCTACACTCATTCACAACTGAACAACGAACTATGTCTTGAATTGTGAGTTTGGCGTAAAGAAGTTTCACCACATGTCTTACTAATACTAGGCTACCGAAGGCTGACCCCTCGGGTGGAGCATATAAGTCACACTCCTGGCCTATTCATGAGCTTACTAGAGACCACATTGAGACCGGCAAGACGCCGCACCTCGAGTACCCGTCGCGCCCGTCCTTCTCTCGCCGCCGTGGCAGCTCATGAACGCCGCGGCGAATGGAGGTGGCGACCTCGTCGTCGTCAGGTTCCGGTACGTTGTCCTCCGGGTCACCGGCGCTCCGCCCCGTCAAGAGGGAGCCGCAGGAGACGCCGCTTGGGCGCCGCAGCCGCAGCGGCGCCCTCGTCATCAACGAGGGCGCCCGCCCCTCCCCGCGTTCCCTCCGCCTAGTCCAGCCGAAGACCGAGTTGGGGTTGCTCCCCGTCAAGAAGGAGCATGCAGAGATGGCCGCCACCGACGAGAACGCCCCCAAGTGGGCGCAGGCGGACTACGTCTGCGAGCAGGTGGCGCGCCAGCGCCGGGCGTACGAGGAGATCAAGGCCCTGCGCCGCGGCCGTGAGGAGAGCGGTGTCGTCGTCCTCAACAGCGATGGGGAGGACGTGCCCGGCCCGTCTAACCTCCCGCTGCTGCTGTGGTGACCCTGGTCCGGGGTGCAGCAGGGATGGTGGTGGGTCCGGCGGGACGCAGGGCGGTGGCGGCGACGTCAGCGACTACACCTGGTTCTACCGGCTCCTAGACATGTAGAAAACGGGCGGCGGCCACGGCGTAATAGGGCTATGTGTAGTTTGTTTTTTTTTCTGTTTTTTTATATAAATTTGAATGAAAAATTGCCGAGTTTGCGCCGAGTTGGGGGCGACCTGGGGGCGATGACTGGAAACGCAATCGAACCCACGCCGAAAGTGAGCGCCGGTTCGGCCCCAGACGTCGCTTTTTCGGCGTCTTGAGGGGCCGAAGCGCTGGAGATGCTCTAAAGTGCAGTATTACAGTGAATTTAGCACGCGTGTACATGGTTACGTGATTCGGTGCCCCCTCTATGCTGGCCACTGGTTTTGTTTGTGGTGTGGCGAAGGTAATCCTGGTGGTTGGTGGTGGGTCCTAATCTATTCATAATCCTATTGGGATGATTGTGTTGTACTCCAATCTCTACTCCTAATGGATGAATTGGTTGAATAGTCCCCCCACTTTCAACCGGTTTAATTTCAACCGGTTTATTTTCAACCGGTTTTGTCCCATCAAATTACCCCCACCCCACCCCCCCCCCCCCCAACCCCATCAACAAATACCGTCACGATCAGATCGCCTCGACGCCGATCCCCATGCCCCATGCCGCCGATCCCCATACCCGCTGCAGAATTGATCTCACGACTCCACAGCGCTGCCGCTTGTGAACGACTCGACAGGCCGCCGCCACGCTTTCTGGACGGCTGGCAGTTTCGGTCGCGCGCCGCCTTCGTTCGGATCAAGGCGGTTTCTAGATCGCGCCGCCATTGGAACGTGCGATCAGCGACGCTTGCACGGTTTCAACCCTGTGTATGTTTACGTGTACAGATCATGAATGTCCTGATGGACTCGTGTTCAAACTAAAACTGCACTTCATTTTCCACCTCCGCCGCCACTTCTGATCAATTTATGTGCAAAAGTTACAATTATATTAGCACCGCAAATCATCCATACAAGTGTCTCTAGCATCACTGTGGTCACAGGAGAACTCGATTGTCAAAAATACACCACTACTCAAAAGTTCTCTAGAGGAACAAGGGCTGAAAGATCACATGAGTAGTAGTTCTGTCAAAAATCCTCTCTAGCATTGCTAAGGTTCAACAAGAAGAAATCTGCGAACAAGCAAAAAGAAGAGCCATGGGTATTTCTCTGTTGGATTGTGAAATCCTTTTGACCGAAAAACATACAAACATGCATCAAGCTATTCCGTGACACCCGCATAGTACAAATCCTTTAGCTAACTGTAAAAGGGAAAAACAACATGAGTAGAGACTAGAAAATTAGTGTTACCTGAGATAGATACATGCATGAAAGCTATTTACTGTGACACATACACATTAAAAACCCAAAGAAGCTCAACTGTAAAACTGGGAGAAGCAAACAACTTAAAAGGCAAAGATCAAAATTACTATAGCCTTGCAGGATAGTTCTGATTCTTATTGCTCTGTAAATAATAAAGAAGATGCACTATAAAAACACAACAGTAGTTTAGTATGGAGCAGCAAACAACTTGAAAACTATGGTTTAATAGTTAATGTAGTTTTGCATTACAATTGCAGTTCTTGTTGCCTTGTAAATAACACGTAAGATGCATGTAAACAAACAACAGTAGTTTAGTATCCAGCAGCAAACAACCTGAAGACATGGTTCAAAATTACTATAGCTTTGCGTAAAAACTACATTTCGTGGCCTAAAAAAATAAAGAAAAATGCAACGTAGCAAGGTCTGTTCGACATGTCTTTCTATTTTCATATATATAGCAAGACTAATAAATCTGTAACAACCTGCCCTTATGGACTGAATTTCTGTACAGTGGGAAAGGGCCTTTAGTACTGTTGGTATTTCACGTGATCTGCTTGCAGAGTCAGTTTACAAGTTTTTGCGTGATACCCGAGTCTGTTGGACGTGTCTTTTTAATAGTTACATATGGGGACTCCACATGCAAGCCCGAATGCATTTACGACTTCATCACATGTACCTCGGTATATGTTCACCTATAAATTGTGCTACACAAGTCAAACATATATATGTTCAACTACATATGTGTTACAGGCCCGATGGAGGGACAAGTGTTGACGACTCTAACGAAGGGATTATACCCGTGGCCGATGATGTTGACAAAATTTACCCACGTAGTCCGGTATAAGGTTTACTTTTATCCTTCTTAGTTGGAAAATCATACCTAAAAGACTTGGGCACAACCGGTTCTAATGTATCAACATCTTTATTTCTAGGAGTCCATATTACTCCCTCCGAACGGATGATACTTGAGACCGATGGTGATAGCACCTATGATACTCCAGGTATATAACTACCTCCTTGTATGTGTTCAGCTACATATTTTGTTATACATGTCAAACACCATCAGAGGAGATGTTGCAGACCCGATGGAGGGACATCTTGGTGACGATTCTAATGAAGGGGTTATACCTAAAGCCGACGATGTTCACAAGAATTACCCAAGTAGTCCAGGTATTAAGGCTTATGTTGCCGAAAGTACATATGACGATTGTAATGAAAGTAGTCCAGGGATGATACTTGAACAGGCCGATTGTGAAAGTACATATGATCATCAACCTTCCCATCTGATTTCGGGTAAGTATTATGTTGCCGAATGGTTAAGACCATGTGCCTACGACTTTGCCTTGTTTCGGTCCAATATATTGTTATGCTAGCATGCAACATGACAGTTGGCAAGAGAGGCCGCATAATGTTCCACGCCATCCTCAAAGTGATATCAATAATGCAGATCAACCATCCTCTGTGAACCTTGACGAAAAAAGAGGGTTGAAAAAAGCTCGGAGGCGAGCTGCTTATAGAAAGAAAAAAGAGGAGGCTACCGTCAAGCAACAAGATGAAAATTTGTCTGCCCTTACGATATCAGGTAAGAATGCTTTATGGGAAGGCACTGCGATGATATTATATATACTAACTCCATTCCAGAGTGTAATGTTAAGATCATTTCACATGCAGATATGCGGTATGTGGGTGGGTTACCTCTCGGTGATATCACTAATGTGTGTCAACCAACCACGGTGGACGATGACGATAAAAAAGAGCAACTAAAGTCTCGGAGAAGAGCTGCTTATCGAAAGAAAAAAGAGGAGGCAGACAGCAAGCAAAAAGATGAAAATCTGACAGCCATTACGATATCAGGTACGGATGTTTATGTTTCAGCAATATGATTACCGTATGTATACTTTCTTAGTGAATAATGTAGGTGACATATGTTTCCGAGACCCCAACCCCATGAATAATTGACCAAGAAAGTGAATAAAAATAATTGACCAATAGTTGACCATTGTGTTATCATACAATTCCTGATCATTTAGGTTCAATTCGATATATGGCAGACATGGGACTTTAGAATACATACAGACTTTATGTATGGACACGGAGGGATTCTATAAAAAATAAACCCTAGATAAATAAGTAGCTTCAACCAGCCTGTTACCTCTCGGTGAACAATGAAGACCCTAAACCCTCCGGCAGATATGCAAAATGTTCCCCTGTTACCTCTTGATGATACCAACCCAACTACATCCAGCTATACATCATTGTATAACCTGACCGTGCAGATATATAAATTAAGTGTTTGTGTAGTACATGAAATCTTCTTGAACAATGAAGACCCTAAATCCTTCGTGCAGATATGCAAAATGTGACCCTGCTACCTCTTGGTGATATCACTAATGGGTGTCAACCAATCTCGGTGGACCTTGACGAGAAAAAAGAGCAAATGAAGGCTCGGAGGAGAGCTGCTTATCGAAAGAAAAAGAGGAGGCAGCCAGCAAGAAACTAGATGAAAAACAGCACGATAAAGAACACAAGGGTGACTTAACAGACGAGCAAATTGAGCAGAGAAACGCGGAGGCGCAGCAAGTTATCGGAAAAAGTGGGTGACGGAGTGATCGATCTTGAGAAAAAATCAGAAGTTGCAAGAATGGCGCGTGTAACACCCTAAAACCATGTCTGAGGATGAAAGGGGGGAGTCAAGTGCAAAGAGAAAGGCAAAGTATGCTGCAAAGAAAAACACTCCGTGTGCTGAATCGATCGCAATGCCACGTCCAGATCTAACTAGCACATTGTCCAACCCTCACACACATTGTCCGACTCTCACACTTTCAGCCCTCACGCAACAATTCGACAGTGAACTAATATATCATGCTCCTACGGTCAATGCGGCCCCCACATACATTCGCAACACCGAAACCGATGGTACATATCCTATCAACCATCATCTTCCATCATGTAATCATTCATGAGATATAAATAATGATGTATATAGTGTTGTAGGTGCATACCTAAGCAGAACCTTCGGTGATGGTGCTGTACATGGCGACCGCAGAAATCAATGTGTGCCTACAAAATGCCGACCAAAGCAAACCAGTGATCCGGTAGCAATAGCGGATAATGGAGTGGACGAAAGCAGAGTCATGAGTCCAGAGCAACGCTCGGGAGGAGAGCGAGCTTGCAAGGGTGGTATGGTGGCAAAGAAGCGTCAACAGAAAATTGGCAAGGAAAAAAAAGTACACATGTACCGCATGGTGAGAGGAATGTTCTACGCGATCGGCGTAATGAAAGGTTTGTAGGTAGGGTGATGACCCCAACCGTCAGGTCCATCTCCATACCGAAAATGAGCTCAACTGGACAACCTACCATAGTGGAACCACACAGTGCCTCGACCTCATCTAGCACGCCGGAGTACACGATCAGAAGTGAAGGTAACGCTCCCATCCTTACTCTCCTTGCGTCCCTTAAGACTGAACCCTCATTTATTGGTTTCAAGACCGAAAGGCATTTACATGGACGCTTACCTTACTCGCCTCATGAATGATAATGTCAACCCCGATAGCCTCTTTGACGATGAGTATTACCTGCTTGGTGAAGGTATGTACACCCACTTGAGCAACATCCACCCGTTTGAAATATCACACTAATTATAAACCTTGTTTGCAGGCTCAGATACTGATGACATGGAGCACGACGAATTGGAAGACTCAAGTCACAATACCTATGTCGGCCATGATCCATTGGACTATGTCTACTCAAACCTCCCAGATCACACACACATCCTGAAGCACGCCGCAAATTGCGATCACTGCAAGGCCAAGAAGTTTGTGTCTGAGGCCCCGGGATTCATTGTCGCGGTGGGGCGATCGAGCTGAAGCAACCGGAGCCCATCCCGGAGCTAATGAGGCTTTGGTCTAGCATGGATGCGGACTCAAGGCATTTTCGGAGAACATACGGTTCTTCAACGGCCACTTCTCCTTCACAACCCTTGGTGTCAGCCTTGATGAAAGCTACACAAACATGAAGTCCGGGTGTACACGTTCGGGCGACGGCACCATCTACCACAACGTTCATTCCTTCGGGCCAACATCACGCCCAGATCATCTACAGTTGTATTTCTACGACGACGACCTGGCCTAACCCATCGCAAGGCTGCCACCGAGCAATTAGACCAAGATGTCGTGGAGAAAGTTAGTGCACATACTCGGGGAAAACCCGTACTCCCAGCAGTTTAGGAGTTTGGGTGTGCACAAGGACAACCTCGACGATTACAGGATAGACCTCAACACTGACCAGAGACTAGACCAACGGAAGTATAATAGACCTCTGTCATCTGAGGTCGCGGCAATTTGGGTGGAGGGCACTGACCTAGCAAAGAGTTTCGATCGTAGGATTACACTTTGTGGGAATGACAACCAGAGGCACTGATATACATGTGACGGCTGGCTCATATGACCCTCTCTCTTACCCACTCTTCTACCCAAGGGGGGAGCTCGGTTGGCACCCGAAACTTCCTAAACGTGATGTACCTTGGCCGGTTGTGCAACAACCAATAGGTAGAGGTGATGATGATGATGATGATGATGCAGGTAAGCCTTATGCGTATTCTGTTGTTTACATGAATTGTATACTTCTCATATGAATCCTAATGTCTGCGTTACTCATCCATGTGCAGAGGGGAATAGCAGGTTATGCGTCTCAGTGAGAGACTACTACTGTTACATGCTCCAGACACGACCTGGGATATTCAATCCCATACTATGTGGAGCACGATTGCTCCAGCAATGGGGGGTGGACATGTACATCAAAATTGAGAGTTGTAGGTTGAAATGGTACAGGAAGAACCAGACAAAGATCCGTGCCGACCTGTATAAAGGAGTTGTTGATGCAATTACATCCGGGGAGACCCGTGCAAGCGTTGTTGGAGTAAGGATAGTGCTACCTGGAACATACCTGTGTGGCGACCGCGACATGAAGCGGAGGCATATGGATGCCATGGCAATTGTCCATACGTACGGGAAGCCTGACATCTTCTTAACCATGACCTGCAACCCTAACTGGGAAGAGATAACAAATGAGTTGTTTCCTGGTCAGATAGCGCAAGACCGACCTGATCTTGTGGCTCGTGTGTTCCATGGGAAGCTAGAGGCTATGAAAGAGATGTTGTTCAAGCAGCATATCCTGGGTGTTGTTGTTGCACATGTATACGTAGTCGAGTTCCAAAAGAGGGGCCTCCCCCACGCACACTTTTTGTTGATCATGGATTACGCCTATAAGCTTGTCGCTCGAGCAGTACGACCGACTCATTTCTGCCGAGCTCCCTGACAAGCAAAAGTATCCTGAACTCCACACCTTGGTGGTGAAACATATGATGCATGGACCATGCGGTGCTCTCAACCCCAAAAATGTGTGCATGCAACAGAACGAGTGCAAGTGCAGATACCCGCGGCCGTTCAATGAAAACACGGCACAAGGCAAGGACTCATACCCTGTTTATCGTCGTCGAGATAATGGTCGGCAAGCTAAGGTCCGGGGTAAAATGTTGGACAACAGATGGGTTGTGCCGTATAACCCTTACCTTCTGCGGATGTTCAATTGCCACATCAACGTTGAGGTTTGCTCCAGCATAAAGGCCGTCAAATACCTTTACAAGTACATATACAAGGGCCACGATAGGGCTTCTTTCACATCGACCAGCCCGACGCTGATGGTAACATTGATGAGATCAAAAGATACGTGACGCGAGGTGGGATACTCCTCCGAGGCGATGTGGAGGATATTTGGCTTCCCTTGTGTGCCAATGACCCGCCTGTCCTACAGCCTGCCTCTTCATCTCCGAATATGCATTGTGGTGGCATTCAATGAGCAAGCTCACTTGACCAACGTAGTCGGCTCTGAGAAAGCTTCCAAATCCATGTTGACAGAGTATTTCAAAGCTAACCAAAAACCACCCGTGGGCTAGGAATATATTGTACAAGGATTTTCCTGGAAAGTTCACATGGCAGAAGGGTAAGAAGTATTGGAAAGAGCGGGTGAAGCATTATTAGATAGGTCGAATTGTGTCTGCCAATCCTGCCGAGGGGGAGCGATACTATCTGCGTGTCCTGCTAAACCATGTTCTTTGGCAAGACATCCTATGAGGACCTGCTCACCGTGGACGGTAGGCTATGCGGGAGCTTTAGAGAGGCTGCCGAAAGGTTGGGACTCATCGAGGCAGATAACACGCTCGACGACTGTCTTACCGAGGCAGAGTGGGCGATGCCTTGTTCGCTCAGGAGGCTCTTTGCAACAATTTTGGTGCACTGTGAGCCAGGCGACGTGCGTGGTTTATGGGATAGGCACTTCGAGCCTATGTCTGATGACTATCGGCGATCACAAACATGCCCGATTGAGGTGGAACAGATGGTGTTGCTTGACATTAGGGGTATGTTGCAGTTCATGGGCAAAGACATATCTGATTTCGCTCTTCCATGCATTGACGATGCGTTCGACCCAACCGAGGGCGAGGCCAGAGAAGTGATCGAGGAATCCAACGTCGATTTTGACATCAACGACACTAAATTGGCTTCGTCGCTAAACTTGGAGCAGAGGGCTGCATACGACGAGATACTAGCTTCTTTTGAACGCGGTGATGGGGATGTGTTCTTTGTTGATGGACCGGGAGGTACAGGGAAGACCTTCCTGTACAGGGCGCTGCTCGCCAAGGTTCGAAGCGAGGGAAACATCGCTATCGCTACCGCGACGTCAGGCGTCGCCGCTTCTATCATGCCTGGAGGCAGGACTGCCCACTCGAGGTTCAAGATCCCATTGAGCTGCGACGATGGCGCCTCATGCACCTTCACGAAACAGAGTGGTACTGCCAAGCTACTGAGGATGGCCTCATTGATACTATGGGACGAGGCCACCATGACTAAGCGACAGGCGGTCGAGGCACTGGACAACAGCATGCGTGACATCACGGGAAGATGGGACCGACCCTTTGGAGGAAAACCTGTTGTGTTTGGCGGGGACTTCAGGCAGGTGCTTCCGGTCGTCAGGAGGGGGTCCCGGGGTCAGATAATCGATGCAACCCTTCGAAGTTCACACCTCTGGAAGGGTATGCGCCAGCTAAGGCTTGTCACCAACATGAGGGCTCATAATGACACCTGGTTTGCGGATTACTTGCTAAGGGTAGGCAATGGCACCGAGGAAGTTGACGAACAAGGAAACATACGACTCCCTGAAGATATTTGTGTGTCGTCTACATTCGAGGGTGATGACCTGGAGAAGCTGATTGACCATGTGTTTCCGAGACTAGATGACAACATGACCGATCCGAATTACATGACTTCACGCGCAATTCTCTCCACCACGAACGACAACGTCGACAAGATAAACATACGCATGGTAGAGCATTTTCGGGGAGAAGAAGTAATCTACCATAGCTTTGACAGTGCAGAAGACGACCCGTATGGCTACTACGCTCCCGAGTTCCTAAATGGATTGACTCCCAACGGACTGCCTCCGCATGCACTCAAACTGAAGCTCAACTGCCCCGTCATACTTCTGAGGAACATTGATCCGGCTAATGGTCTGTGTAACGGGACGAGGCTTGTGGTGCGAGGTTTCGAGAGGAACGCCATCGACGCAGAAATCGTGATCGGACAACACGCAGGTAGGAGGGTATTCCTTCCTCGAATACCCCTATGCCCATCTGACAACGACATGTTTCCATTCAAGTTCAAGAGGAAGCAATTTCCAGTAAGGCTTAGCTTTGCTATGACGATTAACAAGGCTCAAGGCCAGACGATTCCGATTGTTGGCGTGTACCTACCTAATCCTGTGTTCTCTCATGGTCAACTCTATGCCGCACTGCCTCGAGCCACCGCAAAGAGAAACATAAAGATCCTCATTGAGAAGGATAAGGAGGAGAATGCCAAGAAGCAAAGCGGTAAACCTAAGAAGCGAAAAAGACCTGCCTTGTCCTTACAAACCTCGATGAAGAACATCGTCTATAAGGAAGTCCTTACAGGCAGAAGTCCGCTCTTAAGAAGTCGACGGGTTTTGAATAAGATAAAGGATTTACTCTTTTGCTACATACAATTTGGTCGTCTTCCGTGTTCTTGTACAAATATTTATCTTCGATGTTAGCAACTGAACTTTATTATGTTTATTCAACAAGTCAAATATTAATAATATTGCCTCGGATTTGTGACTTTGCAAGTTGCCACTTTTTCCTGTATGTGACATTATTTCTCCTTTTGCGGATTGCTTATGTATATTATTCTTTTGTTGTTTTGTAATCAATCATTTACTACATCTAAACTAAGCTTTGTTTTCCTACATAAGTTTTGCACATCGCATGGGTCACTCCGTTGTTGTAAAATTCATTGGAGTGTTCTACATTAGAGAAATATTTATGATGCGGCCCCAATGCAGGTTTATTTTTGTCCTGTATATAGTCTCTTATTTGCCCTTTATTTTAATTTTATAATCCTGGCTTTTCAATACATATCTAAACAGACATGATGTGTTTCTAACTACTTAGTTGCAAGTTTGGCACAAGTAAACGGATGGATGCGTGTTGACATCTTCATAATCTCACAAATATTTCCAGTAGTATTATTTTCCTTTCATTGTGCCATATTCTGTCAGTTGCTTTTCCTATTGCGTGTATCTTGCAGATAAATAAGAGTTTTAATGAATTGTTAGAACCTGGACAGTACCACAATTTATAACCACCTATTATTCTGCCACGAAATGTACATTTATAGCATATCAGGTGCGCTTCTATCTGTTCGTGCCTTCAAAATATCAAACCAGAGGACATCTACTAATATATTTTTGTAGCTCTGTTGCTTCCGATGGTACATGAGCTATCACTGTGGTTCATCTACTAATATATTTTTGTAGCTCTGTCAACATGTGAACATTGTATACATGGCATGTAATATGAAAGAACAGTATGTCCATGTCGGTATATTTTTTTTCTATGTCACAGACTTCTGATCCTATCGTTCTCCCTATATGTCGTCCAAACACATCATATTCTCCTGTAGATTTTATGTAAAGGTATAGACATTGTGTTCCATTGTGAACATGATAGTGCAGCCGGAAAAAATAAGTGCAAGAACCACTTGAATTCAAGGTGCCAATATACAAAAGTGAAAAATCGTATTAATCTCATCCCTTCTACTGAAAAATAACATACTTATTACTGGATGTGAGTAGAGCGGCAGCTCGCTTTCTCTCTGCAACTCCCTATATTGAGTCAGTGTGCATTATTTGCTGCTGCAGGGGCGTGTAGGCGGCAGCATACATGGTGATTCTCTACTGCAACAACTTGCAATGCAAGGTCTTTGCCGAGGAAGATTCAGGGTCTGGGACCGATCGCTTTTGCTTGCCCTTGATCTATTAGATAAGCACACGCTGCCAATATATTTTTGGCTTGCATAAAGAGTACTCTGGTGCAAGAGTTGCAACTAACAAGACCTTCCGATGTACTCTTTTGATCCAAAGTTCTACTTATTCTCCCCGCAGAAAAAAGTTCTACTTATTCTTTTGCGGGTGCCAAAGGTATACTAGATTTTCCTTTTTTTTACTTTCACATCTTCAAATCAGTTGCTTGTGAATTGATGCGTGTGGTATGACTCTATGGTGCACTTGATTGCACTATTGGTATTGTAACCACTAGAAATATAGCTATATTGCCAATATAGTTGAAATGTGAATTGAAAGATTGGACGTTGCTTTGTGTCATAGCTGAAAAAACAAAAATGACAGTTGACTGGGTACTCATTTGTCAAATTGTGATCTCGCATCTCTTATTTCGGTTATGTAGCACAATGCAAAAACCATGCTAAATAAATCACATTGATTAAGTATAAAATATTTATGTACCCGTTGCAACGCACGGGCAATTTCATATTTGGGAGGCAAAGTTTGGAAAGGAGACATAAATTAGGAAATATATGATCCGGCTTTGATACATTTGCCGGGTGGAGCATGCAACCAAAATAATTTTATTCCATGTTTTCCTATAGTTTTTTTATGGAATGTTGTAATTACGGAAGGATATGGGCCACCTTCCAAAACGTTTTAGTGTCCAATCTCTCGGTCCGGCCTACCATACGTTCAATGGGTTTCCCAGTGTGGCCATTAATATTCACTTAATCGGATTTGTTTATAAGGAATGTTAAATTATGCTTCTTCCAATCGGGAAAGGGAAACATATATAATAGATATATGATCCGGCGTATATTTATTTGCCCAGTGGAGTATGGAAGGAAAATATATGCTTGTCCTTTTATTAGCAAGGATTTGTAATGGAAACATGCACGGAGTATGGAAGGAAGATATATGCTTCCCCTCCGACACTCATATATATGGTCCGGCTGTGAGTGCACCGTTGTCCACTGCCCCCTCGCTCGCTCGTCCTGGTGCTAAGACGACTTTCTGCCCGTGCCAATGGCTGCAATGCCCATTTTTGATGGAGTGAACGACGCAGTCACATACATATACAACTACGTCATGCTTTTTTCAGACGAGGAGGAGTTAGAGTTTGTTCTGGCAGCCCTAAACTCTATCTATATTTTTTTGCAATTGTTAGATGCAGATCAGTACCATTATATTATGCATTCTATATTTTTTTTGCAATTGTTAGATGCAGATCAGTACCATTATATTATGCATTATCGGCTTCTTATTTTAAACCCGAGTTAAAATATGTTCTTTCACCTAATCCACGTCGATGAGTTGGTCACGTTCATAAGTTGTTGCATGCATGAACTGGTTAGGATCATGCGATCCTTTCTAAGTCCATAAGGTTCTTAATTTTTAACGTAGTGCTTTAAAAAATCTGGTCATGCGCTAATATTATCCTTTTACATTACGCCATGTTAGTACCATCGACAGCACGTTATTTTAAACTACAAATTTTCTATGGACTGTAGTATATTGCAACGGGTCCTGATGCATGATACATGTACCATCTATAGGTTTCATCATAACTGTCTGAACAAGTTGCAACCGAACATATCATAATAGATTTGGTTATCTTACAAAATAGTACTTATGTCCTCAAATGACACTACAACTCCAATTTTTATGTACATACATTTCAGACCTTTCTAAAGTTTTGAAAAATATACTATTGTTTGCCCACACATTAAAGTACAATATTTTTATGATACCCTGATTTTATCATGCCGGTTTGTTTGCAGCACAATATGGATAAGTAGCCCTCGTCCATTCGTGATCGAGTTAAGTCTACGGACTATCCAAGACACCATGCGAGGTGATACATGGGTCAATCCGAGCTGCTTCGATCTTGCAGTCGTAAGCTTAGTAGCGACGCGATACAGAGGAACGCAGGAACATACTTTGTTGGCTCCACGCATATGTTTGATTTGCAATTCCATGGCCTAGCACGGTTGCTGCGTCATACTGGCTTGTGCCAAGCTGAACGCACCAACTTGTTGATTAACAATGTCATTGTACGGCCTTTGCCGAAATACAACGTGCTCATGACCCCGTCCATTGTAAGGATGTTCCTTCTTAAAAACTGTTGTGTATACTATCTGTTCACCATTAACTTTGTATACCTATTGCAGTACCTATTGTCGTTGTATCTGGTGGATTCCTCCTATGGCCTCCTTGCAGTTAATATTGAAAATAGGAGGACTCTCGTGATTGATCATTCTAACGAGTCATTCCTAGGCTCAGAGGACTTTCATGACAAGGAACTTAAGAAGGAAGCCCTGATAGTTCCGCAAGAATTTAGCAGTGTATTGCAACAGGAGAGGCCTGGTTTGACCCCCCAACTCGTGGATTGGCCACAAGATCATACCTATATTACAGTCCCGCGGTAATTGTTTTAATTGGTCATGCACAATATAGCGTCACTGGTATAGGTTCTAACATATGGCTTTTTTTTGTCACAGCCTGGACTCTGGATTGAAACTCCTACAGGAGATGGCTCACCAAGATGATACTCTCGGGCACAACATTTCCAGGACTTCGGTAGGTGCATATATAACAAGTTTCTCTCTTCCATTTCTTTGTTGAATAAAAATTTATGTTCTTCCACTCACATATGTTTGTTGTACAATTCATTCTTCAGCAATTTATTCCCTACATATATATAACAACTCTTTTTTTTATGTTTTCTAGGATTCAATACAGCTCAGAAAGAACTTGCTGGTCCAGATGCTGACGATCAAAGGCAATGAAGCAGCTGGAAACATCCCAGCTGAAATTACAGCGGCCTTGAGGTTTTTGGACGAATGACTATGGACTGATGCATATTGAGATGTCGCAGATATAATAAGCCAATAGAGCTTTGTTAGGGATCAAATATCGGATTTATCCTTTTGGCAATATGAATAATGTAATGGATTATATATATATAGGGAATAAATGCTTGATGGCACCCTCTAGCTTCGTATTCGCTTCAACGTTGTCTGCTTGTTTTGGTTCTGTCTTATTATTTTGGCTTCTATGTATATTTTGTACTATAATACCCGTGCGGTCAGGAGCAGGTTTGTTGCTCCCGGTGAACCGGAGGCATTTTGGAGGTAATAATCTTTTTGAATGTCCGTGCTGATCAGGTGATCAGATTGCATTTTCCGAAATGTTTTTAAAGTTTAAAGAGTGAATTATTTATACTTGCAGGGAACATTTACAGGGAGCGCCACCTGTGGGCTCTAGCTAGAGGGAGTGGAGTTCTACGGGGCTGTTTGGATTACTACCAAAATCGACCATGCCAAAATTTTGGCTAGCCCATGAGATTTGATGGTTGTTTGGATCGATGCCAGGGATTTGGCTCGCCCGGCGACCTGGGCGTCCGTGCGTGTAAATCTTGCCGATGTGCGGGCAAAGGCGTGGGCGAGCAAAAGCTTCGCCAAAAGATTGGCGTGCTGTTTCTCGGTGGACCCTACCAGGTGCATGCGGTAGGAATAGTTTTTTTTGTGATGGATCCGGTGGGATAGAAGCGATTTTGTTGGCTGTAACAAATCACCGGTCACCCAGCGCTTCTACCTCAAAAGAAAAAAAGACACGTGAGTCAAGTACATGTGCATGCAGCAATCTTGAAAGAAAAGAAAATGAAGTGCATGCTGTATGTTTTGGGTTCCAACTTGCGATAATCACGCTTCTCAGAAACGAAAACTTCAAATAATTGCGTGACATTCTTTTGGCATATTCCCGTATAGATTTTTGCATCTAAGGTTTAGTTATCTGTACACCTTTTCAATTCTAGATAATAGATGAATTTGAATATAATCATCATGTCAATTTGGTCACAAACCAAACAAAGGTCTCTTTTGCCAAAATTTTGGAGGATACAATGGCCACAATCCAAACAACATCAACTTGCCAAAATTTTGGGCATGCCCTTGGTTTGGTCATGCCAATTTTTTGGTGGGGCGTGCAGGGGCACAAACCAAACAGACCCTACATTTTTGTGAATAGTAGCCTAGGAGGGTTTTCAGGAGATGGCAGGCACGTCGTGGGCGATGCCAGCAGCCATGTAAATCTTGTACATATTGTTTATCCCCTTCTATAAAACTAAGGGATGCCTTTCGCGTGCTCTCGATAACAATCTTTAGTAGGAGGGCCACAATATGTCCCTGTGTTTAAGTGGGCCAGGGCAGACCATCTGGGCTTTTTTCGTCACACTAAAGTACTAAAGCCTAACGCTTTCGTGGTAGAGATCTAAATAATTGATGGCCAAAAGCATGGTTAGCGCGTAGCGCTTGCCAGATCAGAATTTTCAGTAAATAATATCATATCATATAACTTCATCCATACACGCACTGTTATACGATACGATGTATACTTTCAAGCCAGCAATCGAATGGTCATAAGGCACGTACCTTCAATTGTCACCAATCTTCAAGTTCACACAGGATCCACAGTTCTCTGTCATGCTCAAGATGTTTCTGATAAAGCAATGATTATCTTGTATGTGTTCCTGAATATAGTAGACAATATTAGTCCCCTCCAAACTGTTTTCTTATTGACTACATAAAGTACAAGTCTGACCCAGGGTGTTCCGACAATTATTATTCGTTACCAACATTTTCTAATTTCAGTTGGTGAGGAAGAAAATTATTATAAAAGTTACCCTAAGGGAGACACATCTTCTTCTAATTTAATATAATTCAAAATATGATGTGTTCCATGTATGAACTATATCAAACAGAATATACATATGTGTAAGTAAAAATAAATTAAAAGAGGCACTAACGAATGGTTCATAGGATGAAAAAAAACAATATGCATTTCAATTTGTGTTATATAAAAAATAGTAATCTCAATATTTGTTAGCTTATTTACATCGAATATGTTTATTAGCTGTGTATATCTTGAGAATATTATGCAGAGATTTGTAAACTCGCTATTGATGGAAAAACATATCAATATGTTTATTAGCTGTGTATATCTTGAGAATATTATGCAGAGATTTTATAGTCAGACAGAATTAATGATAAGTATATTAATGTTTTGGTAAGTTAATATCTCTGGCATCTTTTCTAAATTATTAATAGGTGTGTCTTTGATATGAAAAGGAAATAGATCCTTTCCATACAGAGATATTAACGGCATGACTGGATCAATGCATGATCTCGATACCAGATGTCCTCCGCATGGCCTACTATATATATGTTACCATTAAAATACTATGCCATCCTCCTCTCCCTCCTTACTGTCCCTTTGCCCAGACCAGGAGGATGATTTCCGAGGACTACGTTGTGTAAGCAATAACCATCAAGATTTGGAGTTCCTCACGGTATGTTAATTTCTGGATCCTTCTCTTATATAATAGCATGTTATTTATTAGATTAATAGTTTTTATATGTTTAGTTATACCATCAAATCCCAGATAAAGAACACCATTGCAGATTATGCAAGCTTATATAAATATCATACCCAATTAAATTGTTTGTAGTGGGCTGGAACTACTTATAAGTTGTTTATACACATATTTTACCCTATGAGCCTATTATTTAGATTACAATTGTGCCACACCCATAGCTTTTGTACCGATGGACAGTTCTCACTGCCTAATTTTGCAATGCAAATTAAAATTCAGAATCTTCAATACTTTATATGTTGGGATACTGTTCAATAATTTAGTGAACAGTCCTAAGTTTAACAACAAGCTAAGTACGCATAACAATTTACCAGAGATTCCTTTCCCTTTTATGACCTCATTGTTTTATCCATGCCTGTCTTCTAAGTCCATCTTACTGATTCCATGAAGTAGCTGTCAGCCATAATATGTAGGCCTTGGGAAAATCTGTCACGAGAAATGTAAAACTATTATGGTACGTACATGTCTTCACTAGGCACTTGCATGTATGTAAATAGCTACAAGTAATAGATTTAAACACTTGTTAAGTTTTCCTATTGGAAAATATGAAATATTTAAAATATGTTCAAAGAGAGACAATAGTTTGAATTTTTACAATCAATCCGAATAGATGTTTCATGCTGATTCACATGGGTCATAGGGAAGAACAAATATTGATGATGATAGTATAAAAAATGTCAGTAAAAAGTAGGCATATCAATTGCTAGCAAACTAAATTTTCACAATCATGTGAAAGAAGTAGGCAATTTAAACTTTCAGTAAGAGATACAATAGTGTGGAGTCAGCAAAGTTTATGTAACCATTAAAAATGTCAGTATGAAACTATATTTATTTTATTTATCCATGCTAATCATCAAATGTAAAATAAATATATTTTTTCTGGTAAAAGGTTAAATGGTTTTAAATTACAAGAAGATCAACAGATTATTTAATGCACTCAACTTCTCCTTCTCTGGTCAATTCTCTTTCTTCCCTTTTCTCTGTTTAGTCCCTTCATGAAAATCACAGTTTGTAGGAAATAAATAATTAGTAAACTGAAGAAGCTTATCTCAAGAGATAATTTATGCATGTCAAAATGCAGTACTTTAAGAAAAACTTGCAATTGATATAATAGACTTTGAGTTATGTACAATGGCAACACCAATTAATTTTTTTTTAAACTGACCAAAACTGGGTGATTGTCTTTCAATGTAATAAGAGAGCATACAACTAAAGCAGACGCTGACCCAAGGTGGCATTAGTCAAGCATCCAACTAACTCAGGTAACATTTTTTTGCAAGAATTCTATAGACAATTCTATAGGAGCAGTACTGCAGGAAAAAAATCTAAATTTATCAACAGAGCACTGATGCACGATCCATTGGAACATATATAATCTAGCTAGACTGATGCAAGAAAGCAATTCAATATCATCACTTATGTCTTGTCATATCATGGCTCTAAAGGCACAATTCGAAACCACATTTTCTTTAATATTTGAAAGTGAAAATTGAATAGTGTGTCCCAAGAATGCTCTGTTCTAGAACAACTACGATTGATCCTTTATATATGTACTTTTACACTAATAACGCATGCACTGTGGGGGAAACAGTGCATAAGCTAAAATAAATATTTTTTTGCTGGTAAAAGGTTAAATGGTTTTAAATTACAAGAAGATCAACAGATTATTTAATGCACTCAACTTCTCCTTCTCTGGTCAATTCTCTTTCTTCCCTTTGCTCTGTTTAGTCCCTTCATGAAAATCATAGTTTGTAGGAAATAAATAATTAGTAAACTGAAGAAGCTTATCTCGAGAGATAATTTATGCATGTCAAAATGCAGTACTTTAAGAAAAACTTGCAATTGATATAATAGACTTTGAGTTATGTACAATAGCAACACCAATTAATTTTTTTTAATAACTGACCAAAACTGGGTGATTGTCTTTCAATGTAATAAGAGAACATACAACTAAAGCAGACGCTGACCCAAGGTGGCATTAGTCAAGCATCCAACTAACTCAGGTAACATTTTTTTGCAAGAATTCTATAGACAATTCTATAGGAGCATTACTGCAGGAAAAAATTCTAAATTTATCAACAGAGCACCTGTTGCCTAATCCATTGGTAACACATGTATGTGAACTAAATAAGGGACAGAAATAGGTAACTCAATGTGGCAAAAAAACGTATCTCAAAGACACAATAGAGCGAAATACTAATTCTCTTGTAACAAACATACAACATGAACATGAGCTACCACTGAAAAACAAGTCCTTAGGGGTGGAGAAGCCATCAGGTATACAAAAGTTTGATACACTTGAATCATAAAATTATCTGTCATCGTCGCTACTAATATGTTCAACATGATGTTCCCAACCACGTGCATTGCATATACACATTCATAGGATTCAACTTTTCAAATCTTTTGTATAGACCAACAAAATACTAGGAACCCAACAAATCTTAAGTATGTTTCAGCAGGTGAAACACCATTAGTTTGCCCTGTTATCCACCGTCACATACATTTCCACAACTGTATTGTAGTAATTCTGCAGCAATCGGGGGGTAAAACTAACCCATATCTGTCCTAACCAGCACGCACCACATAAAGCAAACGAGTATACACACCACTGTCCACAAGCACAAAACGACATAGTTCAGGACTACGAACACACGCTGAAAGTCAGGTCACATCCAATGATCCAACCACCCATCGCCGCACCTCCACGACAACCCGAGTATCCACGGAACTCGCTCGTCACCCAAACCGAGCAAACACTTTGATCGCGAACGCAAACTTGCAGCCCAGCAGGACGGGCCACGGACTAGCGTGGGAGGGGAGGGGCAGCAGCACTCACCGCGCTGTGGAGTTGTCGGCGTCCATTTCGGCCGCAGCGGGCGTACAGCTGCGGGCTGCGGTAGAGCGAGCCGGGCGCTGGGCGGAAGATGATGCGGGCACGCCGTCGAGGGAGATGGAGCCCATGTAGAGCAGCATCGCGGGCGACGAGAGCAGCGGGCGAAGAGGATGACGGCCGCCGCCAGAAGCGCTGGCAAGACCGCCACGCTGCCCGCCAAGGCCGCGCCTAGATGCGGCGGGGGAGGTCGAGGGCGAGAGGTGAAGCCGGAGACTGGTGTGGTGGTTGCCGGCTCAGGACGCGCGCGCCTGGCGCGCGGCGGGGAGGTGGGAGGTGGGAGGGCGAGAGGTGGCGCCGGAGACTGGTGCGGTGGTCGCGGCAAGATGGCGTGGTGGTTGCGGGCTCGGCGCCGCGCGCCACGATGCGGCCGGTGTGGGGGTGAGAGGGCGAGACCTGGCGAGTGAGTGGACAGGAGAGACGAGGGGAGGGAGAGGGACTGATGCGGGCGGGCGTAGTCGCATGCCGCCACCTACCTCAAGGAGCATGCGGCGGCGGAGGGAAAGTGTGAAGATGAAGTGAGTGGAGGAAGATGAGAGAGTGGGTGGATAAGGTAGGCGGCGGGAGGCGGGCCGACGCTGGGCGGGAGGCGGGCCGACGCTGGGAGGCGGTCCGACGCAGGGGAGGTGGGTCGACGCCAGCCCGTGATGCATTTGGTGCAGGCCTAGACGTGCTGTTTATGGCCCATGTAATTCATTATAGTTTTTTGTTTGTAGTAGTTTACAAAAGTTTTTTGTTGGACATTTGTTCATAGCCTACAAAAATATTTTAAATAATTATCAAATGACTAATTACTTATATATGAACATTGAGGTTTGTTGTTTATCGAGTTCCATGGGGTAGGACATTTATTTAGCCAACACTTATTTATATAGGTATCCTTTTTGCATTGAAAAAATTTCTGTTAGTTTCACTTTTTTTATATATATTATATATACAAATATGATGTAGTATGAAATACCATTTATATTTCATCATAAATATTTCATCATGGTATATTTGTTATTAGTGGACGTCTGATTTTTTTTGCGATTATTTTTATACCTCACAAAATATACCATAGAATACTAAATATGGTGCATAAAAATAAATATTTATATTCTTATGACATATACTAAGGGTATCACAAAACAAATCATATAAAAAATAAATATACTTGGTTAATGTTGGTTTGTTTGTTTTAGTTTTTGTATGGCAATTTTCCATAGCCAATAAAAATAATTTAAAATAACTTAAGCAATTTCAGACGCTTAATTACTTATATATGAACATTATATTTTGTTTTTTGCCCCGATTTGTTGTTTTAGTAAAATGATCTAAGCGTCATTTTTCCTACTATAACCAAATACTTTTTTTATTAGCAGAGAAAATAGTTGTGTTGGTTTCACATTCAGATTTAACATATATTTTATATAATTTTATGATGCAGTAAAAAGTATTAATTATATTTCAGCATAGATATAAATTGATGGGTTCCGACATAATCACTGATGAAACGATGACAGACCACAGTGAAACACCACGAGAAGAGGTGCATATAGCTAACCTTCCTCTGTATGTATCTTATAGATGATAATATAGAAGGGCTTTCTTTATTTTTCTTGTTTTTTCATAATACAGGAGAGATGGATATGCACTTTGGAGATGCACGGAAAGAATCCATTGAGGGTTCAGATGCGATTACGCTGAAAGGGGACGAAGATTCACAACATAAAAATGTCAAGAGGTTATATCTCATAACAAACCAAAAAGGATGCTAATTTACATATTATCCCACAAGGTATTTTTTAATATTATTATCAATCTTATTTTTGTAATATTGTCTTTTGTGTTCAACTAATTTTGCTCATTTTGATTGTTAAGTTGGCTCATATTTTTATGAATTCGACAGACTATGTTTGTACCGCTAGGGATATTACAGTCATCAAATCAATCAAGTCTGCCCCGAAGAATACCCAGTTCGTAGACATTGGAGATGCCTTGTTATCAACCGGCCATTTGGAATGCCTTATTAAAGATGATATGTTCTTACATGACGGTGTAAGACCAATTAACACCAACGTTACCGACCACAATGAAATTTCTAGTAAGAGGAAAATCCGCC